>CM037789.1:48206021-48256021 GCA_021229015.1 Solen grandis | reverse complement strand
TTTTGGCTTTTGGAAAGTTATATTTAACTCTATCTCTTACAGAAAATGAGCAGACACAGATCAGGCAGCAGCTTACCCTTTACTTCATGAATATTCATGTACAAATTTATGACTTCATGAATATTAATTAACTGAACTTTGAAAGGTATATGAAACAGTGGATTTCTCATTGCTCTGCAGGCTGTGTAGAATCTGAGCTACGATATTGTATAAGAAAACAGAGGAGATCCTGATCAGACAGCTCTTATAGGAGCTGTCTGATCTGGGTCTACTCTGTTTGCCAATGCATCAAAATGAAGCAACGGGTTAAAGGAACTATATGATCAGGGTTTCCTGTGTCTCCTCATACAATACAGAGCAACTCAGATTCAACAGAGTTTGCAGGGCAAAGAGAAATCTAATGTTTCATATAAATTTAAGTTCATCAAATCATTAAGTTGTGCATGAATATTCATGAGGTAAAAAGTTAAGCATGATTAAAATGGGCACAAGATTCAAAACGTATATGAAAATGTGATGCTTGTAATCACATTAAGTAAGCTTTTGTAATCACATTAAGTAATCTATGTTATTATTCATGCACTAAAATGTAACACATATGGCAAATCATCGTAACCATCAGTATATAGTCTGTTAACACAATTGTATATACCGTGGGATTTTCAACTGGCAAAACATTGTTTTCATGCATGAATATTAATCAGCATACCAAATAACCCATGGTTGCTTAAGAGGCAAAGTGTATTAAGCAAACATGGGTCCAAACGATGACGGCCCATGTACAAGGCTGGACCTACCGATTACAAATTCAAAGTAATACAGGTCCTCTATTGCATCCCTCAGAAGCTGGAGGTCATTCTCGGTGAACTTCACCTTGCAAAGCTCCTTCTTTTCTACATCCTCTGTAAATACACAACATTGTCTGGATAAAGCTCAAACTTATGTTTATGCACATAATGGGACTTTTTTTTATCGTTTTTTATGCACCAACATTCAATAGCTAACCTGCAATAAGCAACCATTTTTTTTCTTCCCTTGCATTATATGAAAAGAAAAACCTGTTTAGACAAAAGTACCCATTTCATTCTTATTTGGTTTACAATGGTTATTCATGCACTTGTGTGTTTGTTGTGTTTTGGTTAGAGAATGCCTATATATGGTCCAGCACCTCTGACTTTGATTCTCTTGAATTCATCTCTCAGGTCTTCTTCCCTTAACACCCAGAGGTAGGAGCAATCTGCCTGAGGAGACACAGAATACAAAGGATGCAGGTGTGATACCCAAGCCCTTTCCAAAAAGACCCCTTGGTTCTTTAATGTGCTCAGTGAGTAACACCCAACACACCATCACCATCATCTGGATAAACCAGTGCTGGGCTTAAAGTTGGGTAGGAGATGCTGAAAACAATCCCATAAATATTCTATCCCACCCAGATTTGGATCCAAGACCCCTTGATAAGCAGTCTAGCGTGTTACCACTAAGTCACTGACCTGCTATGACAGAAAATGATGTATTTAGAAGGTTAAACCAGGAAACTTCAGTTGTGTAACTAGCGTGATCATACACGTGAAGCACATTTCATATGCTAAATATTCTAAAATGAATTTCATAAAAAAATTATCTAACTTTTGAGTTTGGAATTGTTTATATAAAAACAAGTCCATCTATAAAGTGACTCACAACATTTTTCACAGTTATGTTATAAAATCCTTAAAAATGCACTCTTTGTTGTGAATAATATGACAATAGGCATGACCCTTAGGGAGTTGCTGATAATGACACAAATTCTTTGAAGGTGGACATGTGAATTTCAGTTAGAACTGGTCGTTGTTCTGTTCTTTTTATAGGTGTAGAATTAAAAGTTATGCAGAGTAGATCTATTCCTATGCCCTCCATTTATAATGTTACACAGTGTAGATCCATTATTATGTTATACAGTGTAATTCCATGACTATGCCCCCATTATAATGTTATAAAGTGTAGTTTCATTATGTTATACAGTGAAATTCCATGATCCCCCCCCCCATTAAAAAGTTATACAGTGCAGTTCCATTACAATGTTTTACAGTATAATTCCGTAAGTACCATATAGATCAATCACTATGCTTCCATTAGAATGTGATACAGTGTAGATCTATTACTATGCCCTCCATTATAATGTTATACAGTGCAGATCTATAACTATGTGTTCCTTTAAAATCATAAATGTGAATACCAGTAAAACAATGTTCAAAACATGAACCACAAATCAAAAACTTGGTAATTCATACTGAAAATACTCAGTTTGACACCCTGGCAAATAAAGCTAATCCAGATCAAACAGCTCTTGAAAGAGCTGTCTGATCAGGGTCTCCTCTGTTTGCTCATTCAATATTGTAGTTAGTTTGCAGTATGCCCCCCCCACCCACCCCCCTCCTTTATCTATATTATTGATTTATGGCCACCGGAGTAACACCAACCTCCACTGAAAAAAGCTGAATTTCAGCTATATTGCAAGTAAACCTTATTGATTAATGTCGTTCTGCAAGATGTACACACACCATGGTCACGTGGTAACTCAGAGTGGTAGTGATTGATGCACCGAACCGGAGTTTCGGCAAACACAAGATAATACTAAGCCACACATTACAACGTCAGCAGGAATATTAAACAGAGACTTGACTGAGTTTGCTGTCGCTTCGACAGTATTTCAGTCATATGGTGACATCCAGCTAAATACAGGTGGAGGAAGACCCCGAATACATGGAGGCATCCAGGTAGAACAACTGACCTAACGCAACATAAAACAGAGAACTGGAACAATTTATGCTTCATGTTAGAAGCACATTATTTGAGGCCTTGGTGCAAATATATCTAAGCTAGTGGAATTAATTATAACCTCTCCAAAGCAACATTTGCCGGAGTCACAGAAAAGTGTTGGTCCCGAGAGGTGTTGCTGTACAGAGGTATTAACTGATTTTAGCAAAAACAATGGGATGGAAATGAAAATGTAGTTGCTAAGAGGTAGCCATTGTACAAAGGTGCCGTTAAGGGAGGTTTAACTGTACACAAAATATATAATAGACGCAGTCTCAATGGTTTTGTACCAAGCCCTTCATATATAAATTACGCAGGCTTAGTAAAATAATGAAGTAGTCATCTCATGTCTAGATATTGGAGCAATTTCTGACTTCCCACTTTCAGACTTAAAGGTTACGATTAGCGATCTGAAGATCTGACTTGTGTCCTGCTACTGGGGGTGATCTCCAGGTGGTCCACATACTGCTGACACTAATTGTCGCACTATGATACTTATTCTCACTAAAGACCATTACTGCTGCTATTCATTATTAACGACATTATACATCATAACAACATCATTAACAGTTCTTTTATTTTCATCTTCCCATTTTCATATTTTTCATTTTAAGAAATTTGCTTAATTCGAAAATAAAACAGGATAGGACAGCTTGCTTGCTTTTTTTTTTGCTACGCTGGTATTTGTATTACCATTTTTATTTTATATTGATAGTTAAAATATACATTTCTCTTGTGTAAAAATTGAAAAGAATTCAAATTCTACAAAAGAAGATACATATACTAATAAATAATGTATGATAATTCATGCACTCTATCAATTAACCCTTTCCCTCATACAGACTCATTTTGACGCACTCAATAGGTACCACATAAAGCCTGATCTGCAGAAAACCACAGTTAAACCTTAACAAATTTAATTACAAAATCCTCATTTCCAGACCACTGAGGAGCAGCGAACAGCATAAAACCTGATCAGCCTGCGAGTTACTCGCAGGCTGATCTGGTTTTATGCTGTTCGCATAGGTCTTTTCATGGTGTCCTCTATGAGGGAAAGGGTTAAATGGTTTAAATAATTTTCAAAAATATAGGTAGAAATAATCTTAGAATTTCTGAAAAAGAAAGAAGAAATGGCTTCAATTTTAAACATTTCTGATTTTTTTTACAGAAAATCCTTTGATAGATTTCTTTATTTTACCCTGAAAAATTTTCTTTAAAGGTTGCTTGAACAGAACAATGAAAAAAAAAGCATAGGTTAGAGAGTTAACTTACAAGCTACTGAGCTGTTTCTATGGTATTAACTGAGGGATACTAAAAAAGAAAAGAATGTTTAAACTGTTATACATGTTTAATTCAGTTCAAATCAATCAAACTAAATTTTGAAAAAGAAATGTAATCAATACTGTAAGCGTCCTTTAGTGGCAAAACAACCCTTTAACACTTGCATAATTATGCTTGCCAGGCCTTTTTTTCAGATGTTGGGGAAGGGGCCTTAATATCTTATTTTGGGGGAAAATAGAACTTTTTTTTTTTTCATTGGGAAAAGAAAAATCCTGGAGTATGATGCAAATTTGGGGAAAATGCATGAATATAAAGAATTTTTCAGAGGGGAAGCACCCATGAACAGCCCCTGATAAAGAAGGAAAAAAAGCCCTGCATTAATTTCAATCATGGTTGATAAAAAAATTATTCTTCAAAAATTGAACATAAACTCAAGTCAACTAAAACACTTACACTGCTCCAGTCACTTGTGACTGCCTTAATGCGACCAGAGCAGACTGTTAACTATTCTGTAAATAAATGTTCAGCAAGCACCCAAATAAACAGCTAACGGTAGTCCAATAAAAAATTTAGCAAAGTAAGGGTTAATTAGTCAACAATCACCATAAAGAGACAATAATATCATATATTATTATCTTCAATAAGTGTTATTTTTTAATTATTCAAACAACACAGGGAACCAAACTAAAACGGATAGAAAACGAAATTGCAAACATTTTCTGGGAGTCAGACATGAGAAAATCATGTCTGTTTGTTTGTTGGGTTTAGCGCATCACCGACAATATTTCAGTCATTTGGAGACAGTGTCTACTTGAGTGCTGCAACACTGCAGTATCATGCCGTAAAGGTACCTCCACTAAAGCAACTGTCCAAATATTGAAGCAATCAAAATTAATGAAGAATAATACAGTTTTAGCAGATTAAAACAAACAAAACAAGAGGGGCACAGAGGCCCTAAACCGCTCACCTGATTATAGGGTTACCCAAGGAAATCTGTATTAAAACATTTAAAATCTGGCCAGTAGTTTTGAAGGAGATGATTGTTTAAGTTTTCATAATTAATTTCCTCCTATTTCCTTTGCAACCAGAGTTCAACAGGGATCAAGTTTATTTTAGCAACTTTTGTGAAGGTTCACCAAAGGAACATCCCTGCCTAGTTTAATCAAATTCTGTCAAGCGGTTTCAGAGAAGATGTCGTTTAAAGTTTTCACTATATACATGTCAGGCAAATTAGCCCCGCCCCTGGCGGCCATGTTTATTACGGATCGGAATCATTTTAGCAATCTCGGTAGATGTTTACCCAAGGAAAATCTGTAACAAAACATTTTGAAATCTCAGCAGGCCGGGCGGGTGGCGCCAGTAGTTTTGAAGAAGATTTTTAAAGTTTCTAATTTTTTCTTTCCATTGCCAAGGCAACCAGAGTTCTACATGGATCAAGTTTAATTTAGCAATTTTGTGTAGGTTCACCCAAGGATCATCCCTGCCAAGTTTAATTAAATTCTGACCAGCGGTTTCAGAGACAATGTCGTTTAGTTTTCACTATATAGATAAAGGCAAATTAGCCCCACAACAGGCAGCCATGTTTTTTTTACGGATCGGATAATTTAAGCAATCTTGGTAGATGGTTACCCAAGGAACATCTGTACCAAAACATTTTGAAATCTGGCCAGTAGTTTTGAAGAAGATATTTTTAAAGTTTTCATAATTTTTTCTTTCCGTTGCCATGGCAACCAGAGTTCTACATGGATCAGGTTTATTTAAGCAACTTTTGCGAAGGTTCATCCAAGGATCATCCCTGCCAAATTTAATCAAATTCTGTCCAGCGGTTTCAGAGAAGATGTTGTTTAAAGCAAATTGTTGACGACGGTCGACGCAGGGTGATCCTAATAGCTCACCATGAGCAAATAGGTGAGCTAAATAGTCAACCTCAGCAGACACCCAACAACATTTTCATTGAAAAACCTGTCCAAAAATTACAACAAAAAAAACATAAAGAGGGCTTGGTGCAAAACTTTTTTAACTGTTTCTTTAATTATTTAAGTATGTATGTAGGTACCATATTTTTGCAACAAGCCCTGAAAATACAACAAGAACCAGACTCAAATATCGAGAAAAAGAAAACTACAAGAGAGTAAGAATATCACCTTGTACCAGTCTGAGTTGGTTAGTTCCCTGTCTTGTTTTCTGATAGTAGATAATATAACAAGAAACAAAACAGGGAACCAAAACCCCCTCAGACTTGGACAAGGTGTTATTCTAAGAGTCTGTGCTGCTAAGCTGAATCTGCACGGCTCTCCAAGACCCGTGTAGAAAAGTCTCATTTTATTAAGTCTGATTAAGTCGAGCCCGTGTCACAATCCGCTCCGCTATCCCATCAAACATCAGTCTGACGGCAATTGATGCCCAAATCAGGCTTAACACACTCAGTGGCTGAAAAACCACCGATAAAATACCTGTCAGCGACTTTGTGGCGATCCTCCACTGATCCCTGATCTGCCTTAATACGCTAAATTAAGTATTGATTTGGATTCATTTAAGCAACAATCAAGACATAAACTAAAGCAGTTAAGACACGCTAATTGGCATGGGCGTTTTTATCCCATCTATCAATAAGACTTAGCATTCCACAAAATAATAAGTTTCCTTCAGATTAGAGAATCCAAAGCCTGATAACGTACAATACGACCCAGAATTAAGATTTAAATTATCGCAAAAATGAGGTTCTTTCCTTTGAATCTGTCACTTATCTGCAATCTTGTGCATGGATTAATCTTTTATTCTCTGTCTGCTTTTTTTCTTGTCTCTCCTCCTTATAGCTAATTAAGAAAGACCATTGAAAATAATGATTGTGTTTTAATTGACTGTACCTGGGTATAGATTTTGATAAAACATTCTAATGTGTCACATTCAATAGACTTTAAAACCAAGTTCAAAGGAATTGAGTTTTTTATATATATATATTTTTTTATTTGCTTTTTTCATTTTGTCATTGAATCGCTGAATGGACTTCTTATCTTTAAGCTTTGCTTGCCTTATCAATTAACATAGTTCAAATTCTTTATAACTAACTTGATAAACCAAATCTAATGGTTTTCATGCAGCCTTCAATATCATTCTATATTTTTTTGTTGTTGTTGTTAGATATGAGGGTGTCATGATACGGCTTTTGCTGGTCTGATGAAAGTTGTTAATTTCTCAAAAGTACAAAGTACTGGTCCAACCCAAGTACCATCATGGGGGATTAGTATTAGCTGTAACAGCTTCTTCTTCAACTTAAAATAAATAAGTTTAAATAATAAAACCAGCATAGAGGATTAAAAAATAAAATTAAGCTTTCTGACTGCTAAATTGTGAAATTCAAATTGACAAAAAATACTAACTCCTTGTAGAAAGGCTAAATGGAAATAATCTAGATCTACCAGAAAGTGACATCCAAAATAGTCAGATGTTAAACTGACTTTAGTCACTGTTCAGGACCTAGACAACATATTATCAGAATGAAACAAGACCTCCTGGTGAGATAGGAAACACCTCACAGATTGATTAGAATATTTTCTAGCCAGAAAAGACTGTGGATATTATCACATGTTAACGATTTTGTTTAAGCCTATCACATCTTATTTTAACAGTTTCAGCTACAAAAAGGAAGTGTAGCCTGTCTAAAAACACCTCTACTCTTTACCTTTAGTTTTGATGTAATGGCAAACAAGAGGGGACCCAGATCAGACAGCTCTTGGAAGAAGCTGTCTGATCAGGGTCTCCTGTTTGCTTATATAATATTGTGGCTCACTTTTCACTTAATTTGAAACATTAATATTCATCTAGTCATACATTTAAACATGAAAATTCATGGTAAAGGTTCCTAAAAAAAAAAAAAAAAATAGAAAATACCGGTAATTATGGCATGATGAACAGAAATCCTTCTAAACCCTTTTGGCAGAAACTAAGCTAGACTAACAAGTAACTGGACACTAGCACAAGATTATAAATGCAGGTGATCCGTAGATGATAGAATGTTTAAAGGGAACAAAGAAATGCCACTCAGAATCCAAAACCATTTTGCCCCACATCCTTTCAAGGTCACGGCAAAGGCCAAAGATGATTTAACCGAGTAACCTTGTGGGATGAAGGGCAATAGGTGTGGTATCCCAGTGGGCATTAAACGACTTTCTCTCTCCTGGGGAAATTAAGTAAACAGGTCTAACCCATCATTAATAATCCTCTTCGGCTTATTACGACCGTAAGCCTATTTTCGTATTCATATTTTACATCCTTGTTAAGGCAGGCTGGACGAAAAAAAAAAAGATGCAAAAAACGAAAGGTGGGAAGTGGAGAAAAAATAATCAAAATCACGCAGATGATTTGTTTGATTTTTCAAGCTTTCATGTCACCTGATGAGATCAGAAATTAATCAGAAGATTTGTTACAAAATCAGGATTGTGGTCGTTAAAGCTCTAAGATGGACATTGATAGGGCTAACCTGACAACTTTTAATCATCGTCGCCGACAAATCTCTCATTATAGACACATTCATCTTTTATTGGGGATTAAACGGCAGGGCATAGATGTCGTGTTCTGCTGCCGCTTAGAAAAGGCCAGCAACCCAACACAGTGGGGCTTTTGGGATGGAGAAGCATGTGGAATTAAAATGAAAGAGAAGAATGGGTGAATACTGTTACAGATAAAAGATGAAAAAAAAAATTCTACTGAATTCCTGGACCCTGATTTATCTCTGGTGAATTTATTTCATTGATTAGGAAAACATCAGATTCTTTTTATTTTTGATTGAATGATACATAATTTAAAAAAAGGCGGTCCCTTTTACCTTATTATTATTAAAATTCCTCACTCCTCCATCCCGAAACTCTGTGATCCTTGGCAGAAGGTCAATACACATGTATACTGCGCAAATGTTTGTTTGTTGGGTATGATGTCCCACTGACGGTATTTCAGTCATTTGGAGACTATGTCTACTTAAGACAGATATAGTGCTGCCACACTGCAGTATCACACCGTAAACATGTGGCATGATACCAAACCCAGTTACCTTATCCAAACACCAGACCAACCATTGCTGGAACTACCCTGATACGCTGAGCTCCAAGCAAAGGAGCTATAACAGTATCATTTTTGATGACTTTGGTTTGTTGCTGCCAGGGATTAAACCCACGATCTATGAATTCTGAGGTGGTGGCTCTAACCACACAGCCACTGGGACCAATACCATGCAAATGTAACTAATATTTCACGATCTGCAGAATGTGAGTCAAATATAGAAACTGCTACAATATTTCAAACATTGTCAATCTCCATATTTTCTCAAAACAAAAATTATAATCAGCTTTTAATTCATTAAAAAATAATGTTCCCCACTTTCCTGTCACTTCCAAAGTGTTTTCTTTTAAAGGTCTAAAAGTACCCTTTTTTTCTCTCTCCTAATTACAAAAAAGAAAGAAAACACTGGTACAAATATACTATTCAATGTAAGGTATTAGCAGGGTTTTCATTATTAACTGATTTTCAAAATAGATAATTAGGTAGAATAACATAAAATCCTCGTTTTTCAGGAAAATTTGAAATTTTGAATGTCCAGAATCACCTTTGACTCCCGACCAAATCTGTTGAGTCTGCAAAAAAAAAGCTGTTTTTTGAAAACTTTGTACATGTATTAGGACTTTTTTTCTGAACATTTTATTACATAATTATAAATGTATGTACATGATCTACACAGTCATAGTTTCTGTGGCTAGGTTAGTTATCCAAGATTATAATTTTTACTTACTCTTGAAGTTGATTTCATACAGTGATACTGCCATACGATCCCCATCTAAAACTTCACCCAGTGTCAGGCTCTTGTGCTCGATCTGAAACAAAATCATATGTTCAACATTCACTACAGTGGTTACTCATGATGGGTCAGGCTCTTGTGCTCAATCTGAAAACAAAATCACATGTTCAACATTCACTACAGTAGTACTTGGTCAAAAAGAGCCTTTTTCCATATGATGGGAAAAGAGCCATAATATCATATTTTGTCTTATAAATTATTGCCAGAAATATGATATTTTGAGGAAAAAGAGTCTAGAGTCTATGAGCACTACTAATAGCATTCATGAAAAGATCCTCTTCTTAAGGTGAAAGAATGAGGAATTTCTAGGTCTTTAAATCTTTTAGATGTTTAGTTGTTTGGCACTCAAAGGATTTAAAATCACATTCAAAGATTGGGTATAATTATGTGTCTCATATTATAATTTTACATGCCACTAAAGGGAAACTACAAACATGAAATATCTGAATAATAATTGGTTAAAATAAGAGGAGAAATTCTAAGATTTTACAAAGACCAAGGATAATTATTGTGAACAAATCTTTTTCAACATCAAGGGACAAATATCCTGTACATTTGCAAATACCAGCATTTGACACTAACACTTTAGCCAGGTATCCCAAAGGAACAGTCAGGGCTGCTTTTAAATGTAGCAGTCCATTCTGAAGTTTACGAGTCCCTGTCACAAAAATGACTTGGATATAGGATGGCTTGAAAAGTTGCAATTTATCAAAGAGGGTTACTATTAAGGAGAACATTTTATGAAGAAGAGTACCAGGGTTCATTTTAGAACGCGCCTTTGCATATTTGGCGCTTAAAAATATTGATTGGCGCAAAGAAAATGCCGGTTATGCGCTGATCGGGCGCACTGTCTACCAAGAAGAAAAGCGCCGGACATTATTCTGATCATACAATATCGCATAATCAGTTGCACTATCAACATTATAGCCACTTTTATTACAGGGTCTCTGATTGGCTGTGGTAGCAATATTTTCATCATGTTAGCCTATTAAGACCAATCAAAATCGGCGTTTCTTTTCCAATTCGTAATTTGCAAAGATGGCTGAAAAACAAAAGCGAAAGACAATTTTCGATTATGGTCAAAGCAATGAAAGACAAGTAGTGATGAAAATAATAATAAATCAGTGGAAAGTAATGATAAAAGAGGCCCCAGCCGATAGTTGAACGGAAACATCAGATACAGTTACTGTTAGTTCGTCAAAAGAAAGTAAGCATAGGCTTTTTCAAAACACTTACCTTGAAGTTTTCTTGGTTCAGATATGATAACCATAAAAGAACAATGTATTGTGACATATGCAAAATAAAAACTGAATAAATAAACAAAATTTCCTAAGAAGGATCAATGCATTTTCGTTCAAGTATGCTAACCAGGTATGCAGAAGTAGAGATCATGTGGGTGAACTGAAACCTGAACTTTCTGCAGCCGTATATAAATTTGACTTCAAAAGTGCTCTTAAATACTGGAAAAGAGAAGATGCACAGAAGGCTTTTAATGACTAATGATAGTGACTTTCATAACCAAAACATGATGTTATTCAAAACAGACTTAAAACGTTTAAAATTTAAAAAATGTTCCAAAGTTTTAGTTTTCTTCATAGTTAATGGATGCTTCAAAGACATTAGCAATAAGAAATGACATTTAAGAGGCATGCATCCCTTATAAGTCACTTTCTGTTTGTTGAGATATATTTTGTATTGACCCCTGTGTTTTTGGCAATGTCCCCACTTTTTTGCCAAAGGTGGGCCCTTTGACCCCACTTATTTCATTTCTAGAATGAACCCTGGAGTACATTGGTTTACAACAAAGTGGCTGCTCAATTTACAGTTAAGAAAGTAAGAGGGCTGACAGAACCCCTGGAATGTCAATACTTAATTCCCTTCCCAATTTTTCATGTCCTCAGGACTGCTGCAAATACCATGGGCAGTGGGTGGAGTTTCCATGCCCATACATTAACTGATGAAAAACCATGAGTTATCCAGATAACCGCACAGTAATGGCGGACCATGCAGGTATCCAGATAATCTCACAGTAATAGCGGACACTTGATATTGTAACCACTCAAAATAAATTCTTGATAAGATTCCTGTAGGTGATCCTCAGTATTCATCCTTATATACAGAGTGTGCAAATCAATTTTTTCCTAACTTTTTTTCCCCCCGAGACCATTAGATCTATGTATTTTCTATATTCAGCCATACAATATTAAAATGAAGTAGATGTTTGCAGTGTGGCCATACTATGTCATTTTAAGCTGTCACAAGCAGCAAATGTTGCACGGACTCGGAGAAGAAAAATGCTTTATGCTAACTTTTTTCTTCACTTTTTTTAATAGGATACAGCGCATTCGAAGCAAAAATTGTGCCTTGCTCACAGGCCCTAATGATTCTTTGTTTGATGCAAGGGATTTCCAAACACTCTAGAAACCCTTCAAAGCACATCACTAATAATGTTCTCCAAATTCGACTATTCAAAATGCTTGTTGGTAAATCAAATGAAATTTCAGTTCTTGCCCTTCATATACCCTGTAATAATAGTCAACAAGAGCACCGCATGTCTGTTTTTGCCAACGTTACATATTTTTGTTAAACATTTAAAAAAGTTGACCTTGAAAATCACAACTAAAACTGTAAGCCTTTAAATGTAAAGTTGAAGTATCATACCATTTAAATTTGACCTCTGACCTTGAAGGATGAAGTATACAAAGTTTAAAAAAAAAAAAAAAAAAAACTGAAAAAAGACAAAGAAATATCTATTTTAAAAGCTGTCCAGATTATGGCAAAATAAGTTCAAAAGTCAAGGTAGATATATAAAATATTGAGGTATATCTGAGGTATGAATATGCATACCAAATATAAAAGTTGTATGTCAAATAGTAAAAAGTTATGACCAACGTTAAAGTTCTTTGTTAAACATTTCAAAATAAGTCAAAGTTCAAAGGTCAAGGTCAAAGTCCAAAAGTGTAATAATGAAGGAGAGGTCTTGCCATAAGGAATTTACATGTGAAATATCAGTGCCCTGTTGGTAACAGTTCTGAAATGACAAGCATTTTAAAGTTTTCAGAACATACTATAGCAGTTCTAATAGGTCAAAGGTCAAGGTCGATAGATGTAATATTGAGGTATGAATGAATAGCCCTTGCAAAGATGAATATGCATACAAAAATTAAAAATTGTATGTCAAATAGTAAAGAAGTTATGGCCAACATTAAAGTTTTTGTTAAACATTTCAAATATTGGTCAAAGTTCAAAGGTCAATATCAAAATTCCAAAAGTTTAACATTGATGGAAAGGTTTTGCCACCATGAATTCACATGTGTAATATCAGTGCCCTGTTCGTAACAGTTCTGAAATGATAGGCATTTCAAGTTTTCAAAAGTAACAGCAAAAATAGGTCAAAGGTTTGAATAGCCCTTGCAAAGATGAATATGCATACCAAAAATAAAAGTTTCAAAATTAAAGTTCAAAGGTCAATGTCAAAAGTCTTAAAGTGTAACATTGATGGAAAGGTCTTGCTACAAGGAATTCACATGTGAAATATCAGTGCCCTGTTCGTAACAGTTCTGAAATGACAGGCATTTCAGGTTTTCAAAAGTTTCAGAAAAATAAGGTCAAAGGTCAAGGTCAATAGGTGAAATATTTGCATATATCTGGATAGATCTTGTCAAGATGAATAAGCATACAAAAAATGAAAAGTTGTATATTGAATAGTAGAGAAGTTATGGCCAACGTTAAGAATCCGGACATCGACCCCTGACAACAACGCAGAAGTTTCAAATCAAACCCATGCCTGGTTACTGAAATATAAGCATGAAATTCCTTGCAAGCAAAACTTAAACCAAAATTTCTAAGTTAAAAAGGGGCTATAATTTGTAATATATTCCATCAAGTGTTATCTTCCTTGATAGTATGATACCCCTAAACATATTCATAAACATTCAAGTCAATATCATGAATGTTTATTGAGATACAAGCTGGATAGTAGCTTGCATGCAAAATTTTAACCAAATTTTCTATTGCATGCAAAACTTTAACCAAAATTTCAAGTTAAAAAAGGGCCATAATTTATATTAAATTCAGTCAAGAGTTATCTACATTGGTTGTCTGATGCCCCCTGAACATATTCATAAACTTTCAGGTCAATACCATAAATGGTTATTGAGATATAAGGTTGATAGTAACTTGCATGCAAAACTTTAACCAAAAGCTGCAACGCCGACACTGACGCAAGGGCGACTACAATAGTTCTCATATTCTTTGAATAATCAAGCTAAAAAGTCATGAGACCGTAGTACCGCCTCCTTCCTATATTTCGCCATGTTAAAAAACATATATTGCACTGGCTTCACTCGTGATCTTGATTAACCCGCCTGCATACATTCGTGCGCATACGCACACTCATGTACAGTGTGCAGTTTAATCAAGCTCAACTTGTGAAAGCCATGCAATATATATTACTTAATGACTTGATGAATATTAATTGACTGAACTTTAAATTGTACAGTCAACATTGTATTAAGAGACCAATCAAGGGACTGCCAAAAAGTGTTTGCATAATGAAAAGGTCTCTTCATAGATATTTTGGAAGTCATACATGTACACACTGTAAGATAAATTCTATCATATCTTTATAACATTAATACAATATAAACTACAATATGTTTTGTTGATTTATACCAATGAAAAGCCAGATGATTAGATTTTTGTTATTTTGTTCGAGTGTTTAGCTGTTATGCTGGAATAATACCTTGGTCCACTGGCTGAGGCTTGCATTTGGTGTTCAGTGGAAAAACACACTTGACATCAAATTCATGGATGCATTTGGGACTTTTTTTTTAAGAATCTATTATTTAGCGATGAGCTTTCCTTATGTCTCTACCATAAACCCCAATACTCCCGATAAATCTATTTCATGCCATGTTCATACGTATAGGTACGAATAATTAATGGTACAGATTGCATCCCAAAGTATTAATTTACCTTATTCCCAAATACTGTTTTACCAAAATCTGAAGCATTCGGCATTTGGAGGGATGGTTTCACCTTTATTTTGCTTAGTAACTGTAAATGGAAACCAGGAACTATACTGACCAACAGCAATTTCAAAGATAAATAATACACATGTTCCAGCTTACTCGATAATTAGCAACATACAAAAATGCCCGAAGGAAATAATTTTACTTGCTGGGACTATGTTTATGTGGTCGCTGGTTGCATAGTAAAAAAGTCGTTTAATGGGATAAATTTATATAGTAAAAATGTTCAGGACGGAATTTATAAGGCAATTTGAATTCCTATAGGCGCTGTGGTCTGTTCTATTTGCCAATGCTTCAAAATGAGTCTTTATGAAGTGTAAAGGGTTAATTAAATACCACAGACAATCATTATTAACATTTCCAAACAAATACCATTGACAAATCATTCTCAAAAATTTGAAAATCCAACCAATTAATAGACTGGCCATTAGCATAATATATCAAAATATTTTTCATCTGAATTAATATCCCAGTAATAACCTTAATTAGCCTGTCTAACCTAATTATCTAATTTGCTGTCAGTGACTGCTGCTATTGGGCCCAGACAGACCCTAATGTGGAGTTTACGGACAGATGTATTTAAACTGACTCAACAGGCTGTTGAATAACATTATGACTATAGTCAATGGTTAATCTGTTTGTTTAGTAGGTTAAATGTCACACCGACAGTATTTCAGTCATTTGGAGACTACCTGAGAAAGATATAGAGCTGCCACACTGCAATATCACGCTGCAGACATGTGGCATGATACCACACCCAGTCAAATTATCCTGACAACGAGCCAACCAGTCCTGGAACTACCCTTACAAGCTGAGTGCCAACCAAGGTAACTATACCAATGCTATTTTTTACAGCTTTGGTATGCTGCAGCAGGGGATGGAACATACAACCTCCTGATTAAGGGACAGACGCTTTAACCACTCAGTCACCAGGACCAGTCTGTTAAATCTGATTTATTCAAAAGAGTAGTCATGGTTTTGTTTGTGATACTGTTTGTGAGGAGTTAACTTGGCCATGAATAGAACAGGGGGGACTTAAATTTCTACTAACAGGGGCTTTTTACCCTTCTTTGCAATAGCCGGTTACCGGCTACTTCTCCAAGTCATATTACCACCTTTCTTCCCCAAAATATCCTCCAAAATTCCCATTCCTTAGGAAAAAATCCCCATTAAATCGTATTATGAATAACGGTAAAAAAAAATCAATACCGTATGAATTTAATTTTTGTGAATTACCTAAGCAATCAGACTGGATATTAATATTGCTCACATGGATATACACTGGACCGAGAAAAATGGATAAGTAGTCTACGATGCAACCTTCACCTGTGTATTTCACAGTAAGGGCATTTTTGATAGTTGACACTTCAGTGTTGAAGGGTTGAGCAGGCTTTCAGCAAATTACGCTGATTGTATGGGTGTATGAAGGATAACCTCAGATATCATTATTATTTAATTGCTGGTAGAATCAAAAGACAATCGTCAGTTAAGTTGTTACAGCTCAGATTTACGATCTAGTCAAACTTTTTTGGCAAACGAAAGTGAGTGGTACAGACTAAATTATCGACGACGATACGGTATTTTTTTTTATCAAGCTATCTTTCCCAATCTCATTTAAGTGTTTTAAGAGTAATTAAAAAAAAAATTCAGTCAATATGTCAACCCCTCCATCAAAGTCAATGATGTTAACTCCATATCAAGGGAGCATGGAAACTTAAGTTACACATAAAGACTATCTAGAGCAATGTTCTGTAACATTTGCATTAAGGCTTATATATTATTTATTTCATTTCTCTCTCTCTCTCTCTCTCTCTCTCTATATATATATATAATCTTAAGCCTGTTTATAGAGTTTTTTTTAATGATAACTGATCTACATGGGAAAAAGAAAATCCCCAAAATAGTGAAAATTGTGTTTTTTCCCCACAAAAAGAGCTAGGGCGCCTTCCCCGAAACTGGAAAAAAGGCCCTGTCTAAAAATTAAAATTACTTCTTCCTTAGCCTGGCGGAAGACAAACCAGTTCCCTTACGGCTGACACCCAATAAGTGTCAAGTAAGAAATCAAGATTTACTACTTTAATGTGACAGTTATGAATAGCTACATAAACTGAAATAAACAGTAAATCAAATGCCTTTTATGTGCATTAGCCTTCTCTCTTTCAAGTGTTTTTAATGTGCATATGCTCACTCCTTCTTCTCCAAAATGCCTTAATCCTTTCCCTCATATAGACTCATTTTGACGCCCTCAATAGGTATCACATAAAGCCTGATCTGC
This sequence comes from Solen grandis, assembly GCA_021229015.1. NCBI lineage: Eukaryota > Metazoa > Mollusca > Bivalvia > Adapedonta > Solenidae > Solen > Solen grandis. Next base: position 48,238,788 of record CM037789.1, on the reverse strand, counting down.
AGAAAACCACAGTTAAACCTTACCAAATTTAATTACAAAATCTTCCTTTCCAGACCACTGAGGAGCAGCGAACAGCATAAAACCTGATCAGCCTGCGAGTTACTCGCTTTTTTTTTACTAGTTTTTGATAAATAACACAAAACAGTAAAATTTGAAGACATTTAAAAGAAAAAAATGTTCTTTTTTATCTGCCTAAAGATCATGACCAAAATCACACCTGCACAGGTTGATATGATGACAAACCAGTATACAAAGTTTTTTTTAAAAAAAAATTTGAAAAATGACAAAGAAATATCTATTATAAAACTTGTCCAAAGTTATGGCAAAATAAGGTCAAAGGTCAAGGTCAATAGATAAAATATTGAGGTATATCTGAAAAACCATTGTCATGATGAATATGCATACCAAATATAAAAGATGTATGTCAAAAAGTAAAAAGTAATGGTCAACGCAAAAGTTTTTTGTTTAACATTTCAAAAAAAAAAAGGTCAAAGTTCAAAGGTCAAGGTCAAAGTCCAAAAGTGTAACATTGATGGAAAGGTCTTGCCACAAAGAATTCACATGTGATATATAAGTGCCCTATTGGTAACGGTTCTGAAATGACAGGCATTTTAAAGTTTTCAAAAGTGACAGCAAAAATAGGTCAAAGGTCAAGGTGGATAGATGAAATATTGGGGTATATCTGAATAGCCCTTGCAAAGATGAATATGCATACCAAAAATTAAAAATTGTATGTCAAATAGTAAAGAAATTACGGCCAACAATAAAGTATTTTGTTAAATATTTCAAAAACAGGTCAAAAATCAAAGGTCAAGGTCATAAATCCGAAAGTTTAACATTGATGGAAAGGTCTTGCCACAAGGAATTCACATGTGAAATATCAGTGCCCTGTTGGTAATGGTTCTGAAATGACAGGCATTTTAAAGTTTTCAAAAATAAAGCAAAAATAGGTCAAAGGTCAAGGTCAAGGTTAATAGGTGAAAAATTTGCATAAGTCTGGATAGGCCTTGTCCAGATATGGAATAGTAGAGAAGTTATGGCCAACTTTTAAGATTCCGGATGACGCCTGACGATGACAACAACGCAGACGTGGGAGTTACGACAATAGCTCGTATTTTTTTCTTTGAAAAACAGACGAGCTAAAAATGGATAATGAATTTAATCAAGTCAGTATGCAACTTTTAAATGGTAAACACATTTTATTAGACAAACATTAATTTCCATAAATGGACAACATAATTATAAATGGACAACACAATTCATGCTTTTCTCCAGGAGCTCTGTGGTCTACCGTAACAAAATTCAAATCACTTTTAAATTTATAATATGACTGTACAAAACATGGACACCCAGTTATTATGATTTCAGTAAATTTTTTTTATTATTATTTTTACTACCTGTGGCTTTCTCATTGGGAAAACAAGCATTATAATTCAAAAATTGGAAATTATAAGATCTTAAAAATGTTTTTATATTAATAAATTATCAAATTAAAGGTGGTAAATGTCCAAGGAACTTTCATATCAACATTTTAATTGTAAGAATAATATAAATTTTATTAAATATCCATGAATTATTATTATTTTTGAGAAAAAAATCATTTAGGAAAATAGGGGGGGGTTGGGGGGGGGGGATTGGAGACATCAGTTTTTGGAGTAAAAGGTGTCACCAAAAGAAAATCACTGGATTTATATGCAATTCAAAAAGCAACCACCAAAACAGTTTAGTGTTCATTTTCATAAGATTTTTTGAATTGAGGTAATAGATTTAAAATTTACACAGAAAATTAAGAAAACTGTTAAAATCATACAAGCGTTGATTCTAACATTTTATAAATTTTTAGTTCAGCTTAGCAAGCATCATCTTGATTTAGTTTGCCAAGAGTGTTTCCCCTTGAGCATCATCTTGAATTAGTTTGCCAAGAGTGCTTCCCCTTGAGCATCATCTTGAATTGTTTGCTAAGAGTGCTTCCCCTTGAGCATCATCTTTAATTAGTTTGCCAAGAATGCTTCCCCTTGAGCATTATCTTGAATTAGTTTGCCAAGAGTGCTTCCCCTTGAAAACAGTTGATTTTCTTAAAATTATAAAGCACAAGATTATTGGCAACCACAATTGCACTCCATCCAGGATTTTCATCATTTTTTTTTCCCTACATAAAAGACTTAGTGACCCTTTGATATAACAATATTTTATATAGCCTTAAAAATCAAAACAGCAAATTTTTAAAAGTCATTCTAAATTTGGGACCAAACAGCTCTGAATATTAAAATTCATATGCGATCCGTTTCAGTAGATCACCTTTCTATTTTAATGTAACTGTACAAAATAAAATGTATCTACTCAACAAAATGAGATTCTAATAAGACATTTCTTCAGATATAGAAGCACACATTCACTCTGGTCTCCTATTATTTGTAGAAATGTCTTGAAAGACTCTATCATATATACTTAATACCTATCAGATGGGCTATATACATCTGATCAACTTTCTACACCCTCACAAAATCCAGCTGTTCTGATCTACCTACATTCAATGTGTTTCAATTCTTCGTATAGGTATAGTTTAACAAGTTGAGAAATTTCTACAGACAACAGAAGACAGAAGCCAGTATTGGACTTCTATTGCCTGGAAAAAAGTCTTAACAGATTCTTTCCGACTTAGAAGTCCCCCTAAATCTGTGAAACACTTGATTTTATCAAATAGATGGATACATTTTGCACATAGTAAAAAAAAAAATTCCCCTTCCCATGCGAAACCAGGTTTTCAAGTGTAGCCCTAGACAAGCAAAAACTATTTTAGTAACAGTGACCTTGTCCCAATTGACCTGAAAATCAATCTTCCTTTTCCCATAAGGTATCTATGTAATAAATCTGATCATCATACCTCACCCCTACAGGAAGTCATTTGATGGAAACAAACAAAAAATATATTTTTAGCAACAGTGGCCTTGACCAGTATATTCAATATGCTGAATTTGGGCAGTAAACGGAAGAAAACACCATCCTGAAAAACAACACCAATCTTCCTTTTCCTAGACGGTATCTAATGACCAAATACCCCATTCTAATAGCCAGTATTGTTGATAAAACCTTGTTCAAAATAGTAAGGTATTCTATTGAAAGGAATTTGAATTTACAGACTTCTGATTGGCCATAAATTAAGGGTGACTTATATTTTTTTTCCATTGGTTTTAACCATCTTTAACCCTTACAATGATGTTGGCATTTGTAAACTGCCACCAGTGTAGACCACCATGCAGTCTGATCATGGTCTGAACAATTCAGTATCTATATACAATAAATAAGTTTTCAGCTAACACCCCCATAAACACTAATGGTAAAGTCCAAAATGAAGAATGCCTGTAAAAGTCCAATTACTCTTAGGAAAATTAGCATGATAAGGGTTAATATTGATTTAAGAGCTAGTTCATGAATGCAGTATAACTTTTCAGCATATGACAATATGCTGAAACAGCTGTTTCCTGTTTCATATTGTCATCAAGTATTTTCTAACACTTATCACATGTCACACGTAACTCGTTGGCCAATTACTGTATTACTCCATGTCATATGCGTAAAAACAGCTGGTTTAATGTTTTTGATTAAACTAACTTTGATTGCAAATGTGTATTATTTAGTGTTGTGTTGATAATGTATGAGAAATACACACATTAAATTGTTAAATTGTTCAGCTATTGTTTGGAACTATTCTAAGTACATAAAGAAACAGAAGAAGATGGAATGGTTTCGCTGTCAGCCCTTGAAATAGTCCGAGTTGATTACAGTCTTGTCCCCCAAAGTCATTCATGTTTTTTGTTTTGTTTTAGTTGCAGCTTACTGACAATCGGACTTGAGTTGTCAATTTATATTAACTACACTCGATTAAGCTCACCAGAGGCTTGCTTAATAACATTTTCATGAACTTGTTTAGTAAAAATTCATATGGAACAGGTCTAGAATTTAATAATTATATTTCTACATTTGCAAACAGTCAAGAGTGCCTAAAGTTTTAACTTTCAAAAATCTCAACTTGCATTTTGCAAGTGTGAGAGTGCTAAATTGGAGCCTGATGAACTGACAACTCAACTCATGTCTGTCATATTCTATGTATAGGAACGATTAACGGATCACAAACCTTATCTGGCCGACAGACTGGCAACTGGTAGTAATGGTAGGTCTCGTGTGGGTTGAAGTAGGGTCCCACTTTGTTGACATACATAACAACCTGAAAATGGAGAGGAACTTATTTGAAAAGATGCCATTTTTTTTTTCCTTTTACCTGCAGGAGGGCATCAGGGCTCACTGTTGTAAATGAAACTCATGGTTCAAATCATTACAATATAAAAAAAAATATTAAATGTTTTGACCTTTTTGTGGATTTTTTCCATCTTACATTGAAATTTTATGTAAATTTGGCCAGTGGCCATTTCTTTTTTCAAGGATCAAAAGGCACCATATCTGAATTTCAAAGGTCAAAACCCTGACTCCAGAGTCAAAGGAGAGATCTGGTGCACTATTCTTTAACTGAGAGCTCCCCTGCAGGAGGGGTAAAATGAAAGAGTCACTGTCCTGCAGGTGGCTTTCATCCATCATGTCAAAATCTTCTGGAATTTTTTTTACAAAGACCTCACAAGGTATTCTAACCCATTCTAAACTAAACATTCTTTAAAATCATAAATTCCTAAATTTTACAACTGTAAAAGGGCCATTACATCATATGCATTAAATTTGGTCAAGAGTTATCAAACTTATTTAATGCCCTTGAAGACCTTGGTGAAGTCCTGTTCATGTTTATTTATTGGTTTTAACATCCCACAGACATTATTTCAGTCACTTGGAGACTATGTCTACTCGAGATATATACAGTGATGCCACACTAAAGTACCAAGCCGTAGACATGTGACACAGCAAATCACGCCTTAGACACCTAGTCAAATTATCCTGACACTGGGCCAACCTGTTCTGTAACAATATTATCAACTGAGTGCCAAGCATGGGAGCTATACCAGTACCATTCTTTATGACTTTTGTATGTTGTGGTTGGTGAATGGTCAGCACTAACAATGCAGACACTTGGGTGATAGGATACCTCTGGTTATTCTTCAAACAATCAAGCTAAAAAGGCTAATGAGCTAAAAGCTAACAATGTTCTTATAAACATATAAATTGAAATGCTGTTGAATGTCTGTTTTCAACAAAAAACAGGTCAAACAGATCTAAAGTTGCAATACTACCTGAATTCAATGCAATAAATACCAAAAAATTTAAAAAAAATAAAGAGGAAATATGATAATTTAATCTATTTATGGATTGGGGATATGCAAGATAATGCCTCTGTAGTTCAAATGATTAGCCCTGGGTGCCCTGGCACTGTGTTTTGAAATTGGGGTTACAATTGCTGTTTTACCTTTCATATAGTCCCTACAATTTTAAGGGTACAAAACCTTCTACAGAAGGCAATTGGGCACATGTCTGACATGGACTAATAGCCTGACTGATCACTATGTCAATAAAATGACTGATATATATGTATGAAAAGACTGTAGGAAATTGATTCACCTTTCCCTCATGAAAGTTTCCAAAATATTAATATGAAAGCTTCCTGGAACAAATCAAGCTCCAAATGAACAAAAATGATGGTAGACATCTTTGCTGGTCATATGCACATAAGTTCTATTTTAAAATTTATTTCTTACTCTGAAAGTTTCAAAATATTCAAGCTAAATGACTTATTTATCATTTTCATATCATTTTCATAACTGCATCTTTAAACTGAAATTTTAGCATCAATATTTCTAATAAATGTGCTTTAGTGACTGTTTTTTATGGAAAACAAGGTGTGAGTGTCTCTAAATCCTGCTGGAGAAGCATAAATTCCATCGCTTTGAAGCAACAGTTACACATCTAAGGTCACTTTACTTTGCGACATTAGGTCTTGAATTGGTTCTCTTGAGGATACTGGAGTCTTAACGGGTGTGGATCCCAAGGTTGTGGGTTTACAAGACAAGACTTTTTCCTGCCTCCTGAGGCGCAAAGTACTGGTTCAACCAAGGATCAGTCGAAAAGGACAAGTAATAGTATAAGTTGTAAGAACTTGTTTCTCAATTGACGTAAAATAAATAAGTTCAACTAACTGGTCTAGGGTTGTTGTTTTTATTTACTCTGGGACATATCCATGTAAAGCTTTATATGTAACAGTCACAGTATTTTATACTGAACTCTGCAGCCAATGGAGTTTTTTCTGGACACGAGTTACGTCACTGTAACAGGAGTTAATTTTTTTCTGCGTGTTTGGTAGGAGCCAAATATCAGCTGACACGTGCATACATCCAATATACAGATGGGACTCAACACGGCATAACTCCACCTGGGTAACCTTATCTATTGACCAAATGAAGTCATCAGCATAACATAGTGCTCAGATCCAAGATTTCTGCAGATTTGTGTACCTTATATAGTTTTTGGGTCCTAAAACAAATCCTTGAGACAAACTATTTTATTTTGCATATTTTATAAGTACTGGTCTTTTCAATTTGCTGATTAGACTGTTTTGAAAGAATAAGTTAGGTATCAGGGCTCTCGATCTCCTTTATTTAGTACCTGTATAAGGCCCATTCCCCCAGCCAAAAAGTATGTTTTTCCCCTATTTTCAAGCAAAATTCCTACTACAAATAAAAATGTAAGAGCACACATAAATAACAAAAATGGTCAAGTTATAGTTTTCTTGTACTGTATACCATTTGAGTTCCATTTCAGTTTTACACAAGACAGGAAACATTTTGCATATTTTTACTCATTATTGCAGTGTATGCAGCAAAAAATGCCCTAAATTCCCCCCAACAGGAGAAAATGACATGAAAATTCCCCCTCATACTGTTTGGAAGTGTTTACCCAAAATAGAGAGAGAGCCATGGGTATGATGTTATCCAAGCTAGCGGTTTGCCTGCAATTCCAAAGTGACGCTCTAGCCAATGTATTGCAAGTAATGTAACATTGTTCTGGTCTGAAGATGGAATTTTATAGGATTCTGATATTAAGTAGAGCAGATTTTTCTGTAAACAGATTGGTGTTTCCTGTCAAAAGCTATTCTAGATGTGCATCAACTATCTTCTATAACTTAAGATGTATAAAAAATAAAATGATATGGGTCTACTGGTTATTAACAGCACTGTCACATACCCTGTTAGTCACAAGGTAAATTTTCTAGAGCAGCGAATTGGAGGTAGGCATGCCATGATGTAAGAGGAGCCACCATTACAGCAACTATGTTTGCCACATATCCAAGGAGTAACCTAACATTGCCTCACTAAGTAATTCTCGAATACCATGTACTTGCATTACACAAAAGCTAGGCAGTTAGGCTCAAGCCTTTTGGAGTTACTACATATACAATATACATGAAAAAAACTGAAGACATAGTAAAAATATTGCTGTTTTATTTGTTGCTCTGGTTTTAATAATAAGTATTTCAATAAAATGACAGAGTCTGAAGCTTTGAGGAAGTAACAATATCGAAATAATGAATGTTTTCAAGATTTGACAGGTGCTTGAAAAAATTCCCCACCCACCCAAATTGTTATGTTTAATTAATGAATCATTTTCATGTTTGACAGGAATGCATGGCTATTTAAAAAGGTTAAATACAATAAGCAGTGTCTATCTCATGTCATTTCCAATTTACCTTTCCATTATCCTCATATTTTAGACTCGATGCGGCTGACAAAACTGCCAACGCAACAACAAACCGAAAGGAAGCCATGTTTGTTTTGTATTCTCGACACCAAAGAGCGATAAATGCTTAGACAATAAGACTACATTGATTGCACAAAACTATGATTTTATGTAATTTTAAAATAATTTTCATTTTGAAATAAATCCATAAAATCATAAGACATAATTATTTAAATTTGTTATCACTACACCCATCATCTGAAATCCAAAAGTGGATTTCACTTTTACCCCGTGAAGAGCTTAATTCATACGCCATTATTTAAGAAAAATATATTTCAGAACTATTGCTTGAAATTGAATCAAACACAGATATGAAAACCATTTAGACAAAAAAATATTCGAAAAGCTTGTTCTAGATATGGAATAAAATTTAGCATTTGAATGACATGTTAGAAAGTAGTACCCCGCGTAAACTTTCCGATTTATGTGTAGTAAGGTTCCCCTAATCCTCTTAGCCAAGATGATTAGATTTATCTAGCAATGAAGGGAGAAGCGTTGTTTATAAGCGAACTTGATGCCGTAGGGTAATTTCCTACTTGCATCAGACGACACTTTCATCTTTCTATCATTTGTCATGGTAGAAAAAGTTGAGAAAGATCAGTAAAAGACAAAACTCATTTGACAAAGTTGGTGATAATCCGTTGCTTACTTTTCACTTCTGAGCCATTTTAGGCTTTCCACATGATTATTTGACACTCCAGAGATTCCTCTGGGAAGCTGACAAGATGGATTTTCACGCAGCCATGGAAACCTTCGCAGAAGCCTGGGTAGCAGCAAACACGCAGACGGCTGTCAACACAGAATCACAGGTATATATTTTCAATTTTTCTTTTCATCTTTTGACATTCTTTTTTCTTCTGTCTATCACGACATTTCTCTGACATTTGGCTCATATTTAAAAGGTCTCTCTGTATCCAATTAATCACTGGTTAATATTTTCAATTCACTTCAACATTTAAATAATGTTCATATTCTTTTTTTAACATCTGTAGATTTGTATAGCTGATGATGCTGCCCATGTTCATTTTGAGTACACTTGACATTTAGTGTTTTTCTTTGATGTAGTCTTATTGTATTTTTTTATTACATTCAGAAGGTTTTGTGTTACTTTTTTCATTTCCTTAACAGTATTTAATATCAGGCCTTTTTTTCAGATGATGGGGGGATGGTCCTGAATACTATATTTTGGGGCAAAAACTGTTTTTTCTGTATATTTGGAAAAAGAGAAATCCTGGGATGAATAACTTACAAACTGGGGTAATCTGCATGATTAAAAAAAAAAGTCAGTGTTGAAGACTCCAATAAACAAGCCATTATAAAGTAGGAAGAAAAAGCCCTAAACATTTATTATGTAAAAGAACAATGATTCCTTTGAAATGGCAACTTTATAAAATTTAATAACTACGTCACAAGTTAAGTAACTTTTATAAAAATAATAGAACTTTAACACTTTCATGGCAATTTTAAAACAAACCTTAATATAGCTCCTAGGTGTAACGGCCTATAAGTAACACTTATCGGTGAGAGATTTGTGTAAGCGATCTGTTAGTTCAGTAGTTAAAGCACTGGCACTGTAGATGAGGGTCCTGGGTTCAAGTCCCAGTCTGGCTGCACATTTCTCTCACCTGGTTACATTTGATGCCCAACGTGGGACTGTTACAGTATAGTTCTCCAGTATATACTGCCTATGGGTTTGTCGGTAACAGCAATTTGTTCTCTGTACTGTAAATTCAGGGATAAATTCCAAAATGGCAGTGGAGTATGTAACAGCCTATAAGTAACCCTTATCGGTTAGAAATTTGTGTAAGCAGTCAGGTAGCTTAGTAGCTAGAGCACTCGCCCTGTAAGCCAGTGGTCCCAGGTTCGAGTCCTGGTCTGGCAGCCAATTTTTCTCACCTGGTTACATAGGTTGTATTGGTATTTTGTGAGAAATGTTCAAACCTTATATCAGGGATTTAAATCGCAACCTTTGGATCTATTGTAGTCGATACACCCTTCCACTTGGTCATATGCCCCTCTGCACATTTTTGTAGGTTTTTCCCTGGGATATTGGATCAAGCCTCCCATGCCATTATGTACACCTAGATATTCTTCAGTTGTATAGAATTTATATTGTTTGAAGAAAGATGTTTAGTATTTATATTATATATTTATGTATGGAATGCATGCATGATTATCAGTTGTTTCTTTTTGGCTCGACCAATGACCAATATTTGATTGTGTTCCTAATAGCGGAAAGTAAAACAACAAAATACACAACAAAAAAATTATTGCTATTTTTTATGACGTGTTTGGGGATGAAAGTAGCTTGAATGATACAAGGGAATCATTTTGTGACAACTGCACTGTGCCAGAGCAAATTGTATTTTTGCATTCCAAATTTTAAAATGTCCTTATGAGTGAAATATAAACAGAGTTGAATGAATCAAATATTTGATTTTTTGTTTTGTTTTATCTGATACATATAATACGGTGTGAGTTTTTCCCAATTTTTTCTAAAACTGTGCCAAAAATTTCCAATTCTGGGGGTCAGTTCACGTTCTCAAATGGTAAGTAAATATCCCAGATTATACATGTGCTTCATATAGTGAAGTAGAGAGCTGTATAGGAATCAGACACATGTCCTGTTCTGTCCTACACTCATAATTACTACATAAAGTTTGATAACTGTTGCTGCTGGGCTCAAGGGTTAAAATGATCCAAAAGTGTAAAAAAACACCATTTTGAGGATCTTTTCCTTTTTATTTTTATGTAAATGTGAACCCTGAGTGACCATTAATTTTCAAGGGTTGAAAGGCACCATCAACTGAACACAACTAGAACTATATACCTAAAGGGGACTCATATCCCATTATACTGCTTTGACACAGAAAAAGTGCTTTGATTCCTACAAAGTAACCTTCCTTGGTGACAGAGTGGTTAGTGTGTCCACCTCAAGAGGTTGTGAGTTTGATCCCCAGCCATGTCATACCAAAGTCGTAAAAAATGACTTGGTGCTCAGCATATAAGGGTAGTTGCAGGACTGGTTGGCCCGGTTTCAGGATAATGTGACTTGGTGTCCAAATGTGAAACACTGTCAGCAACACAGGGCTCTAAGTTGACTCAGGAGTCAAGGTTTTGACCCTAGAAATTTAAGGAATGGTGCCTTTTGACCTTTAAAAATTAATGGTCAGGGGTCAAATATACATTAAAATGAGAAGGAAAATATCCACACTATCCTCAAAATGTTCTTTTTACAATTTTGAAACCTTTTGAATCTTAAGGTTCAGTGATTATGCAGAGCCCTGATCAATGCTATCCCTCATATAGACTCATTTTGACGCACTCAGTAGGTACCACATAAACCCTGATCTGCAGAAAACCACAGTTAAACCTTACCAAATTTAATTACAAAATCCTCATTTCCAGACCACTGAGGAGCAGCGAACAGCATAAAACCTGATCAGCCTGCGAGTTACTCGCAGGCTGATCTGGTTTTATGTTGTTCGCGTAGGTCTTTTCATGGTTTCCTCTATGAGGGAAAGGGTTAAAAAATAAATTAATTTGTCCAGATATTTGATCTAAGACATCCTAGCATTGTCTATCACACAGAGACATAAAGATCTTTCTGCTTCTGTCATGATCAACATAACACTCCAATGATTTTTCATTTATTTCACATTTCTGCTATATTTAATCAAAGATTGCCATATCTATTTGAATTTCCTTCAAAATATATTGAATCAGGATCAAAGCTTACTGTATTTCATCTGTTCTGCTGAGCTGTAATATAACCAGGATTCTTACACACGAATGAATTTGAGAAAACAGATATGATTATAGCATGACATACTGTTTCATGATCATTCTTTCAAATTAAGTGGAAGTGGGTACTGTGCTATGAGTTCTTGATTTATTTGATAAAATGGAAACAGCTGTGCATAAAATTTAGTCTAATATTAACTCATAGGCTTGTGTCTTTGTTAGTTCTACATGCTTCTGAAGAATATTAAATGCCGCAACACTAGGATTCTGATATGATTATTGAGATGGTATATAGATATATATATATATAAACATTTCATTAGTCATGGCCTCTTCCATTTTCTGTGTGTATATCTATATAATTTTATATTTACATGGAAAGCGTATTCTTTACCAAATGCTCCAATTTAGCCCTTTACCTTACAGGCATAAAACAAAATTCTGTTTTGGGCAACCCGACCCTACCTAGCAAAAACCTATTGACTCTAAAGCTTATTGAGGCTGTTTTTAGGGGCCATTTTCCTTGATTCATTCACTGGTATGACTCGGGTCTTTAAACAAAAACAAAAGTAAATAAAAAGAAAACTAAATCCTTATACCATGCCTAACTTGGCCTAATTTTACTCTCATTTTTTTTTTTTTTTTCGCCTCATGAATATTCATGTTCAAGTTATATTCATTTACTGAACTTTAATTGGTATATTATTTAACTATGTTATGAAACAATTGATTTTTCTTAGTCTTGCAGTCTGTGTGGAATCTGTTCAACAATTTCTTTTAGCAAACTGAGAAGACTGGATGAGCTGTCTGATCTGGTTTGGCTCTGTATGAGGTGAACAGATTAACACATGCCAGTTTTAAGTGGTTCAAACTATGAACCTAAAACCTGGGTTATTTGACCATAACTACACTCTTCATCATTATTAAAGGAATACCAAATACCACGGATCATACCATGACTTTTGTGCCACTTAGGGTGAGAAAAATGTGTTACCTGACCAGGACTCCTACCAGGGGCCTTTTTGAATACAGGGCAAATGCATGCTCTATCGATTGTCAGGCACTTACACATGTTTTTCCCCTATTGTTTGCTGACAGTATCATGACAATATATTTTTACAGTCCAATATAACAAGGATATATATATCTTAAAAACAGGGTTAAATTTATCCTACACTAGTATTAAATTTTGTATTACAAGTACAGGCTCTTGGAGCATTTTCCTTATAAATGTACTTTTCTTTGGCTGTTGAAGATGTTGAAAATCAGATAAAATTGCTTCAGCAGATTTGAGGTTAGGGGATGGTTCATAGTAGGATGATGGCTCCTGTGTATAAACCCAGTCCCTTCCTCACAGTATAGACTCTTGCTTATCTAGTATAAACCCATGAATCTATTGGTTCCATGGGTACCAAACCTGTATGATTTTGTTTCAAATGCTGTCCACTCCCAGGTAATTACGAAAAGTTAATCCTTTAATGCATGAATCTTCATGTACAAATTAATGACTTGATAAATATTAATTTTCTGAACTTTAAGTGGTATATGAAGCAATGGATTTTTGCTATGCTGTGCTGCGACAGGGTAGAATCTGTAAGCCACAAAAATATGTGAGCAAACAGTGGAGACCCTGATCAGACAGCTCCTTTCATGATCCAAAAATTTAACAGGAATGTAACATTTTCTGTCTTACATTCAATATATTGCAAATTTGGAATTAAAACAGGGTTTATGTTTTTCAATGCGTTCTACTATTGTTGTTTTCTATAATCTATACCGTCCCTGGTGGCTAAGTGGTTTGAGTATCCACCGCAGGAGAGGGAGGTTGTGGGTTCGATTTCCGGCCGCGACAAACCAAAGTTGCAAAAAATGGTACTGGTATTGCTCCCATGCTTGGCACTCAACATATAAGGGTAGTCCCAGGACTGGTTGGCCCGTTGTCAGGATTATGTGACTGGGTGTTGTATCATGCCACATGACTACGGTGTGATACCGCAGTGTGGCAGCACTACATAGATCTGTCTCAAGTATAAATTGTCTCCAAATAACTTAAATACCGTCAGTGTGATGTTAAACCCAAAAAAACAAACTGTTATCTATGTGTTAAAAAAAACAAACATAAAAATTATCATTATACTGATTAATTTACAAACAGGGAAGTTTTAAAATTACAAGACAGCTAGATATAGTAGTAAAATTTATTCTTGAAAGGTAATTGGTTTATAAATATAAACATTTTTCGTTAAGACTTAAGTACCTGTTATCGTATGTACTTCGGTAGTTTGTAATTATTGTTTTGATAATCAGATATTTGTTGTTATTTTAACTGCCATACTTAGTCTAGTATTCACACTGTTATTCTCATCAGTTATATTATCATGCTGGGATTGCCCTTTAAACATTGTATCTTAGCCATGGGTTACTAACTTTCCTTGGAGATATTGTCAAGTTTACATTTAGTTGAAACTTTATTTGATTAACATAGAAATAAGTTAACACAACTTATATAAATCTGTGACTCTTGATGGCTCTGGTATGAGGCACCATATGTTATGTGGTCGTTATTGTGGGACCAGGAATCAGACCCGGGACATATGGATGTGGAGCTAAGTGTGTTACCACTAACTATTCAGGCACCCTAGGTTTGCATTAAGCACTCATGATTGAGACTGGGAAAGATTAATGGATATTCCTATCCTTAGTGTAATGTTGGTTTGCTTGTGATCTCTTGTTTTGACTTAATGATATTTACAGTACTCTTTGATTTTCATTAGTCAATAACAGCTTAAATACATTTATAACTAATACACTTATAACTGAATTTTGATTCTGGCAATTAAATTATTTTCATAAAATTCATATCCATTTGTATCCTTAAAATGCCTCAGTAGAAATTCTAATTTGCTGATAAACACTGAAGTGTCAACTTTCAAAACTGCCATATAACTGAAATACACAGGTGAAGTTGTGTATGTTCGACAGATTCTTATCACATTTAGTGCTATAAAAAAAAAAAAATAACATGCTTGAGAAATGTTGTCATTCTCAGGAATGAACTAAATATCACATTTCATACATTTAACTTAATTTGAAAAAAAAAAATGAAATGTGCTTGATTTTCTAGGTCAGACTGTCGATAACCTTTTCCCTCATAGAGGATACCATGAAAAGACCTATGCGAACAGCATAAAACCAGATCAGCCTGCGAGTAACTCGCAGGATGATCAGGTTTTATGCTGTTCGCTGCTCCTCAGTGGTCTGGTAATGAGGATTTTGTAATTAAATTTGGTAAGGTTTAACTGTGTTTTCTGCAGATCAGGCTTTATGTGGTACCTATTGAGTGTGTCAAAATGAGTCTACATGAGGGAAAGGGTTAAAGGATTATATGTTCTGGTGTCTCTCAAAATGGACTTGTGTGTAAGCTGTATGTAGTTTAGCAGAATACTGTATAGTTAGACAATCATCTTCAAATTAATGAAGTCTGTGTTACATTTAACGCCCAACAAACAAAACCACACGAAATCCAGAAAGGTATAGCTATATATTAAGTCTGAAGCACCAATAATTCCATAATCTTGCCTGGAAATCAAAAGCCTAAGAGGTAGATACTTTTATATTACTACCTCCCCTTGAATATTTATAAAGTTCTGCATTTTCACCAGTTGCATGTCTCTCTCTCTCTCTCTCTCAGTCTCAGTGTAATAGCGTACCTCCTTAGACTTGGCTGCAAGAACTGGATCCTTGTTTATGAATGTGTACATTAAAAATATGCCATGATAATTCTGGCATAATCTACATTGAAGATCATATGCAGTCTGCCATGAAGGGGAGATAAAAAGATTATGTTCTGTATTTTTTATTACTTTTTACATCTATGTTTACACACTTGTACACATTATGCAAATTTATAAAAAAAAATCAAATCCGGCCGAAGTTTTAACCCTTTCCCTCATATAGACTCATTTTGACGCACTCAATAGGTACCACATAAAGCCTGTTCTGCAGAAAACCACAGTTAAACCTTACCAAATTTAATTACAAAATCCTCATTTCCAGACCACTGAGGAGCAGCGAACAACATAAAACCTGATCAGCCTGCGAGTTAACTCGCAGGCTGATCTGGTTTTATGTTGTTCGCATAGGTCTTTTCATGGTTTCCTCTATGAGGGAAAGGGTTAAATAATCTTGTTTTGTTTTTGATTGATTTGGAAACAGATTTTTATGTTCTATGCTAATCAATATTGATACTTACTTTTGTTCTAGTGTCTAATAAAATATCATGTGCTTATAAAGTCTTATTATTCTAAGACTCAAACCATGCCCATTAGTTTCAATAGGGAATCGAGTATGATTCTCAAATTTGAGCCTGAGATCGTACTGAAGTATTTTTTGGAACAAAGGTCTGGTAATTTGTGCCAGGAAAGGTCATGAATGTTACTAGCCCCAAACCCACAGGGTTTGAACCTGCAACCTTTGGATCCAGTATAGTCCTGTTCACTACCACTTACCCACGCTGCACATTGTGAAGGGAGGCTATGAAACATTCTGTCATGTTTGTCACCTCCCCTCCCATCCTGCTCTCACATTACATGAAGTTGTTAACTTTTGCTGAATAATGCTTTTGCTTATTGGAATATTGATTTATCATGATACGACCAATCAGCAGCAAACAAGTGCAGATAACTGTGTCAATGGTCTTATGAGAATTATAGCCCTTCTTCTTTGTCAAAGTGGTAATTGTATTGATCACCTTCAGATAATATTTTTTTAAATTTATTCATTCTCTGCCCATCTATGGCTCGTAATCCTCCATCCATACATTCCAGATATTAAGGGCAGAAGTTCATCATTCTTGTAATTTTTAAATAACAATACCTACAATTATTTAATTTCTTGAATAATTGTTGTTACTTATTACCGTAAAAATCTTAAACTTATATGCCATCATCCTGTTGTGTATTTGAATATCTTCACAAAGCAGGAATTGAGGAATCAGTGTTTCTGTCTAATTCAAGAATTTAACCCTTTATTTCATATAGATTCATTTTGATGCATTTAGCAAACAGAGCAGACCCAAATCAGACAGCTCCTATAGAAGCTTCTCTGTTTGCTCATGCAAATAGAAGTTTAATGTTACAGTCTGTGTGGCAAAGTAAAGTCCGTTGTTTCATATACCAACTAAATTTACGTCAATTAATATTCATCATGTTATAAATTTGTACATGAATAGTCGTGAAATAAAGGTTTAAAAACTTAAGTATTATACCTAGCAATTAGCATTGATTATACTTGTCTAACTTTTGTGTCACCTGCTGTAAGCAGAGGTGACACATAAGGATCACTTTTCCGTTGTCTGTGTCCGTCTGTCATGCTTCAGCAGGTGACACATGTATTCCAGAGAACACTCTTGTTAATATATTACCGATTATATCCCATGATCTTTTTCATCAACTGATACCTAATGGATGTTCTACCAAGTTAATTCCTTCCATTATTTAATCCTTTAATTTATTACCAGTCCTTTTGTCCAGTTATAAGTGTTATTTTATGTAGGACAATGGTTTTTGACATGCTATTTGTGCTCCTTGTTGCTCTGTGGTTTGAGGTTTTAAGCTTGCAAGGCTTGAGGTTGGGACTCCGACTCAATCGGAAACTAGCTTAAGTTGTTTGAAATGTTATTTTTTGTACTGGTTACCCGTGCTTGGTGCTGGTGGCTCCTTCATACACTGCTTCCAAGGTTGTTATCATTAAAACATGATACATGTTGTTTTGTGTCGTTTAATGAAAGTTTTCTGCAGCATGATACAGCAGTGAGGTAGTGTGTAGACAATTTTTTTTATACTCCCATAAACAAATGTTTGAGGGTGTATACTGGAATTACTCTGTCAGTCTGTCCATCGGTCGGTTGATGGAACTTTTGACCTTTGAAACTAGAGCTTTTCTCCTTCTTTTTCATTGGTTTTTCTAAGGTGTCATAATTCATTCTGATTTTTTTTATAAATTTGATCAGACAGTTTCCCCAAAGTTGCTATTTAAAGTTGCTCACCTAACACACACACACTTTCTCTTTTCTTCTTGTAAAGAATAGATGTTGTCAATTGTTTTGGACAGTTTTTTCCCAATTGCATTGAGGGATAAGCTCTCCGTATAATTACTAATTTTCTTTTTTCTTTTTAAAGAAATGTGGTGGGGGGGGGGGGAGCTCAGCCTGTATAGCATCTACATCCTCCTATGCCCTTGGTTGCCATAGCATTCATATGATTCACTGGCACAGTACAATCTTACCTCACACCTATATGATGTATTAAACAGTCACCAGAGACCTTTAATCTATACATAGTATTTTCCCCCAGTCTTAATCCAAGTATCGGAGAATAGATTAACTCGGCAAAATACCGCTTTAAGTTCTCATTTTTCCTCTATTGTAAATATTACCCATGTTTCCATGGCGACTTGAGACCGTATTAGCATACACAGACCTCAGTTTCGATATTATTGATTAATCATCGGGAATTATCGGGCCTAATCCTAACCCAGGCTTATTAACGTTGGATACAGGCAACCCTGGGATTAAGTTTCCGTAGCAATGTCGTCTCTCCGCCGATATTTTATGCAGTTTGGGGAGCATTCTCTCCCTTGTATGTTACTGGATATTGACTTCTTATTCCTTTTGTTCATGCCCATTATCATTTAGAGAGAATACAACGTATTCTTTCATTATGTTAGAGTTTAGAATTTCAGAAAAGAACTGCTAGTCTATGCTTTGAAACCTCAGATTTAGTCTCAGTGGATAAAATGTCCATGTGTCATTACTAGTTTCCATGATTTAAAGGTTTCATATTTCTTTCTAGTGTTCTTTTTCTTTTCTTCTCCAAATTGCCAGTCTTCAAACCGTACATTAGCTGTCATTTTTTTTTTTACTTTCTTCTTACACTATTATTCTTTAAATTTGCAACACGTAAATCAAAGGTCAGACTCATACCCCTTGCATGAGTAAGAGAGATGCTTTAACCACTTTTCCGCTTGGTCTCACTATATTATAATCATCAACACCACCACCATCTTCTGATTCATTATCATTACCAATCATCATCATCATCATCATCATCATCATCATCATCATCATCATCATCATCATTGTAATCATCATTCAATTATCATCATCATAATCATCATCATCAAAAACACAATTCCCCATCATCATCATCATCATCATCATTATCACCAGCACCTGATTTTCTACATTATCATCCACCAGTTCCAGTTGTCAAGTGTTTAGTTTGTCTGCGCCTGAATCTGGAGGTTGTGGATTTGATGCCCAGCTACATCTGACTTGCTCCCTTGGTTGGTGCTCAGCATATAAGGGTTAAGTTGCAGGACTGGTCGGCCTGGTGTCAGGATAATTTGACTGGATGTGGTATCATGTCTCATATCTACGGTGTGATACTGCAGTGTGGAAGCACTTAAATTGTCTATCTCATGTAGACATTGTCTCCAAATGATTGAAATACTGTTGTTGGGATGTTTAGCCCAATAAACAAACAAACTCAATCATCATCATCATCATCATCATCATCATCATCATCATCATATCATCATCATCATCATCCACTGTTTAGTATGATTTAAAACAACTGTGTCATCACCATTTCTCCCCCCCCCCCCCCCCCCCCCCCCCCCCTGGTTGGATGTGCACTCCCCACACTTTTACAGTTCAACACTTACCACCTATTTGATCATTTTGCTAGATAAAGACAACAAGAGAGAAAGAGGAGAAGAAAATACGAGACTCACTCTAATACTTAGACAAATTTCAGACTACGCGAAAACAAAGAATTACAAGTAATAAACCGCTGGCAGTGAATGTGCCTGTTCAAATCCCACACTTGCAAGATATTAATACACATGCCAGGTTTTACCTCCCAATGTTTAAATATTGAGGCTGAGCCTGCTTGTGGTATCAGCATATATATAAGGTATTTTATCTATGTAGTTCACACATAAACTCCTACTAAGAATCTATATATCATTTTCTCTGCTGGATTTTCAATGCTGCATTTTGTTCTGCAACTCACAAATTTTTATATTTTTTTATCCAGACACACTCTGACACTTGTGGAAAAAGGAAAATGATACAAAAGCTATCCAGTTCTGGAGTCTGAGAATATACCCACTGTTACATCATCGTAAGAGGTGCTACGATGATAAAGTTGTAAGACTGTTTCCCCGTCTTTCTTAGATTTGTCTCCAGTCAGCCTTATTATAGATATCCAGCTTGGAAATTTGAGTGGGGTGTTATTTATGAAAGTTATCAAAGTTTTATCTCCAAACTGAAGTAAAACATGCCCCTCTTTACATGTCTAGCAAAAAAAAAAGCAAAGAATTGGTGTTCACATTTTTTAGTTCTTTTGTTGTTATTTTTTTCAACCAGTACATATATTTATATATTCACATGTATTGGAACAGGTGTGTTAATCTCAGAACTAAAACCAGGCATTTTATGTTGTTATCCTCTCAGGGTTTTCCTTAAGAGGCGGTTGGCAGCAGATATGACTGACTCAAATCCTTTCCTGGCCAGCTCAAATTTGCCGAATTGTAAAAAGAAATGGGAATAATTCAAAGAATTAATGAAAAAAAAACACAAGAAAACATAGCACCCGTGAGACCCCCCTGCCTCCTGCAATTTAGAATTTAAGCCTACTACTCTGATTCTTAAGGCATTTAATTATATGTTAAAAAGTTAAATCTTTATATAATTTTATACATTTTTCTATGATTGGACAGAAAGGCATCTGGCTTAAAAAAATCTTGTTGCTTTGATGCTATTATTTGTGTTGTCATTGATGTCAGGGTTAAGGGAGATTAAAATTTAAACTTTATTTATTTTACATTGATTACGAAACAAGTTCTCACAATTCGTGTTAATCACTTTCGATGGCTCTGATGGCAACGCATGTTGTCATTATTGTGCGAGGAAACCGGAGAACCCGGAGAAAAACGCACATGTCACGATGGGCAACCAGTCTGTACTCTCTCACGTGATCAGGAATCAAACCCGGGACACATTGTTGAGAAGCAAAGTGCACTACCACTACGCTATCCAGGAAGAGATGGGAGAAAACCCATGTGTCAGAACATGCAACCAAATGTAGTACCCTTTTATATGATACAACATCAAAATGACCAAGGGACCCTGGTAGTGCTTAAGGTCAATATGTGAATCACTTTGTCAGGGTTTTCATTAATAACTGATTGCCAGTCAAAATCATTGGTTAAAATTAAATTAAAATTCGTTGTTTGTGGCAGTATTTAAAAATTTGAATGTCTGATATCCCCCTTGACTCCTGGCCAAATCGTGTTTCATTTACTTAATAATCCCCTTTTTTATAACTATGCAGAATATTTGCTTTAATCGTAAATGACAGACTAAACAGAGCGATATCATAAAATTATATAAAGTGTGTAACCATTGAAGTATTTTAAAATGACAGATATAAAGTGATAAGTCAAGTTCTCTCATCTGTAAAAGCCATCACCAAGCTGTAATGAAATGTTTAAAACCTTATGATTTGGTATTATATCACCAGTCCCTCTTGAGTAAGTAGGAACATTTCATGATTGTTCTAGAATATTTGGAACATTTTTATTTCAAGAACTATATATTTATGATTATATAGTTCCATAAATTATTCTTAATAATTTTACAATTCCTAAACTGTGTCTAATTAATGTTCTTGGACATTTTAAAACAATTCAAGTACAGTTCATGCAAAATAATTATGGAACTGCTCCTGACAATTTTCCAGGGGATGACTGCAATTATGAGGCTCATAACATGATTTTTTGCAGGTTTAAAAGTTTCTTGAATTTGGGGGAAGAAAAATCCTTGGGTATATTGTGTGAAAACTGTATGAGTAATATATGAGAAATGCCCCCTGATATTATATGCATACAGAAATTATTTTGATCAATTACTTGCAGGCTGATCAAGTTTAAAGCTAGCTTCATTAAGTAAATAACTCTGGTTTGGTTATAACATACATTAATTTATTGTAAATGTTAAGTCTTGTTCCATGGCAAATTAATTAATTAATATCCCTTTTTTTAATCCTGAATTTCTAGGAAGTTTGAAGCATTTGTTTTGTAGAAAATTGCTTAATTAGTTTAAAACAGATTGATGTATATGCCATTGTATTAGCTATGTGCTTAAGAAGTATTCAAAATTGCAAAAGGAAAATGTGAAAACAAAAAGCTAGCTACAAAATGCAGCTCTTTAAAATGTATAATGATCAAGCAAATATCATGTACCTCAAATACATGTAATACATTAACTAGTTATTGATTAAAGTTTGGTTGTCATTTTGTGTATTTAAAATAAAAGATAAAGGAACTATATATCCAGAGGATATTGTTGAATTATAAGGGGAATATATCAGATTTTTTTTTTTTATCTTTCAAGGTTCAAAGTACTAGTCCAACCCAGGAAACATTGAGAGGGATTAGTATTAGATGAGAATCTAGTTTCAAATTCATGTTAAGTTAATCCATTACTTCATATATAGACTCATTTTGACGCATTGGCAAACAGAGCAGACCCTGATCAGACAGCTCCTATAGGAGCCAGGGTCTCCTTTGTTTGCTTAACCCTTTCCCTCATATAGACTCATTTTGACGCACTATAGGTACCACATAAAGCCTGATCTGCAGAAAACCACAGTTAAACCTTACCAATTTTAATTATAAAGTCCTCATTTCCAGACCACTGAGGAGCAGCGAACAGCATAAAACCTGATCAGCCTGCGAGTTACTCGCAGGCTGATCTGGTTTTATGTTGTTCGCATAGGTCTTTTATGGTTTCCTCTATGAGGGAAAGGGTTAATATTCATTATTGTAGCTCAGATTTCATATACCTTTTAAAGTTCAGTTTATCAATATTCATGAAGTCAAATTTGTACAAGAATATTCATGAAGTAAAGAGTTAATGAAGTTTTGTATTCATGTGCTATTCATGCAATCCTTATGAAACTGGACTCTTTAAATTCATACTTACTCTGAGATCTGATGAATTTTTTTTTCCCTGGCTGGCTTTCACAAATATTTTTGACATTTTCCAGCAGAATGTTCCCATATAGGGCCCAGTGTCACACTTCTTCCTTCATGATCACTCCACTCTTAAAATAATTGACAGAGCATGATGAGAAATTTGCAGATTTTTAAGCATCTTCGTCGATACTATAATCTAAATATGTTGTTACCTGACATTCTTGCTCAGGCACTCAACAATATTTTACTTTTCCCCATATTGCGCTCAGCATGCTCATACTACACTCAAAGATTAGTTACTTAGGCTAAACATCTGCCCTGTCATCTTCATTACGCCCAAAATACACCTTGCAATGCTGTCTTTCTGCCACTCTTGCACCACTGTTATATTAACCCTTTCCCTCATATAGACTCATTTGACCCTTTCCCTCATATAGACTCATTTGACCCTTTCCCTCATATAGACTAATTTGACCCTTTCCCTCATATAGACTCATTTGACTCTTTCCCTCATATAGACTCATTTGACCCTTTCCCTCATATAGACTCATTTGACCCTTTCCTTCATATACTCATTTGACCCTTTTCCTCATATAGACTCATTTGACCCTTTCCCTCATATAGACTCATTTGACCCTTTCCCTCATATAGACTCATTTTGACGCACTCAGTAGGTACCACATAAAGCCTGATCTGTAGAAAACCACAGTTAAACCGTACCAAATTTAATTACAAAATCCTCATTTCCAGACCACTGAGGAGCAGCGAACAACATAAAACCTGATCAGCCTGCGAGTTACTCGCAGGCTGATCTGGTTTTATGTTGTTCGCATAGGTCTTTTCATGGTTTCCTCTATGAGGGAAAGGGTTAACCATGTTCAAAATTTTGCCATGCTCTTAAGTCCACATGTTGATTGCATCATGCTCATTCACAATTGCAGTACATCCAAAGATGATCAAATTTCTATCCTATGTATGTTTGTAATTATCACGGGCTATATTATTATAACATTGAACTATGGGATTTTCCTATTATTTACAGATTTTGATATGGTTATTTACAAAAGTAAGAGCATATGTCTGATTTTCTCATGAATATTGCATGAATGATCCCTACAGCGAATCAGTAAGAAAAAAATGTCATAAACACAAATAAATCTGACTGATCATTGTAACACTGAAAGGAAAACTGAAAGTGAAAGTAGATCATAGGCAATGTACATGTATTGACAATGTATTGGCTGATAGCAAGCAATAATCTGGCTCTCACTACTATATGACAGTGTCCATAAGTTAAGGTAATGTGACTGGTTGGGGTGTCTTGCCATTTGTCAGTCTGTCGGGTTGTTAAGGACAAATGCTTTTTGGCAGTAACGTTTTGTCCGTCTCAAGAAAGACTGGTTTCAAATGACGGAGGTTCATCAATTCGACACCAAATCCTCAAAAACAAGAAGGCAGTCAATTGATCATTTATTCATATTTGAGAGAAGTTTTTTTTATATATATAGGGCAAATTCTGTTTAATGGCAGTGCAATGTTATATATGTTTTAAGACAGACTGATTTCAAATGACATAAATTCTTCAATTTGGCATAATTTATTAGAACCCTCAAAAACAAGAAGGCTCTCAAATGGTTATTTCATTGTATTTGAGAGACGTTTTGTTTATATTTACTCAGTAATACTCCAGCTACCAGTAGATCTTAAATAGTACACAGTTGTAGGGGTCAAAAGAGAGATATCCATGTTAAAGGTCTCATTGTTCCTAAATAACCAAAAGAAGTATTGTAGGAAAAGTTGATGATAAACACTAATAAAGTTGATGAAAGAGAAAGTAGATTCAAGTAAACATTTAGAGAATTTTAAATATATCTGTTGTCCTTTTAAACAAGTTATTTTGAGATTTGAAATAGCCTTATAAAAGTTTGAACTCAAATTCCCTGAAGCATAACTGAAAAAAGGGGAAAAATATCAATTTTGTATACCTTGCCTGAAACCTGGACTTTTTATATTTGCAGAAAAAAAGTGCAGTTTATGTAGTAAAGGAATTTAACAATTGTTTGAGTTGTAATACTTTCTTTTCTGAGTTATTACAGAAGACAGTGCTGGTGTGCGTGGCTTCTTTTTTTCTCTGGAAAATTTCCTGTAATTAGTAGTGAAATTTTGCCAAAAACAGCCACCGCATCCAACGGCCCTATTCTCTGGCCCGATTTTGCCGTGGAAATTACATCCTGGCGAATTTGAACATTCATTACTTACATTTGCATGCATATTTATGAATCGGAGGATGGAACAGGAAAAGGGGGTAAAAATCAAATTTCCGCGACTTTAATTTTCTCAGTACATCCAAGAGCATCTTGATTGTGCTAGATTATTCGCCCGCATTATTAAGATCTCCAATCTTTCCGACTTAATCCAGCCAGCCTGCAGCGAGACATCAGCGTTGAATCTAATAATCTTAAACATTGGTGATATAATCTAATGAGGGAGAGACTCGCACCTAAATCTCCATGTCTTTGGACTGGGCCCCAATCAAATTACCATGACAAAGGCCCAAGACATGCAATAGGCTTTCTAAGTATAAACTCCCCGTAAATAATTACACGTTTCTGTGAATTAATTGCCTCACTTATGCAGTGGCAATTGTTTAAGAAATGTAACGTGTAATGGGAGTAATTGATTGACAGGGAACGTCTTCATTTTCCGTCCAGTCTATAGGGGTGATAAGTAATGGATAGGTGTGGAAACAGAATTTGGACTCTCGCACAGAGGGAGTTGTCACAAAAGCGCTGCGTAACTAAAAGAAATAATGGATGACTTCTTCTGGTGACATTTAAATGTCTCTGAGGTAGTGCTCAGTGTTTATCGAATAAATAGCGGTAAACTGATTGGGAAAAAATTGGTTCCACTTAATTTGCGGCTATTTTCAAACCGTTTAAGTGGAGTTGCAGATGCAGGCTTGGAATATAAACCCGGAATGATTTATGGTCAAATATATTGTTTGTGCCTATGACAGGAGGCGGATGTTTATATTGAGATGTTGCAGGGAAAATCGGAAAAATAACTGTCGATTATCAGCGTTCGAAACTGATTTATTAGCAATTACATTGTAGCAGTTGATTATTTTGTCGAACGGAAAGGGAATTTTCTAGATCAGCATTTTATGTGTTTGATTTTTTTTTAGTTTTTGCTTCTTTTGTTTCGTAGTACCCTCATTGCAATGTTAAAGGAATTGAAGTTTAAAAAGTTTCTAATGCAAATTGGGTAATAATGAATACACAAAGTGTCACTGAACGATTCAACTTGTGTGTTTTGAATACTACTTTTTTTACAAAGAACAGTCAAACAATATTGTGTAATAACATTTGGAACAATCTTACTTAAAAAAAAAAAAAAAAATGAGATGTAATGTAAACATGACTGATGTTAAAATTGTAAAAATATAAAAATACAAATGTCTTTTTTTATAATTTCATAACAAACAGTGCCTGAAAACAAACATGGTAAAGTGTTTCACAAACGATCTTTAAATGAGATTTTCTCAACTTAAAATGTTTAAGATCTCCAGATATCTGAGTATAAATTTTGATATTGATCAAGTCCTTTTACCTTTTTTCAAGTTACATTCATTATTTTTAATGTTTTCATTTAAGATTTTTGAGTTTGGGATCTCATTTCTGCATTTTACCTAATATCTCAAACTGAGATTTTCCTTATCTCATTTTTTTAAGATCTTAGATTACTCCTTTATTGTTTTAACCCTTTCCCTCATAGAGGAAACCGTGAAAAGACCTATGCAAACAGCAAAAAACCAGATCAGCCTGCGAGTAACTCGCATGTTGATCTGGTTTTATGCTGTTCGCTGCTCCTCAGTGGTCTGGAAATGAGGATTTTGTAATTAAATTTGGTAAGGTATAACTGTTGTTTTTTGCAGATCAGGCTTTATGTGGTACCCACTGAGTGCGTCAAAATGGGTCTATATGAGGGAAAGGGTTAACTAGAGAAAAGATATATTTATAAATATGAATCCATATAATTATTATTTGCATGTCCTTCCATTAGTACCAATCAGTATCTTTCATAGAGAAAATACAGAATCCAAATGTTTGAGTTAGGGACAATCTCATAAAATATTTTGCAGGGATATTTAATTTGTATGACAATTTATGGAAAATATTTACTCCACCAAGGACTTCAATCAAGGGGTTTTATGTATATAGCTGAACCTGTATTGGCAGCCACCTGTGTTAAGCAGTCAATCTGCATTTAGCAGTCAGTTTTGACATTACCAAAGCAGCATTTTGTTATATGTTTAACCCTCATTTAGTGGTCACCTCTTTTAAACGGTCACTTTCTCCTGTTCCCTTGATAGACCACTTCAGATAGGTGTGACTGTATATTATTATTTGATTTACTTAATTGTTCCAGATGACGAAGTCCCAGTCGATGGAAGACTTACCGACACAGTTACCTCGAGATCAGCTCCTGGTTACCAAGACAACCCCAACAAAACCACCCCCGGTGGTGCCACCACAGCTTTCTCCATCGACAAGCAGTAAGTATCTTCTCACTTCATACAATTATACACATATACTCAAAGAGGACCGTCCACCAGTTGAAATAACAGCTTCAGATATGATTTTGGCCAGTTCTTTTTGTGAAACTGTTCCCAGTGACCTAGCGGTTTGAGCGTCTGCCTTGGGAGCAGGTGTTTGTGACTATGATCCCTGGCCGCAACATACCACAGTCGTAAAAAATGGTACGGGTATAGCTCCCTAAGGCTTGGTGCTCAGCATATAAGGAGAGTTGCAGGACTGGTTGGCCTGGTGTCAGGATAATGTGACTGGGTGTGGTATCAGGCGTGATCTGTCCAAATGACTGAAATATTGTAGGTGGGATGTTAAACCCAATAGACAAACAAACATCAACATTTGAAATTAAAAATAGAAGACACTGCACCATTATATGTGCCACTGTGATGCAGACAAAGGTCTCGGTTGTAAACCACCCACAACCTCTTTAACATTCATCAAAATCACTGTCTCTTATTTAACTGTAGAGGCGTAGCCAGTTGCTCAGAGTAATATGATTTGCTTCTTATTTTGTAGTGTTTTTTTTTTTTTTTTTTTCTTTTTTTCGTACATGGTGTTCATATGTCCCCATGATATTTTGTGTATGTAAAAAAGGAGACACATTTTAAAAAATTTAGGAGTTATATAGATAACTTTAAGATCTAAATGTACACTTTTGTGCATCATAAAAAGCCCTAGTCCGTATAAAAATATCCTACATATGCATTTTTTTGCATTTCATGTTTTTATTCTGATACTTAAAATGTAATTTTCCTTGGCATACACTGTGTCTATAAGTTTTAACTAAACATCAAAAACATGAGGTTGACCTCAATTTAGATCAGTACGTATTTAACAACTTGTTATACATGAAAGGTAGCAGGTATGCTTTAAGAACTAATAACATTGGTAGACAGTTTATTTCCATGCAAAAAAGATTAATTAAAAAGTGAAGCTTTAAACTAGCATTTGCTGACATAGTGTTTAGAATCCCGTAAATCAAGCCCCTTGCTTAAATCTGTGACCAATTTGCTGTTCACATATGCTGGTTACATACAGAACACAAATTTGCTACAATGCTTTTGACGATACGTCTACATTTTTGGACTAGGCAAATCCTGGTTTTGGTTCATACAGAAATGGTGGTTTGGTGATTATGACTGATCTTTTAAGATTGGCTTGTGTTTCATAAAACATGTCCCATATTTAGATTTACTCTAAAATCTCAAATTCTGTATTATACCCTATTTATGGAATTTTGAAGAAATTTAAGACCATATTCTTTAAAAAAAATGCTCATAAAGGCAAATTTTCTATTCTTTAGGTCAACGAACAAGGGAATTCCTGGTCTTAAAAACTTTGAGTTATAGAAGAATATCTTACTGTGATGTTTCACACAAGGCATTTTGAGATATTTAGAAAACTGGTTGTGCAATGTATGTAAGGCCAAAATTAAAAATAGGTTTGTTGTAGTGCTCCGACCAACCCACCAAAATGTCCGCTACTCAAAATTTTTTTTTTTGGTCTTTAAGTTATACATTTTTTTTTTTTTTTTTTTCATGTCCATTCTGTAGAAAAAATAGCACTTTCAGCTATATTTTTATCATTTGAAATTAAAAAGAAAAATACCTACCTACCTACCTACCTACCCACCCCTGGAATTCAGGGTCGGAGCACTAGAAACAAACAATTTTTGAATGATGGTCTAGTACCACACTAACAACTTAACCCTTTCCCTCATAGAAGTAAACCATGAAAAGACCTATGCGAACAACATAAAACCAGATCAGCCTGCGAGTAACTCGCAGACTGATCAGGTTTTATGCTGTTCGCTGCTCCTCAGTGGTCTGGAAATGAGGATTTTGTAATTAAATTTGGTAAGGTTTAACTGTCTTTTTCTGCAGATCAGGCTTTATGTGGTACCTATTGAGGGCGTCAAAATGAGTCTATATGAGGGAAAGGGTTAACAGAAACCATGTCATACTTGATGTAGTTATCTAAGGTTTTCACATACCGGGATAAACCCAAATCACATTGAAAGATATGTTTGATCAGGCTTCATATTACTGTCTATTATGCTTTTACATTTGTTTCACTTAACAGCTCAAATTGAGATCTTCCACAAGATTAAAAAAAAATTGAGTTGAGAAGAATTGCATATTGAGATGTTTAATCATAAGAACACAATCCTGTCATTAGCCTGATCAGTTGTGATACTGCTGAGTTATGCCTAGACAATTTCATGCTTGATCAGCTCGCAAAATGGATTCTTTATAATAATACAACCATTAGCTCTATCCTGTATAGGCCATTATTTTTTTTTTTTTTATTATTATTTTTTATTATCATTAATTTTTTTTTTGTCAATTAGAATACAACTCATTTGTTGGAGGAGTTCTCTGTGGTCAAGTGGTTGTAGTCACCGACTTTTTATCACTTAGACGCTCTTGCCACGGTGGGTTCAAATCTCGAACTAGTTATTCAGATTTTACATTTGAGAAAGTCTTCCAGCATGCTTGGTCTGTAGTTTGACCCGATTGCCTTGAGCTGTACACTCGGGGTCTAGCTGGGCATCAATATACAACTGAAATTATTACTTTTACAGGGGTGTAAAAGTCTTATAATAATCACACGCCCTGTGTGGCTTTTCAAAAATTTGAGATAGTAATATAAAAAAATTACAAAGAAATGACTGTTCATGGAGGCAGAGTGGTTAGAACGTCTACCTTGGGAGCATGGGTCATGGGTTCAATCTGGCCGCGACATACCAAAGTCGTAAAAAAATGTACTGTATAGCTGCCTTGCCTTGCGCTCAGCATATAACAGTAGTTCCAGGACTTGTTGGCCCTGGTATCAGGATAATGCGACTAGTTGTCACTGGTATCACATGCCACATGTCTACCGCGTGATACTGCAGTGTGGCAGCATTATATCTGTCTCAAGTAGACATAGTCTCTAAATGACTGAAATACTATCAGTGGGATGTAGTAAAACCCAACAAACAAACAAAGAAATGATTTGATTTTTCACTCACCCTGCAGTAATTTTCACCGGTCAGGGCAAGTTTACACCCATGACTGTTAATTCAATGACAACAACAACAGTTGTTGAAGGAGATAAACTATTATCAACTAATTTCTGCATTTGGTATTTGATTGGTGACATTGATAGTAATCTTATTAATTTATTGGTTAATCACTTATAGCTTAAGAGTCATTTTTTTTCTAGATAACCTGAATAATTACTGGCTACTTTATACTTTTCTAGTGGAAATAAAAGTTGCTCTAAATTTAGGGCAAATAGAAAATGTGGATTTTGAAAAGGAAAAAAAAAAGTGTGATATTTTAACTGTTTGGTTCCGAATTGGGCAAAGTTATCATTTATAACAATGAACATATTTTGAGAAATGCCTGAGTGATCTGGTCAAATACTGTTTTCAGCAGTAAATAATATTTACCTGTCATTGATACTTTCATATGTAAAGAAATGAGTAATGGTGTATATGACAGATAAGAATTATCTCCCTTTGATGTAAATGTTGGGACCAACTTGATATCAGAAGTTAAACGCAATTACTGAACTGCTGTGAAGTCGGTGACAAGGATGTTTAACATCAAGGGGATATTAAGTATACTTGTTGGGTTTTGTGTCCTTATTTACAGTGTGTCTTATGGTGATCATTTTGAGAACCTTTGTATTTAACTCTTCCCCTTGTATAGACACATTTTGATACATTGGCAAACACCGCAGACCCTGATCAGACAGCTTCCGGGTACATTCTGATTTGAGGGTCTCCTCTGATACAGTGTTGTTGCCAAGACAGCACAGCCAATAAATATCCATTGTTTCACTAAACCATTTAAAGTTCAGTATATTAAAATTCAAGTTATAAATTTGTTAATGAATGTTGTTAAGATAAAGATTTTTTTTTTTTTTTTGCATCTTTTGGAATCCAATTTTGAGAGCTTACCCTATAATCCTTCTAGGTTTGACCAGTACTTTGTGTCTTGCTCATACATTATTTATTATATTATGCTAATCTTTCTTGATTCTTGATTGTTCTGTAGTTTAAACCAGTATTTCATGTGTTGGAAAGTCATATTCCCCCCCCCCCCCTTAAAAAAAAAAAGAAAAATCCTAGTGTCTTACACTCCTTTAACTTTTGCCTCTTAAAGACTCATATTAAAACCTTTAACACATTAACAAACAGTTTTTAAGCTTACAACACAGTCTGAACGACAGTAAAAAATCCAAACCATCTAAAGTTCAGTAAATAAATATTCATCAAGTCATAAATTTGCACATGAATATTCCATAGTTAACGGCTTAAGATATTAGAAAATATTAAAGGTAATTTAAATTTAAGCAAGTCAAAGCACTGATTCTTCTGCTTATAAACATACCCTTACCTGGTATAAGAGAATGGATGAAATGTCTGTCATAATCAGTCCATTTGTCCATCTGTATATAATCAGAAAAAATACAGAGAAAACAACACCAGATAATGATATCAATGACAAAACTCTCAAGCAGTTTAGGTTCAGTTTGATGTGTTTACAATACCGCGTCAAATTGATATTTATTTAACAGTCATTCTCGTTAGAATTAAAAAAAAAAAAAAAAAAGTAAACATAGTGTTTGTCTGTGCCACAGTGTTAATTATTGTTCTCGAAAGTTGAATCATCCTCAGTGTCTTGCTCATAGCAGGGATTAAAACCCTGGCCAAATGAGAAAGTATGTATATACCAACGTCATCCGCAGCGTTGTAGATTATCCTCTAGTGACAATAAATAGGGATTAACTAGTAAACCCTTTACCAAACAATTTGACGACAGCGATGTTTGTCTTTCTTCTCAGAGATAAGTAATTCCTAACCATTTATGGTAATCCTTAAAAACTGTGTCTTACAGATAATCCTTCAATATGGCTGTTCCGGACTTGATCATTTGTCCCATTAAAGGCCGGATAAGTGGTGAATTTATTGCCGGGGTAATAAAAAGGGTGTTCTCAGACCCTGAATATTGGATAGATGTCGAAACTTGAATATTCTTCTAAAGAAAAGCTGATATACGACAAGTGTTAGAAAGATTTGTTAGAAGTGAATGAGTATAAAAGGGATTATCCAGCTCAATATGTACGTTTATTGGGCTCGTTTTAATTTTTTCATGATTTATTCATGATTAATTTTAATTGAAAAAAATCTTTTATTGTTTGCCATTGAGAAATATTCAGAAATTATTACTGAATGAGGGTGATAAATTAAAGAATTTTTTTTTTTATTTTAAATATTGTCTTCTTATCATTTGTAAACTTAGTACTATTATTCCATTGTTCATTTTATGAAATGTTCCTACCTGCAGATCCAAAGGTTGTGTGTTCAAACTTCATTTGAGGCAAGATTTTTTCAGGACCTCCCAAGGTGCAGGTATATGAGCCCAAATCAACATAAAATAGATAGAAGTTTAAACTTTTTAAATGAGTATAATGTGTTGAGCATTATTCACCACTAGATTATATATAGATAGGCAGACCAAAGCAGTTTACATTTGGTTCCCCTTTTTCAACAAATTCTTAACCCTTTCCTTCATATAGACTCATTTTGACGCACTCAGTAGGTACCACTTAAAGCCTGATCTGCAGAAAACCACAGTTAAACCTTACCAAATTTAATTACAAAA
>CM037789.1:48155921-48205921 GCA_021229015.1 Solen grandis | reverse complement strand
GCCATTATCATTTTGATAGAAACTATCAGATTCCTGACCGAGTTGTTTGTTCTCCGCAGACGAGATCCCTATCCGGGGGTTCATAGGTCACCTGGAGGAGGGTGGGTTCCTGCCCCATACCCACAGGGTCTACCTGTGGGCCCACCTGCACTTCAACATCGAGTATAACGGAGACCAGATTATCTACGCCAATGCCTCAACGAAAGAGCAGCTTCCGGTTGAACTGGACGGCGCGACAGCGCCACTAGAGGTGGCCTTCACATATAGTGTCAAGTGGCACCAGACCAAGTAGGTTATCTACCTTCTTATGTCATACTACTCTAAAATGCCTGTTCCGTCTCATCCTGTTGTGTCACCGTTCTTTACAATCCTTTTCCCGCTCTGCCGTTTGTCAGTGTATCTGTCAATGTTATATTGATACTGCTTTTTGTTAGCTCACCTGAGCACAAAGTGCTCAAGGTGAGCTTTTGTGATCGCCCTTCGTCCGTCGTCGTGCGTCGTCCGACGTCCGTCGTCCGTCGTCAACAATTTGCTTTAAACGACATCTCCTCTGAAACCGCTGGACAAAATTTAATGAAACTTGGCAGGAATGTTCCTTGGGTGAGGCTCTACAAAAGTTGCTAAAATAAAGTTGATCCATGAAGAACTCTGGTTGCCATGGCAACAAAAAGAAAAATAATTTGAAAACTTTAAAAATCATCTCCTTCAAAACTACTGGCCAGATTTCAAAATAATTTGGTACAGATGTTCCTTGGGTCAACCTCTACCAAAGTTGCTGAAATTATTCCGATCCGTAAAAAAACATGGCCACCAGGGGCGGGGCTTATTTGCCTTATATGTATATAGAGAAACTTTTAAACAACATCTCCTCTGAAACCACTGGACAGAATTTTATTAAACTTGGCAGGGATGATCCTTGGGTCAACCTTCACAAAAGTTGCTAAAATAAACTTGATCCATATAGAACTCTGGTTGCCATGGCAACAAAAAGAAAAAAAATATGACAACTTTAAAAATCATCTTCTTCAAAACTACTGGCCAGATTTTAAAATAAATTGGTACAGATGTTCCTTGGGTCAACCTCTACCAAAGTTGCTAAAATTATTCCGATCCGTAAAAAAACATGGCCACCAGGGGCGGGGCTTATTTGCCTTATATGTATATAGGGAAACCTTTAAACAACATCTCCTCTGAAACCACCGGACAGAATTTGATTAAACTTGGCAGGGATGATCCTTGGGTCAACCTTCACAAAAGTTGCTAAAATAAACTTGATCCATATAGAACTCTGGTTGCCATGGTAACAAAAAGAAAAACAATATGACAACTTTAAACATCATCTTCTTCAAAACTACTGGCCAGATTTTAAAATAAATTGGTACAGATGTTCCTTTGGTCAACCTCTACCAAAGTTGCTAAAATTATTCCGATCCGTAAAAAAATATGGCCGCCAGGGGCGGGGCTTATTTGCCTTATATGTATATAGGGAAAACTTTAAACAACATCTCCTCTGAAACCACTGGACAGAATTTTATTAAACTTGGCAGGGATGATCCTTGGGTCAACCTTCACAAAAGTTGCTAAAATAAACTTGATCCATAAAGAACTCTGGTTGCCATGGCAACAAAAAGAAGAAAAAAAGAAAACTTTAAAAATCATCTTCTTCAAAACTACTGGCCAGATTTTAAAATAAATTGGTACGGATGTTTCTTGGGTCAACCTCTACCAAAGTTGCTAAAATTCTTCCGATCCGTAAAAAACATGGCCACCAGGGGCGAGGCTTATTTGCCTTATATGTATATAGGGAAACCTTTAAACAACATCTCCTCTGAAACCACTGGACAGAATTTTATTAAACTTGGCAGGGATGATCCTTGGGTCAACCTTCACAAAAGTTGCTAAAATAAACTTGATCCATAAAGAACTCTGGTTGCCATAGCAACAAAAAGAAAAAAAGTATGGTATTTTTAAAAATCATCTTCTTCAAAACTACTGGCCAGATTTTAAAATAAATTGGTACAGATGTTCCTTGGGTCAACCTATTTATCTCAGGTGAGCGATTTAGGGCCATCATGGGCCTCTTGTTTACTATTTCCTTGATATTACAAGGTGTGATTGCACAAACCAGGACATAAAGTACTGGTCCAACCCAAGAACTATTCAGTGGGATTAGTTGAAATTGTAAGAACTTTGCTTGAATTCTGCCAGCAATACTGATAGCCAAGTAATGCTTCAATTCTTATACTGGTAGAATGTATTCCACCATTACTGTTTGATGTAGTTTTCAAGTACTTAAGTAAGTTGACTTAAATTATTCCATTTTGATTGACAATAGTCAAAAATATGAAGCAAATTTGGTAGGAAAACAACAAGCATATTGAGGTTTGTCTCTAAGTATATGAGTTAAGTGTTAAGTATTACTATACTTGGGGGAATTAAAGCTTGTATCCCAGTAAACATAGAAAAATTGCAAATGCAGGGGTGAGATTGCCACTTGCCCACTCATCATGGACAATGAAAATTAGTGCAGGTTCTTTGTCATTTTCTTGCCTTTTCTACCTTAAATTTTGGAAGTTGGCGGGTGAGTGATCATTTTAGGAATTATACACTACTGAAAGAGGCCTACTGTTATAAAGGAGCAATTTTTATTTTCTATAACTGGTATGGTAAAAAGACCGGTTCACAATTAACATGACGCCAAAACGCCCCGAAATGAATATGCATATCGGTTTAACCAGTGAAAAGCTGTATAATCCTCCAACAAACAAATGCACGTGAATCTTGCTTTCAATAGTTACCTTAGTTCAACAACCTCCGACAAACATTCGGGGCGTGGCTATACCTGTTTTGGCGTCAAGTTAATTCAAAAGTGTTTTTTTTTTAAAGAGGTATGGTTTAAATCCTTCCTACTAGTTGAATTAATTCAAAGGTGCTTCTCTTATACAATGTCTCAGTTTCTTTAAAATATAAACCATTCCCTACCATTTTGCAAAAAAATTGCAAGGTAGTCTGTCATAGACCACAATTTCTCCTCACAATATCAACAGTAACGCCGCTACTTTTTTTTTCACAATTTTGAGAATGCTAATTTTTCACAAACGAAGGGGTACTGGATCCATTCACATTTCAAGGAAAAAATTCACTGTAAAGCTTGATGGTGCTTATGTTACAATTGTTTTTTTTTGTTGTTTTTTTTTTAGTGTGAAGTATGAGGACAGAGTGAAAAGAGTTAGAGACAGCAGCTTTTTCCCCAAAACACTGGAGGTAAGTCACCTGACTGTTATCTGGATTGTGATTGGTCAAGTTGGCTAACACTCTCTATCATCTCTGTCTCTCTTTTTCTCTCACTCTGTCCCGCACCAAGTTGGCTAATTTGAAAGCTGAAACCCTCACTCTTCTGTCTCTCCCTGTTTCTCAGATTTTTTTTTTTCCCCTTTTGCTCTTTTTAAATCTCTCTCTAAGAGATGATAATCCTTGGTTGAGAAATTCTTTCTCTCTCTCTCTCTCTCTGAACTTGAATGTTTTACCTACCAAGGTGAAGTGCTTGTTCCATGATTTTAAGGGTCATTAATATAGACAAAAATCATTGAACTTGTTTATAATTATTTAATGACTGTTTTCAAAATTCAGCTGAAATTTAAAAATATATATTAATTAATAAACTGAAATAAACAAACTGAAAAATATTTCCTAATTGATGGTTTATGTTCAAATGCGAGAGTTTGAAAAGGCCAGATAATGTTCTATGCTTGAAGGTAAACCAATATGTTTTCTAAGCCTATGACATGTACTGAAATAATCTCATTAGTGTCTGTAAGCAAAAGTCATTCTCAGCTTTACTCATCATCCGCAAATTAGATGGAATCTGCCCAGTTTTATACCTTCGGTGTGACATAATCATTAAACTTATACCAACACAAAAGCTGTCAGGAAACTGAGCAAAATAAAACCGGATCAACCTGGGAGGTTATAATTCTAGGATGAGATTCACTTTTCATGTGAGGAAGCTATCCAGCTGGCTTGTAGTTGGTCAGTGGTTCTACCATTGGAGTCTTTCTTCACCTGTAATTAGCTGTGTGTTGGTTTTGATATTTGCCTGAAATACTTAAATACTTAAAATCAATATAGGTCCTGGTGGCTATGTACTTAACCCTTTCCCTCATAGAGGACACCATGAAAAGACCTATGCGAACAGCATAAAACCAGATCAGCCTGCGAGTTACAGATCAGCCTGCGAGTAATTGCAGGCTGATCAGGTTTTATGCTGTTCGCTGCTCCTCAGTGGTCTGGAAATGAGGATTTTGTAATTAAATTTGTTAAGGTTTAACTGTGGTTTTCTGCAGATCAGGCTTTATGTGGTACCTACTGAGTGTGTCAAAATGAGTCTATATGAGGGAAAAGGTTAAAGCATTGACCCTGGAAATTGGAAGGATGTTCAATTTCTAGCCTAAGTCATAAAGGATGGTTCTGGTATAGCTCTCTTGCTTGGCTCCCAGCATATAAGGGTAGTTCCATGACTGGTTGGCCAGGTGTCAGGATAATGTGACTGGGTGTGGTATCATGCCACATGTCAACAGGCTGATACTGCTGTTTGGCATACTATTTCTGTCTCTAGAAGACATAGTCTACGAATGACTGAAATACAATCCACAGGATGTTAAAAAAAAAAACATGAATAAACAAACTCTGAAGCAACAAAAATGACCACTTTTGAGATTGGAATTTCTTGGTGTAGTGTCAGCTAAAGAACAATTTTCAGTCTTATCTGGCTTTACAGTGATTGTATTGTGTATAAAATGCCTGAGTAATGAAACGGTACAATAATTAACCCATACAGTGCTTTGGGCACGTGTGACTGCCTTTGCAACCAGTCCATAAGAAGCTCAGCCTGCACATCAGTGCAGTCTGATCATGGTCTGCACTGTTTGCTATCCAGTCAATATTTTTTTTAGCAAAGCACTCCCATAAACAGCTAATTAATGGTACAGTTGAAAAAGAAAAAAAGTTCAATTAAAAAATTAAGGTTTAGATAAAGGTTAATGAGCTAGCATGTATTATGTTGCTGACTACATCCCATCTCTCAAAACAGTTTGGTTGGTTTCTAGCAAAATTACTATAAATGCCTCTTTACTTACATGTTGTTATGATAGTTGGGCACCAAGCCCTTGGTTCCATTTTTAGCTCGACTATTCGAAGAATATGAGAGCTATTGTAGTCACCCTTGCGTTGCAGCTTTTGGTTAAAGTTTTGCATGCAAGCTACTATCAGCCTTATATCTCAAAAACCTTCATTGTATTAACTTGAAAGTTTATGAATATGTTTAGGGGCATCAGACAACCAAGGTAGATAACTCTTGATGGAATATATTACAAATTATGGCCCTTTTTTAACTTAGAAATTTTGGTAAAAGTTTTTCATGCAAGATACT
The DNA here is from genome assembly GCA_021229015.1 of Solen grandis. Taxonomy (NCBI): domain Eukaryota; kingdom Metazoa; phylum Mollusca; class Bivalvia; order Adapedonta; family Solenidae; genus Solen; species Solen grandis. Next base: position 48,200,493 of record CM037789.1, on the reverse strand, counting down.
CAAATTCATGCTTATATGTCAGTATCCAGGCATGCAATTGATTTGAAACGTATTTTATGTGTTTAGGGTATCATACTTTCAAGGAAGATAACACTTGATGGAATATATTACAAATTGTGGTCCCTTTTTAACTTAGAAATTTTGGTTCAAGTTTTGCATGCAAGGGATTTCATGCTTACATTTCAGTAATCAGGTATGGGTTTGATTTGAAACTTCTTTAATATGTTCAATTGTATCATACTAGTACTATAATGGCAGATAGGTTTTTGACTGAACATTATCCAGATTAGGGTCACTTTTTGACTTAGACTTTTTTGTTTAATTTATGCATTCAAGCTACTATCCAGCTTATATCTCAGGAAATGTTTATGGTATTAACTAGAAAGTTTAGGAGTGTGTTCAGGGGAACCAGAAAACCAAGAAGAATGACTTTTTTTTTTTTTTTTTTTACAAATTATGGCCCTTTTCTTACTTGGATATTTGGTTAAAGTTTTGCACCGAAGTGTTATTATGCTTATGTCTCAGTAACTAGGCATGGGATTGATTTTAGACTTCATGAACATATTTAGGGGTATCAGACTATCAAGGTTTATCATTTTTGACTGTTTTTATATACAGGGTATTCGAAGGACAAGAATTGAAATTGATTTCATTTGATTTACTAACAAGTATTTTGAACAGTCGAGCGTGCTGTCCTCTGACAGCTCTTGTATGATCTTGAAAAGTACAAGAAAAATTCATATTAAACATGTATATTATGACGTTGCTATGACAATATAGTCAGTTTATAAGATATAATAAACTACCACTAAGTAAGTCCTTATTTTTAACGAAGAAAATAGTTAATTAAAAGGCTTTAAAAGTACAAGAAAAAAATAGAATTAATTAGGTAACATGATGACGTTGCAGTATGAGTTGTTAATTCCACCCACTGGCAGATCCTCAATTACCACTAATAACTAAGTATTCGCCCAGGGGAAGGATGTACCAGTCCTAACCACAAACATATGATAGATTCATCATGCAAAATAAAGACGTCTGAAGTCAAAATCTTCTTCTGATTGATACAAGCTTTCTTCGTAAATTTGCTTTGAAATTAAATGCAAGATGATTACTTTTGTCTTGAACATATTTTTTTTTTTTTATTGGATATAGTAGCATTTGCTTTATAAACACTTACGTAAGGGGGTAGAGAGATGTGCAACATTAAACTGTACAGTAAACCTGTGATCAAAGGCCACTCAAGAGAAAACTGACCTTTATCAAGAGGTGGATGTTATTTAGAGGTAAATTATCAATACATTCAGTGCTAGGTTACTCCACCTTTATCAACAGGTTGGCTGTTATTTTAAGGTTAACTTCTGTATACATTCATTTCTAGAAATCCAATCACAGACCTTAGTCTACAGGTTGACTGTTATTGAGAGGTTAAAATAATGTATACATTTAGTGCAAGAAATCCAATCATTGATTTTTGATTAAACAAGCCTGAAGTAAGATGGAAGGGAGAGTATCTTTTAAATTAAGGCCATATTGTATAATTGTCTTCTTTTATAAGCTATTAAAAAATGACTGTTCATCTACAATATTGTATGCACAGACAGAAACGACCCGGTCAGATAGCTCCTTCCAAAACTTGTCTGATCAGGGTTTCCTTTGTTTGCTCATACAATATTGTAGCTCAGATTCTACACTCTGTGTAAGGCACAGAAAAATCCAATGTTTAAATACCATTTAAAGTTCAGTAATGAATATTTATCAAGTCATAAATTTGTACATGAATATTCATGAGGTAAAGGGGTTATAGTAGGCAAGTTAGGATGCCTCATTGCTTACTGAGTGAGTCAAGGAGGTTTAGGTTCAGTATTTCTACCATAGAGTTGTTAGTGGGCGTTTCTAAACTGTTGCATAGCGTGAACATCAGAAGAAATGTGATGCAGTTAATTTGCTGAGGTACTAATCTTGTAAACCATCATAATTAAAGAAAAAAGAAGCAGCAAAGCAACCACAGTCCTTCCCATAAAACAGAGGTGAAATGATCTTTTGCAGTGTAAAGGCTCTGTTTAAGTATGGTTTGACACATTCAAATCCTCTTAAATCTTGCTTTATCCATGAGGAATATCCTTTTTGTAACATCCCTGGAAAACTGCAAAGGTGCAAAGATATAAAAGAAATATGCTGTGGTTTCTGTAAGTTTTAAAAATGAGATTTAATTTGAAAAGTAGATATAGGTATATTTATTATGAATAAGTAATGGGCATTTTGCAGGATTATAAACCTGGTTGTCTGTGTATTGCGATGACAAAGATAATATATGCGTTTCTTACTCAGTGACAATTAACCTCTTTACCTCATGAATATTCATGTGCAAGTTTATAACTTGACTGATATTAATTTCCTGAACTTTAAATTGCTTATGAAATCATGGATTTTTCTCTGTCACACAGACTGCAGAAACTGAGCAACAAATATATAACTTTTGTCCTTTGATTAATTAATGAAAAAATCAGTACAAAACAATCTATAATAAAATTTAAAAAAAACACCAAAAACATAAGACAAAATGATATTAAAGAAAAGTCTGCACAAGTCATGATTTATCATCTTTTAGCCAGAATAATGAGTTTCCTTAGGGCCAAAAAAAAAAAGAGTTTATTTCTGGTGTCCAGCGAAAAAAGAAAAGAGGGATGGTAGGGTTTTTTTTTTTTTAAATGAAACAAAAGTGAATATAAGGGGAAAGATTTTTTGAAGACAGAAAGGTAAAAAAACCTTTAGTGTGGATCGTTAAAAGAGAGGGCCAATCAGGAAACCAGAAACAGACCTTTTTTTTTTTTTTTGGCCTAAGCTTAATTTTAAACTAGTAGTAAAATTATTTACATATTGCAAGTTGTTCTTTTCTGATATATGGGTCTATTGCAATATGCTTATTATAATTATGCAAAATGCACTTGAATCTGCCATATCACGTTTCAAGAAAAAATAAAGTTTAACCCTTTACCTCATGAATATTCATGTGCAATTATTCCTTTACTTCACATAAAATGGTATATTAACCCTTTCCCTCATATAGACTTATTTTGACGCCCTCAATAGGTATCACATCAAGCCTGATCTGCAGAAAACCACAGTTAAACCTTAACAAATTTAATTACAAAAACCTCATTTCCAGACCACTGAGGAGCAGCGAACAGCATAAAACCTGATCAGCCTGCGAGTTACTCGCAAGCTGATATGGTTTTATGCCATTCGCATAGGTCTTTTCATGGTTTCCTCTATGAGGGAAAGGGTTAAACAATTATTTTTTCTCTGCCATGCAGACGTAAAATCTGAGCCACAGAATTTTATGAGCTAACAGAGGAGACCCTGATCAGACAGCTCCTTCCTTCTGTGTCTTCTTCGTTTGCCAATATGTTGAAATATGTCTTTATATATTAGGTTAGGGGTTAGGGGTTGAAATTATGATTTTGAAAATGTTAAATGTCACATAGAGAAAAAACGAGTCTTAAGAAATCTGCTCATTTTTTTTTTTTTTTTTTTTTTTTTTTTTTTTTCAGATATTACTGACTCAGTAGTTTTTCTCTGAATATCAGTATTGAGTCAACATTAACCTCCCAAAAATTTACTGAGGATTTACATATGTAAGATTTCCTAAAATTAAATTAAAACATGTAATTTCTCGCCATTTTGCAATATATATTATATAGGAAGCTGTCTGGCAATGGACCTATTTGGTATTACAAATTCAACTCTGTACTTCATATAGATTCGTTTTGGCACATTTAGCAAACAGAGCAGACCCAGATCAGGCTCTCCTCTGTTTGCTCGAACAAAATTGTAGCTCAGATTCTACAGTCTCTACATGGCATAAGAAAAATCCATTGTTTCATTCACCATTTAAAAGGTCAGTCAATGAATATTCAGCAAGTCATTACTTATACATGAATATTCATGAGGTAAATGGTTAAATTGACTACATGCTACAAAGAAGTGTGACAGTAGCAGGTGGTATGAGGACCTCACTCACAGGATCAAACTCTGTGGGGGGGATTTTTCAGCATTTCCCATGTGCCAAGTACTGGTCTAGTCCAGGAACCATCTTGTGGGATGTGTAATCTTTCATGACCTTTTAGGAGCAAAGTACTGGTCTAGTCCAGGAACCATCTTGTGGGATGTGTAATCTTTCATGACCTTTTAGGAGCAAAGTACTGGTCTAGTCCAGGAACCATCTTGTGGGATGTGTAATCTTTCATGACCTTTCAGGAGCAAAGTACTGGTCTAGTCCAGGAACCATCTTGTGGGATGTGTAATCTTTCATGACCTTTTAGGAGCAAAGTACTGGTCTAGTCCAGGAACCATCTTGTGGGATGTGTAATCTTTCATGACCTTTTAGGAGCAAAGTACTGGTCTAGTCCAGGAACCATCTTGTGGGATGTGTAATCTTTCATGACCTTTCAGGAGCAAAGTACTGGTCTAGTCCAGGAACCATCTTGTGGGATGTGTAATCTTTCATGACCTTTCAGGAGCAAAGTACTGGTCTAGTCCAGGAACCATCTTGTGGGATGTGTAATCTTTCATGACCTTTCAGGAGCAAAGTACTGGTCTAGTCCAGGAACCATCTTGTGGGATGTGTAATCTTTCATGACCTTTTAGGAGCAAAGTACTGGTCTAGTCCAGGAACCATCTTGTGGGATGTGTAATCTTTCATGACCTTTCAGGAGCAAAGTACTGGTCTAGTCCAGGAACCATCTTGTGGGATGTGTAATCTTTCATGACCTTTCAGGAGCAAAGTACTGGTCTAGTCCAGGAACTGTTGAAAGGGATTAGTAAATGATTGAAAGAACTAATTTTCAAAATGACAAAAATTGAATTAATAAGTACTGTGGAGCTCACTTTGTTGAGATGACAAAACTTTCCACACCTGTCCATGAGAACTCCAGAATAAAGATTTTACTTAGGTTTTACATGGAGTTTCTGCTTTGGGATGGATTGCTCAAGGGATATGCTTTAATAGTGTTTTTGTTACCAACTGTAATTAATTTTAATGCAGTTTTAGATTGGATAAGTACATGTTGTAAAACAGACTACAGTCCTGTTAAGGTTTTCAGAAATCTCAGAAAAGTCTTTGAGTGTTTGTACTACATTAAACTTGGTTTATTTGCTGTTATGTTTAATTCTCCATCCATAGAGTGAGTGTGAAAAAAAGGAACATTAAATATCACATCATTAATTAATTTGATTTTACCCTATCCAGCGGCTAAATTCTATATTTTTTATGATCAATAAATATAACTGATCTCCGTTCTTTCATATGCACAAAAATTTAATTAAGCAATGAAATAAAAATTGGATTTTAGGGGTATGTTGTGAAGTGAGGCGAGGAAATAGGGGATTAACAATTATACTTCATGGGAGTTAGGTATCAGAGATAAGACAGTTTTGCCTATGATATTAGAGATTTAGGGAGATATGTGCTCAAAGCATAATGATATGTAATGCATACCAGTTAATTTGTAGGAGATAAAATGAACAAACATCTGCAGAAATATCATTTGAAGTTATTTTTTTTTTTGTTGCTTGGCTTATTCAGTCTTCATACAGGCCTAGATGAATTAAATATACAAAAAAATGTATGAAAAAAACAAAACATTTTTCTTTATAGATTAGACTCATTATGCTGAAGTGCCCTTTACCTCATATGGACTTGTTTTGATACACTGGCAAACAGAGGAGACCCTGATCAGACAGCTCCTTGTTTTTGTTTACTCATACTGTATTGTAGTTTAGACTCTACACTGAGTCAGCATGGCAAAGAAATATCCCTTCATAGACATCACCCTTTCTAAATTCATGCATTCCAGTCCCCCCCACCCCCACCCACTCACCCTCTCACACACAAAAAAAATGCTATTTACCCCAGGCATTTTCTTTCCCAAAACTTGCTTGAATTGTGTGCTTGGTATATGACTCATTCCCCATCTTTAGAAAGCAAGACATGGGTATACTTGACTGTCCATCCAATTGTGCGTCCGTCCGTTAGTCAGGCTGTCCATCTACCAGTCTGTTTGTCACTTCCATAACATTAACTAGAGTACATTTAATCCCCAGGGTGGATTGGATACATGTATACCCTCCATTGTGTTGACATGATGCTCACAGACTAGGTTATTGCCGGAGGACTTTTGTCAGTATCATTGACTGTACAGAAACAAGTTATTGCCCTTTGGGAAAGACATTATGTAAAGCTGCACCTCGACATTAATGAGTCTACACCACATAGCAAGATTGCTAGATGAGTCATAGCCGTCTTTTTTCATGTGCTAATTCTTTATTGTGAGTTCTTTCTCTTATATATACTTTTTTTGTTAAGTTCTGTCTTGCTGCATCACATACAAATTATGTAAAGTTTTTTAGTTCTGTGGTGCATTTAACTGCACTAATAGATGTATATGAATAAGCCTGTGCAGTCATCTATAGACTGCAGTGTGTTCCTTTTAGGCAAGGCTAAAATTCAGCCATATTCCCAGTGCCAAAATGAATGGTTGTTACACGCCCCTACCCTAATTATGAAGTAAAAATCTTAATTATATAGTCTATTTTTCGTGTAAAAATTACAAAATGCTGTAAATTTGTGTTCCTGTCACTGTGTTTATTAATCCTTTTGCTGCCTACAGGACAGAAGAACCCGTCTACACATGAGACAGTGTATTTGCCAATGAAAATGGTTCATCTGATTTGGGTTCATCCGTTTTTTGTCACACATTACCTCCATAACGGATAAACCCGTCCTGTTGGAAATATATGCTGCTCATGTGTAGGACGGGTTAACCCGTATGTTGGCATCGAAAGGGAAGCAGCTATAGTATGTTAGTACAGTAATAGCCTGTAATTTCTAAGAAATTGGGTAATTCCTTGGCAAATAACCTGTTTATATAAATATGATAGGTGACCTGACAGCAAAAGTGTTAAAGTATCATTTGTCTGTATTTGGTAGCGTCTTTGTAATTTTTAAAGTGAATTCTCAATTTGAGTTTTCCTCAATCTAAAGTCCTTGACCTGTTTCCCAAAATGGATGAGAAAAAAATACTGACAATAAAGTCATGAATTACTTTATTTGAGCTGGCAAAAGTCTACACCCTAGAAGAACAGTATTATTTTGGGCAGCCATCTGTTGTATGATACATACTCCATAAAGCTTGCCCATCAGTCTGGCAAAATAACTATACAGCCTTCTTCTCTCTGCCAACCATACTTGGGTTTGATATCTTCTGATTCTTTTCCAGCCTCCTCAACATCTCTTTCAGTTAGGTTTTGCTGGAGAAAAACAGCATGGCTGAGGGTGTCCATGCTTGATTTATTGTGGTCGGGCATTAGTGAGGAGGCCTGCAGGGGTTTATTTAAGAATTTGACTTTCACTTGTCCAGGGGACAAGTTACTTTGAACATCTACTAGCCCCCAGTGAAAACAGGTTGCCCAATCTTGAAGTTAGTTGGTGTTTGTAAATGTTAAAATCTAAATATGTGTAATATGAAGGTGGATTTTAGTTAATATGTATCAAAGACAATTTGCAAGCATTTTACCCTTGATATCCTATAGAAAAAAAAAAAAAAAAAGGAAGATTTCATTTACATAAATAAACATGCCCACGGGCTATCTTCTTTGAAAAATCACTTGCCCGCAGTGATTTTAACCCGACGCGGGCAAGTGGGCGTCCACTTAAGAAAACCCCTGGGCCTGGGCATTGCAGACAAATATGATATTGTGATATTTGAACCTAATACGGCGATATATTGCAAAATATTGGCTCAAATCAAAACATACAAAAAAATTATTGAGGTTTCTTTTAAGTTATTTTAAGGCATTTTCATATTTTGAACTGTTTGTGTAAGGTACCAACTCAAAATTCTTTGCCTTAACTTTTCTACTGATGTTTTGACTTCATGTTTTCTGTACATTCTTGTAGTAATCATTACCACTTAATCATAATAGGTTGTTTATATGCATAACCATTGTGATTGTTCTCCAGAGTTTTGATAATATATTATACTTCAGAATAAAAATAATTTTTTTTATTATAAAACTTTTATTTTACAAATGGTTTAGCAGGATATTGCAATATATTGCCCTCCCTAAATGCTAGATTTGGCAGCGTTTTATTATAAATCATCCTGCTATGTTCTGACTACTTTTAAAATGCTTCAGAAGCTGATACACCCTGAGGGAAGTTTAAAAATGGTGTGTGGGTGGGGGGAGCTATAAAGTTGAAGTATAACATAAACTCCAAATTCATATTGCTTATTGTATGTTTTTAGCTCACTTGAGCACAATGTGCTCATGTTGAGCTATTAGGATCACCCTGCGTCCGTCGTTGTGCATTGTCCGACGTCAACAATTTGCTTTTAATGACATCACCTCTGAAACTGCTGGACAGAATTTGATTAAACTTGTAAGGGATGATCCTTGGGTGAACCTTCACAAAAGTTATTAAAATAAGCTATATCCATGTAGAACTCTGGTTGCAATGGCAATGGAAAGAAAAGAATTATGAAAACTTTAAAAATCTTCTCCTTCAAAACTACATGCCAGATTTCAAAATGTTATAGTATAGATGTTCCTCGGGTAACTATATACTCAGGTGAGTGATCCAGGGCCACTATGGCCATCTTGTTATTAATTTGGATCATTTATGTAAATTTTATGAGTCAGAAATGAAATTTCTAGTCTGTTCTGTTGTTTGTTACAGTCATTGTATTTATTTTCATGAATGTGAAGTTAACACTATTTGAAAAGTTTTGTAATGATCCACAACAAGCAAACAACCCCCACAAAGTTACGGGGTGAATTGAGGGGGTACACTCAAGTAATGGCTGTTAATTGTTGTTTAATATGGTAAACATGTGTACTTTTTCTGGTCCACAGATCCATTGGCTGTCAATCATCAACTCCATGGTGCTCGTGTTCCTGCTTATAGGCTTTGTCATCATCATACTGGTAAGTACACAAGGGATGACCTTTACACCTTGACCTTGACCTTTGACCCTCCTCTTTTATACTCTTGACAGTCATAACTCTGCACATGGGTTCCGTTTTTAGCTCACTATTTTACAATGTGCTTAAGGTGTCCTGTCACAGCTGTGTCTGTCATCAACTGTTGTCAAAAATTTGATCTAAAAAGCATTGTAATTGTTATAAAATAGATGTTAAACTTCGGCGTTTATTTTGTCTTATCTGACTCATGGACAACTGTAAATTTGATTTTTTTAGCTGATGATTTTCCTGCTTTGCACTAAATGGCGTTTTAAGAGAGTTTTATCAATAGGAGAGTCACAGCTGTATTACATAAATGTCTACATGCTATGATCATAAAAGGTGATGAAAAGTTAATTTCCGGAATTTGAGTCACCAGACCTGTTAATGACCAACGCTTGGGCAGTTAACCTTGATAATGAATACCAGTTCCACAACCGACAATTTCAGGGATGTACCAAGTCTACAAAGTCATTTTCATACCCCCAGGAAGTGTGATTTATAGAAGTCACCTCATGCCTACCCATCCTCGGGTTATGAAACTATGAATCATCTTTAGGGATAGCTTTCATTGTTTTTGTGAAAGTCATAGTGTAGTGTTTAACTAAAAAAAAATGAAATAATTGGAATATGTATACATTGATTGCCTAGTTTGTAGATATCACTTTAAAATGCTTCTCACCAATGCTCCATTAAGTCAAAAAAGGTCACAAATGTACATTTTCATCTGTTTTACTTAGTATGTTCAAGACCTAACAAAAAAAGGCTTTGACATCATTTGTGATTTACTCCGAATATCTGCTCTCTCATTTATTAATGTAGCAGTGACTTAATGGAACTTCTTTTCAATCCCATGATGAAAATCTCTGAAACTGACGTCACCCTAAAGCTTAAACCTGTTTATTATAAATCACTCTCAAAAGCTTCACAGAAGTAGAGTCTTTATAAGAATCACACTACTCAGATCCAGTCCTGTCCCATTCCACCCCGTCCTACTCTTACTTAAAGACAAGGTGGGATGCAGGGGTATTAATCAACTTCAGTGACAGTTCTAGTTCTTCATATTAATTTTTTGTGACAATCTGGCAGTCAGTTAGCCCTTTACCTCATGAATATTCATGTTCCAATTCATGACATAATGAATATTAATTTACTTTGAATTGAAAATGGTTTATGACATCCAGGGGATTTTCTGCCTATTTGTAGGGTCTTAATTACAGACCCATTCCCAACTGAAAATTGATAGTATTTTCCCAATTGGCCAAAAAAATAAATCAATAAATAAAAAATAACATATATTTTAATTAAGTGTTTTGTGTTATTTGATTGTGTTTATAACCCTTGAAATCATGAATTATTTTTGGCACATAGACTTTGAAGAAACTCAGCTACAATATTGTATAAGCAAACAGAGGGAGGAGACCCTGATCAGACAGCTCCAATAGGAGGGATCTGATCTGGGTCTGCTCTGTTTGCCAATGCATCAAAATGAGTCTATATGAAGTAAAGTTTGAGTTCCTTATTATACGTCAGATCATAATTGATTTATTTTTTATGCCATATTAAACACAAATCTCTACCATGCTTAGGATTTAAGATAAACTTGTTGAATCTTTCTTTAACTGCATTATCAGTGGTTGATAATAGACATCTTCCCCTCTAAAAAAAAATGTCTTTTATTAGTCCCCTACTAGTGTTTACGCCGGAGGGGACTATTGGTTTGCCCTCCATCTGTCTGTCCCTCTGTCCATCCATCTGGATCCTGCAAAAACTTTAAAAACGTTTAAGAAGATATTATGAAACTTGGTATATGAATGGATGACAAGATGGAGATTCTGCAAGTCACTTTTTTTTTTCATTCTTAGACCAATATTCTGAATCCTGTGGTAATAGAAAAGTTATGCACCTCACTGGTAGGCGTGCAACACCAGTTATTTGTTTCATAATTGCTTTTTTACCACAAGGGTGCTTTTACTCCAAAAAATATGGTATTTAAGCTCTCAGATAAAAGGGCAGGAGAGTGCATCCTTGTTGCCAATCTCTACATGGGGGTATTTCTGTTTTACAGACTCGTGTGCTGAAGTCAGATTTTGCCCGCTACAACGTGGACGAAGAAGAAAGTGAAGATCTTGACCAGGATGATAATGGATGGAAAATCATCCACACAGATGTGTTCAGATTCCCAGTGAATAAAAACCTTTTTTGTGCAATACTTGGTAAGTATCCCACCCACCCATCTTTAAATTATGATTCTGGTCCATCAAGTGATCATTGGAATTTTATAGTAAATGCAAGCCTTTAATAGACTTTGAGCAAAAAAAGCCTTTAAGTCACTGGATGCTGCACAGAAGAATTTTTAAGCATTTGAAGAACCATGACTATAATTTAATGATAGATAGATTACCTTAATTTCTTGCATTTGACTGTAGTATCAATAATGTTTCATACAAGCCATGAAAAGTCCTTGAAAAGGGTTTTAACCTTGAGTAAACTTAAACTAAGTGTTGCCTTGAAAAAAAAAAAAATAAAAAAAAAAAAAAAAAAAAAAAAAAAAAAAAATGGAGATCTCCCAATATTCATAAAGGAGTTCCTAAGGAAAGAGGGGTCCTATTCTAAAAATTTGGAGTTCAGGGTTTTCATTGATAAATAAAACAACAGATTTTTTTTTTTGGGGGGGGGGGACATATTTGTGGGTTAGTTTGACAAATTTTCATAAATATATATATATTTTTTTTTTTTAAATTTCTAAAAAACATAATTTATGGCTATTTATTTTAACAATGACTTCCATTGGTAATTGGGTATTAATGAAAACCCTTGGACCTTCAATAATCAAAATAAGTTAGTGAGAACTCTGCTTTTAAAAAAAGAGTTTTAAAAAGAGTTAAACACTTAGATTCACCTCCAGTTTGATCTGGTTTTACACTGGTATGACATGGTGAAAAGGTGAAAATGAGATGAGCCAGTCTGGGCTTGTAAAAGTCCTTTAAGTCAAAGAAAAAAAATTTTGGTCTGAATATGATGAGAAAAATTTAATCTGGTTTGGTTATTGTGTCTACTCCCACAAAAAAAAAAAAAAAAAAAAAATGGTTGACAAATTTAAATTATATTTGGTGCACATAATATTGTTCCTTTGGTCAGTTAATGAACTGTTACTCGATCAATATGCCTTTCATTGAATCAAACTACTTCAACAGGAAAAATTAAAGCGCAATTAGTTTGTGTATTCAGAAAAAGTCTTATGTAGACAGAACTGTGCACTCTTTGTCAACCAGTGTTTGTATTTCAGGTGTCGGTATGCAGTTTCTCACCTTAGCAACCGGGATTATTGTCATGGCAATGATGGGAATGTTTAACGTGCACCGTCACGGAGCTATCAACTCTGCCGGCATTATACTATATGCTTTTACTTCTTGTAAGTATTTCAAATCATTATCTTGTGAATATTCAGGTTCAAATTCATAACTTGATGAATTTTATTCATCACTAAACTTTGAGAGGTATTTAAAAAAAATGGATTTTCATTTGCAATGCAGACTACAGAATTTGAGTTACAATGTTGTATAAGCAAATAGAGGAGCTGTCTGATCTGGGTTTGAACTCTTAGCCAAGGTGTCTAAATGGGTCTACCAGTAAATGAGACAATGGGTTAAAAGAATTTAAATGTTCCATCGTTTGAAACAAGACTGATTTGATTTGTAATATAAATATACAGAAGTGGATGATATATCGCTTGTCGTGTCCCATCTTATACTGTCTTACAATCACATTACATGATGACAAGGTTGAAATCGTTTAAACTTATTTTACGTCGACTGGGAAACAAGTTCTTACAACTTATACTAATCCCTCTCGACGGTTCCTGAGTTGGACCCGGGAAGATCATGAAGAATTCTTGCCTCAAACTGGGTTCGAACCCACAACCTTCGGATCCGTATTCAGATACGTTACCACTGGACCACTGTGCCCAAGGTTGGATGCAGAATAATAATCACCTTAAGTAATAGCTCTAGTTGATATAAGGTATATAATTAAAAAAAGAAAAAAAAATTTAGTCTTTAATAACCTTTACTACAAATAAGTTTTTTTAGGAAAGAAATATCTTTCAAGTAAAATTGTTAATATTACCTGTAATGTAATGGCCTATTTGTGTGTATACATTTTGATTTGTGCAGGTATCAGCGGGTATGTAGCCACTAATATGTACAAGAAGATGGGAGGGGAGAACTGGGTGTGGAACATCAATCTCACATCAGCACTGTTTGCCTGTAAGTATTCTCTCTCTCTCTCTCTCTCTCTCTCTCTCTCATTGTTCATCATTTTTCATGGCTTTCTCAAAGATTTCTCCGATTCCACTTGTCACTTGTCCAAACCCAATCTTATGTTTCTGTACTGTATCAGAGCTGCTCTTAAAAAGAAATCAGCAGTGGTCAGAAATAGTTCAAGCCCAAGACTAGTAAAACAAGATTTGGGTTCACTTTAATTTTTATATAGTTAGGCTTTCTACAGATTTTATACATAATATAGATACCTGTTAATTTCAGCTTCATTGGTGACTCTACTGTCTTTTTTTTTAGGAAATTGAAATCTTATTATAACAATCAAAAAAAATCTGGCATTTTATTTTATTTTTTTCATTTTGGGAAGATAACTCATTCCTTTCAAACTGGATATTTTTTATGCACAACAGCTAAAAAAATGGGGAAAGTGCTCAAAAAGTTACAGCAAATCTGTTGATCAGTTTATCAACATAAGCTGTTTATAAGCTGCCTGTATGAAGAAAAGATTTTACCATGTCTGTCTTTGTCCCAAATTGTCTTCTGAAGATAAATTTGGAGTGTTTATTCAAATATAAAAACATATACTTCCTGACATTGGCTAATATAGTCAAATACTGGCTATGAAAACAGCTAAAAGAAAGTCCCTGGCAAATGACACCTGTATTTCTCTGTTGCAGTGCCATTTTTCCTGGTGTGGGCTTTCATCAATTCCGTAGCATGGGCCTATGGAACCACACAGGCTCTGCCATTTGGAACAGTGGTTCTACTGATGTGCCTTTGGATGTTTGGTTAGTAGACATTGCCTTTCCAGGAACCCTAATTCATTAAGATCTTAAGCTAAACAACGGTTGCATCTGTATAAGCTCATATTATTTGTGTATATAATATAAATATTCAGTCATAAATATGCTATCAATTCAAGGTAATAATTGTAATGTGATAAATATCCTTTTTGTGTCACCTGCTGTAAGCAGAGGTGACACATAGGGATCACTTCTCTGTCATCTGTTTTTCCGTCTATCTGTCTCTAATTGACTTCACACGTCAGCAGGTGACACAATTATTCCAAGGAACTCTCACGTTTTAAACAAAGGAGTGGTTTGGAAATAATTTCAATGTGACATTTGGCATGTTTTTTTTTCGAAAAAAAATTTACCAAAAATTTTACTTTTATTATTTTAACTCTTTACTTCATGTAGACTCATTTTGAGGCATTGGCAAACAATGCAGACCTAGATCAGACAGCTCCTATAGGAGCTGTCTGATCAGGGTCTCCTCTGTTTGCTTATATATTTGTACATAAATATTCATGAGGTACAGGGTTAAAGTTATTTTTCTGACATTTTCTGTTTAAATGTGGCTATGGCACAGGACCCTTTTTTCCCCGTCACTGGTCAAGGAAACCAAAGATTTTTCATTTTCTTGGCATAGATTTTGTTCTCTGCTTTAGAAGGGAGATAATTGACATTGGCAGATACACTTATTATGGAAGAGTTACCTAACAGTGGGCAGGACTTTCAGTGCTAGTTTTTGTGCTAAAAAGGATTGATTGTAGGCAATATGAAATTCATAAAGTACAGATAAGGCCTTTTGCCTTTTTCCATGCATGCTTCTAGAGATATAACGTTCCAATGCACCGCATAACTGCGGTTTAATCTGCCTGGGTACGATACATACCAGTAAAAATCTGCTATACCGTTGTTGTTGTTTTCTTTTAAAAAAACAAAAAGGTCCACCAACAGGTCAGGTGTGTTTTTCATCAATTTTAACTCTTAGAACAATTCTACGAACACTGTTCATGTTTTAAACTTTGCTGAAATGTTGCGGAAGATTTTCTGTACTTTTCCAGAGTAATTAGAGTAGCCTCCCTTGTCATTGTGTTTTCAAAATGGTGTCTAGTGACGATCTTAATGTAGAGGAGTACAAATTTGTTTCAAACAAAACAACAAAAAGCAATATTTGGGCTATGTTTGAAGTTGAACAAAGACAGAAAATAAGTTATATATATGTGTATTGCAATATAGAGCTGTTGTTAGCAATTTATTGCAATACGAGTTTAGAGGACAATACTCAGCCCAACTTACTTCACTTTCAAGTTTTTGTGAATGAAGAAATGTTTATTATAAAGTTTACCTATATTAAATCATGGATTTCTCTTTGCCCTGCAGACTGTATAAAAACTTAGCTACAATATTATGTGTACAAACAGATGAAGTCCTGATCAGACAGATCCTGAAAAGAGCTGCCATTCTTGTTTGCTCTGTTTGCCAATATGTCAAAATGAATCTATAGAGTAGGGTTAAAGGTCATTCAGGCTCAATGTTAGACATGTATGAAAGGTAGATATTGATTTTTTTCCAGTGGGTTACCCTCTGACAGTGATAGGGGGAATATTTGGAAAGAACTGGGCCAATGGGTTTGACGCGCCGTGTCGGACGAAGAACATCGCCCGGGAGGTGCCATCTGTGCCATGGTACAGATCAGCCTTTGCGCATTGTATGGTGGGCGGCTTCTTACCATTTAGGTATGTCAGTCTATGTGAAGATATTTTACTATCTTTCTCCCTAAATATTTATGTGTTTTTCTCTAAGTATACTTAAATCTCTATCTCTCTTGTTGTTGTTTTTTTGTCTCTGTCTCTCCCTCTTTTCTTTTTTACATACTACAGTACTCCGCTATATCGCGGTTCTTGGGGTCCAAGCCCAAATACCGCGATATAGTGGACCGCATAGTAGGTTTGAGAGTGCTATATGTGTCTTTGTGATAGTCGTAAATTCTTGAAAAACCCTTATATAAAGCAATAAACATTATTTTATTTATAGACTTATTTACTTATTTTAAATAATTCCATAATCATTGATTCTTTTTTTTATTTTTGCACTATAACTGCCGATGATTCAGATTCAGAGAGCAGTGTGTACGGTATGGTGATGTGAAACGGTTACGAAACTCTTCAGCATATCTCATTATAATAAATTATACGCCGTTCATTGTTTGTCAAAACAATGTCGGTGTGAAAATTGCCATTCCACTACAATTCATCGCTATTTCAAATTAAGCTGAGGTGAACTTATTATGATGTATCGATATGAGGAGCCCTGTTAATGTTTAAATGAAACAAATTACCAGGTAACGCTGATCTAATTATCATTTATTGTTTACTTCCGGTGAAAAAGATTGGTTATTTTCCGGGACTTTTTAATCCATGGTAAAATTATGTACGCTAGCATAATAAACAAAAATACCATTACTAAGGTTTATGCAGTAGATTTTAGACAATGTTTGTGTATTTTATCGAGTATCTGCTTGGTATTGAATGTCCATACCAATTAAATGCTGATTACTGTGGTTGGATAATTATACCTACAAACCTGCATTGTTGCCGATCATTAACACTCGATTGCGTAATCATCAACTGCCCCCAAACACAATAGCTTACCACCTGGGGTGTTTAATTGTTATCACTTCCGCGTGTCAGTGCACTAGCATGTTAAATACTGACAGCGAAACTCTTTTAAATACACATAGATAAAGAAGGAGATAGATTAGTTTCGCGGTAAGCCTATGCAAATAACGCGATATATTTTTGGGGTCCATAGATCAGCCGCGATATACTGGTCAACGCGAAATAGCAGTCCGCAATATAGCGGAGCTGTACTGTATTCTGAGTCTTTCTCTCTTTCCCTAAAATGCACTTCACTCTTTTATATTTTTCCTTTCAGTTATGTGTGTTTTTTTATTGCCTTATAATATATGTCACCATGTATATCTGTCTCCATATTTCTCTCCTACACTTTCTCTTTTTCTCTCTTTCTCTCTCTCAGTCAGATAAGTTTTGGTTTAGATTTGTTCTTCTCTCTCTCTTTCCCTCTCTCCATTTTAAAAACCCTTTTTATAAATATTATTTTACAATCATTTACGTTATCACATGGTATATCAGTAACTTTCCGTTTAATAATTGCTTTAACCAGTAGTAAAATTCAAGCAGTGCGCTTAATTATACACATTTACATGAACTTCATGAAGTAGTTTTGACACAGTTTTAGCTTTATAATGCTAGAGCAGTTGATAGGTTATAATTAGTTCTGGGCCTTGTTGTTTATATGGGGATATTTAAATTAAAGGCTTTCATATGGAAACCTGGGTAAAATCAAGAGATTAGAGATTGATGCACAGTATACACTAGACAGACAACACATGATATGATATGATGTAAAATTTTACCATAACATCGCAAAACGGATATATGAAAATCGATTATTGTCGATCTTCAGTAAAGAGCCTGATCGTTGGCGACTAGCGACAATCAGAACATTACTACTGCCTGTCTCTCTCTCTCTCTTTTCTCTAAATTGAATGACCCATCATCCCCAACTCACCTCTCCCCCCTGTGTTACAGCGCTATCTCAGTAGAGCTGTACTACATATTTGCCACCCTGTGGGGCCGGGAGCAGTATACTCTGTATGGAATCCTCTTCATTGTGTTTGCAATCCTTTTGAGCGTCACTGCCTGCATCTCCGTTGCCCTGACCTACTTCCAGCTCTCAGCCGAGGACTACAGATGGTGGTGGAGATCTATCTTCAGTGCAGGGTAAGCGTTCATCGTTCATTGTTTTGCTATCGTACCTATTGAGACAGCTTTTTGGTGTTTATGAAAATCATGTTTTTAATAAGGTTACTTATTAGAATGGACTACCTCGTTGGGTGGGTGGGTTTCGTTTCTGTTGAATATGTCTTGTCAGAAAAGAAGTATTTGATTTTCATACTTGGTAGGTAGCTACCTTACAGGAAGAGGAAGATTGGGAATGATTTTCAGGATGATAAAGTCAAGGTCACTGATACTAAAAATAATTTTTGCTTGCCTGAGGTGAAACTTGAAAACCTGGTTCTCGTCATCTGACGTGTTTCTTGTTCATTTATTATTATTATTATTATTATTATTATTTGTCAGAATCCACCAAAGTTAGGAAAATGAGGGGTCTGGTGCTAAAATAAACTTACTCTTAAACTGGGAAATATTGAGTTATCCCCCTTTTATTGCTCTTCATACATGTACATTTCATTTCCTCTAATGCATTTGTCTGTATTAAGTTTAGTTTTGAAAATTATGACAGTATGAACTAACCCACATGTTTTAATATTGTACAAATTAACCCTCAGTTGTATAATAGCAAATGCTAAATGTGAAAGTGAACTATCCCATTTTAAAAGATATAGGATTGCAGGAATAAATAGCATGTTATGGTTTCTATTTATGGAAGTACATTGGAATATTCCAGGTATCTATTGTCATATAGGATGGGAAAATTTAAAAAAAAAAAAAAAAAAAAAAAAAAAAAAAACGTGAAAGTGGATTTTCTTCATTTTTGTTGGTTGTTTCTCCTTTCTTTGCACCAGACACCTTAAATATCAGGTGTGTTATAACATCATATATTGTTTTTTGCCCATACAGTATTGAATGTTTCAACAGCTCATTCGGAAAGGAATCTAAGTTACTGATGATGTGATGAGCTTTATCTTAGAAAATTTAAATGGAGTATGCAAACGTTGGTAGAAAGCACAGGTGGATGCTAAACTGAAGTCAAATAAATTCAGTGAAACCTTGCTTATCCGAAGTTAATGAAATCAAGCTAAAAAATTGAAATAATATTTGGATTGAAAATGGACTGAAATTCTAGTTTGTGTGCCTGCATGTGCGGATGAGTACTGTGAAAACCCCTATGTTGTGAAAATCACTTACTGGTTATTTATCAGCTATGTAAACCCTGAAATATGGAATAATGCAAAGCTTCAGGAAAAAACAATCATATTTATACTGTACACAGTATACTCCTACTGACAACTATTATATATGCAAATTAAAACTGAAACACAGACATGAAAAGCACCATGTCCAAAAGATACAATTGATACACCTCTAGTCCACGTTAAATAAGTATCAAAGTCGTATATCTGCTGACGCGCGTATATTACTCAGTCTGACTGATTGATTAGCAATATTCTACAATTTCTGGTTCAACCCACCCTAAAAAAAAGAGTGAAAAACTTCCTTGGCTGTCACTTCAGATGCTGCTACTTCTCGGGTACAATTGAATTTAAAGACGATAGGGTCTTAAGAAACCTTTATGTAGATTGATTTCTAAATGGAAATTGCAAAATAAGAAAATCAAAACATTGAAATTTGGAAAAAACATCTTATTTTTAGCTAGATTAAGGAGGGTAAAAATTGTGACCAAATAAAAACTTCAAAATTCAGTTTTCAGTGCTTCAATTTTCAGTGCTTGGTTTTGCAAGGTTTTACTGTAATAGGTTGTCTTATTTGGGATCCTTATAACCTGGCTGCTTAAGGCAGTATCATTTAACATAGGTTAAAACTTTAACCTTTATCATGTTAAATTTCTTAATTGGGACTTGTCCTTTCTTCATTTTAGACATTTAGTGTTTTTTTTAAAATGTATTGACTGAATAGAAAACAGTGCAGACCATGATCAGACGGCATGGCTGTGCAGTCTGATCTTGGTCAGCACTGGTCACAAAGTCAGTCACAAATGCCAACACCATTGTAAGGGTTTTTTGTACATTTATTTCAGGTCCACTGGGATGTTTGTTTTCCTGTATGCACTTTTCTACTACTTCAAGAGGTCGAACATGTCTGGCCTTCTGCAGAGTGTGGAGTTCTTCGGTTACACAGCTCTAACATGCTACGTCTTTTTCCTCATGCTCGGAACAGTGTCTTTCTTCGCCTCATTAAAATTTGTGCGCTACATTTATGTAAACTTGAAGATGGACTGATGACCTTGATGTGACCTAAATGAGTTGTTCTGTCCTTGGCCTTGTTCTTGAAGGTCAAGTTTAAAATTAGCGCCAGATTCAGCTATTGAATCACGCATGTTTTAACATATAAAAATAGAATTATCCAAACATGGGAATTTATCAAATTGGTGATCTTTGGGACCAAAGTTTAATATTTCAACACAGATCATTCAGAAATGTTTTTATCATTCTTGTGATTTGGTACTGGAAATGAAAGCAATAGTATAGAGATCTTCATATTTTTCATTAATTTGTCACATTAAAAATAACATTTTTGAAGGACTTATAACAAACATCTGTTTGAAAGCATAAGCTTTTTCTTTTCGCAAAAATTCCTCCAAGAGGAATTTTAGCATAATTAAACCAAAATTATACATTGATTTTGAGGGCTGACTATGAAACTTTTCCATCTTCTTTTTTCTTTATGCACTTAGAATAGTTTAATGATCAGCCCTTGATTTAAACTAATATCGGGATGAAATCTCAAAAATGTTAAAAAACATTTTTTACACAAATCTTTTACACAAATGGTAATAAGATGATTCAAAACATGATGTTGTTGCAGGCCTTCAGTTGCTTTTATAAATTGGAAAATCATGCTAAACTTTGGGGATTTATTATTGGTTGAGATTTCACACTAAATTTTTGGGATTTATTATTGGTAGAGATTTCACACAAAATTTTGGGGATTTATTATTGGTAGAGATTTCACACGAAAGTTTGGGGCTTTATTATTGGTAGAGATTTCACACAAAATTTTGGGGATTTATTATTGGTAGTGATTTCACACCTATCTTGAGAGGGTATCAATAACATTGGCTGAAGATGAATGAAAGGAGCTTTCATCCTTTTGTCTGTGACATGAAGTTTTTATATCAACGGTATGACTTTGGATAAAAAGGCTAAAAAATATATATATTGTAACTGATTATAACAGAATAATTTCTATGAAATGTTAGTGGGAGGGGGGGGTTACATGATAGATTAGTTTCATGAATGGAGGTCATGAGATGGACACTTCCAGTATATCACATGTAAATAGATCATTGTGTAATATAATAGCTTGGTCATATGATCTTTGGGATGCAGAGTTTAAGAGTCATGTGATCTGCATTAGTCACATGGTTTAGAGTCAAGTGATCTGTTAGTTACATGGTTTAGAGTCATGTGATCCATTATTCACATGGTTTAGAGTCATGCGATCCATTATTCACATGGTTTAGAGTCAAGTGATCTGTTAGTTATATGGTTTAGAGTCATGTGTCCATTATTCACATGGTTTAGAGTCATGTGATTGGCATGAGGATGTAAACAGATCATGGTGGTATTCAATGAGGCATTAACTGGCCTTTTTTTCTTAGCCTACATGCCTGCGATTCTAGAATTGGCAAGAATTTATCATGAACTTTTAAGGCACAAAGTACTGGTCCAACCTAAAGAAGAAAGACCAATAGAAATTTTTCTCGGTTAACACAATCAGGAATATGTGTTAATTAACTAAGCAAGACTTAGGATTTTTTAACCATGCTTTATTTTTATTTTTTTTTTATTTTTTTTTTTTTCAAGCAAGGGGTATAGCACTTGCTTTGTTATGCAGAATGATGTATATAATGGGGAATAATTATTACATGGAGTGCTTGAATGTATTTTGCAGATACTGTCTGGGGGTTTTGAATTTTTAGATTTACCTTTATCCTGAATAAGATCTTTTTGGGGTCAGTGTATCATGTGATTTTTCACATAAGTGATGACATTGCTGCTCATGGTCTCCTGTTTACCTGGGGTCACAGTATCATGTCTCGTTAGTGACGACTTGGACAATCATTGTGACATGCTATTTTGAGGTCACATGACCCCAGGGACATGTGAGGAAGTAAAATTAATGCAGATACCAGTGCGGTTTGTATCATGTGATTTTTTTTTTCTAAACCCCATGAGTCATGCAATCATGGTTTTATTTTTTTCTTTGAGCTTAGTGCCACATTATCTAACATGTTATGTGATTTTGGGGTCATGTGATCACATGATTTGACCCTGTGGTGTTCTGTGATTTTTTAAGGGTGGGAAAAAAAAGCATGTATGAATGACATTTAAAATGGCTTTTAGTGCTTATAAATGGAATGGATCTCTGAATTTAGAGAAAAACCTAGGTCTGTATCGACCTTTCATGCTTGAACTTGTATTCCTTGAAAACTGTTGTATGAAACATTTTTTCCCATATCAACCTGTAAGTATTTTTCTTATTCATCAAATATTTGACATAGAACCTCCTAGCTTCATGTAGCCATATATAATTAAACATGTTTTCTTTATAAATCACATAAAAATATATATAAGGGGATATTTATTCAAATAAAGTACTGGGTAATGATTTTGGATTGTTCAAAATTTCATCATATTTTTATTAAGTTTTGATGTTTAACCTCTTCTTTTTTTCGTATTACATTTGTATGAAAATATATTTTAAATGATGAAAGAGGGATCTGTGTATACATAAGTATCTTCTAAAACTTGTATGGATGTTATTCAACATTTTGTCTTGAGTGTACCCTGTCAGATAGAGGTTTCTAACTGTGTCAGACTTGTCCATTGTTTCTCTAATGTAGTGACTTAGCCCGTTACCTCATTTTTGATGCATTGGCAAACTGAGCAGACCCTGATCATATAGCTCCTTTTAAATTTGCTCTGTGATCAAGGTCTCCTCTGTTTGCTCAAACAATATTTTAGCTCAGATTCTACACATTCTGGCCAAAAAAAAAAAACAAAAAAAAAAACTTTCTCATAAAATTATACTACTTAAAATTTAATCAAGTTATGAATATTTATGAGGTAAATGGTTAATCTTGTTTAAAGGGGTAGGAGGAGAGTATTAGCATTTTGTAAGGTCACAACAGAGAATTTTGTGTACCATGGAAACCTTTGCTGTTTCATGTACTGGTATTTAATTTTTGAAAACCACATATAAAAACCAGTAGTAACATTAACCATACATAAAACCGTTATACATTGGGACTTGGAAGCACCATCAGAAAGAGATATTGCTATACTTAAGTTCTGTATTTATATGTTTTCATGTGAGATTGATTAATTGTTTGGTTTAAGATGTACATATACAACTATTTATGGTGAAGTAAAACTTGGTTAAAAAAATAAATGGAAAAAAAATTTTAGAGGAATTGTTCAAATTTCTAATGAGGTTGTATAATTCCATGAAAAAGTAGATCTTGTACATTAACAATCTGTTGTGCAAATAATATAACATAATTTCAGTTCAGACTTTTAAAGGTCTTAGAAATACTCCCATTCCATAGCTAAATTAGGTCAACCTGAAAGAGGATTAAGTCTGTATTGTGAGCAATTTCAGATACTGTTTACCAGACATTTCATGCAAAAAAAAAAATAGTAATTGCAAGCAACTGTATCATACAAGCCCAAAATAAGATAGCAAGGAAATCAGTGTTAGCAGTGGTTCCATTTAGAATCAAGATGACTGTTGGTGCTGTCAAGGAATTCCATGATAGAATTTTGTGATTTTGTTATTTAACCTTTTAATTATGTTTTAACTCACCGGTAAGACCACTATTATCCAGATCTGTATGAATTTAATACACAGGCAGATAATATTGTATATCATGTACTTGTTTTGTCACCTGCTGTAAACAGATGTGACACATAGGGATTACTTTTACGTTGTCTGTCTGTCTGTCACACTTTTTCTGTCACGATTGTCCGTCACACTGTTGCAGGTGACCCAACATGTGTTCCAAAGAACACTCTTGTTATAAATGTTTATGGTAGCCAGACTTTTTAAACCCTTAGCCTCATAACTGGATGAATATTAATTTATTGAATTTATTTTGGTATACGAAAAAACAAATTTATTTTGGTATTCGAAACAATGGATTTGTCTTAGCCGTTCAGACTGTTTAGAATCTGAGCAACAGCACTGAATGGGCTAAAAGAGAAGATTAGTTCCGTAAGGTAAGCTCCTTCCAGAAGCTGTCTGATCTGGGTCTGCTTTGTGTACCAATGTGCAAATCGTGAGTTAAAGGGGGCAAATTTCAGACTTCCTGTAAAGTGTATGGAGGCCCAAACCTGGTTCTGCATTATTTTGAAACGTGTTGAAATTATATCCCAGCTAATCACTGTTGAAAACATGTGTAGGTCAGATTTTGGATTTTAGTGGTCTTACATGATGTTTACTGGCATGTCCATAATGTTTATAGCTAATTAGAGTTGTCCTTCCTTTGCAGGCTGGTCTATCTTTATTGTGTTACATTTTACCAGGATTTGTTGCCAGGATGTAAACATATGATCGTTATGTTTGTTTTTGCTTATCTGATCATGCTTTTATTATTTTGTGTAGAGTGTTCGAACTTGAGCGTGAGTTATAAAATGATCACAAAATATTTTATTTAATATTTTATTGATAGTAAAAAAATTATTCATGATTGTGAAATGTTACTGTGGTGTGAAATTGTGTGTAAAGAATTGATGAAAGAGTTTGGGATTTATTTATTTCTGTTACCAATGGTCTTATTACTGAAAGTGTGTGTGATGTGAAAACGGATGATGATTGTGGAGTGTATATTACTCATCTTGAAAATTGATGGCCGTTTTATTTCTTTTTTATTATATTGATTTTGTTTTGGGGTTTGTTTCTTTTTCCGCTGAGTGGTGTGATGAAATATGTTAAATTCAAGGATCCTCCATAACCAAGTACTTATAGTTTCTCGCCGCTGTAGATTATAAGCCTCAGTTTATTCGCTTGGGTTTTCATGTTGCCTACTAGCTGGCTTTTAAGGTTGGTAGTTCTACCCAAAGGGCTGCGTTCAGGATCTTCATTTACCTGTAAACTCAAGACTGAGGTGGAGTTGTGTGTGTTTGTGCACGGGTAAAAATGCAGTTTTTATCAAGAGTTGTTTTGTAATATTCTGGAAATAAAAATAATTTCTTGAGTAGCGGAATAAAGTTTTAGATAAAATTAAGAGATGTTTTCAAATACTTAGGAAATAATAATAATATATTTAAAAATGCAGGTTTTTTTTCAAGATATGCTGTCAGCAGAGGTAACACATAGGGATCAGATCTCCGTCTGTCACAATTTTCCATCATGTTCTTACAGCAGGTGACATGTGTTCCAAGGAACACTTAAGTGTGAAATATTTTGGAAATAAAATTTTTGTTACAAAATTTCATTCTTTGACCAAGGATAGCTTTTTATTGCAGTATAGCATATAACTTTATATAAAACAACCGCTGATCATACTGTATATGAATTTTGAAAAGTATTAAGTGTTACTTTAGTTAATAGTTTGGGTCTGTTAATTAAGTTAATAGTTTGGGTCTGTTTAAACTGAAAAGGTGATCATCTCTCTCTCTCTCTCTCTCTCTCTCTCTCTGTCTCTTGTTGGATTAGCTTTAATACCCACTTTTAAATAAGATCAACCATATTTGGTAAATTAAAATGTCAAAACGCCTTTAAACCGATTCAACCAATGAAAAGGTTTACAAAGCTCCGACAAAAACTAAAAAGCACACAAATCTTGTTATCAATTATTGTCTTTGTTCAGCTTCCTCTGACTAACAATCAGGTTGGATATGCCTGTTTTGGCATGTTAATTGCTGGTATTGTTTAGCATTCATAAGCAAAATTGACTGTAATTTAATATTTCTTAAGGATACCTTTCTTCACTATGAACTACAGACTTGACCTTGGGGCACAGTTTTACCTTGTTTGACGTCAGAGTAACTGTTAACTGTTTGACCTTGTCTAAGGTCAAGTTAACTGTTTGACCTTGTCTAAGGTCAAGTTAACCATTAGACCTTATCTAAGATCAGGTTTACTGTTTGACCTTGTCTAAGGTTAGGTTACATGTAACTGTTTGACCTTGTCTAAGGTCAGATTTACTGTTTGACCTTGTCTAAGGTCAGATTTACTGTTTGATATGGTGTAAGGTCAGATTATCACATAACCTACCTCTCACGGCATGAAAAAATAAAGTAATAGTTAAAACAAATAATCTTTTATGTTACAATTATAGTTTAAAAACACATTTTATTGTCAAAATATTTACAAAATAGACAAAACAATATCAGTATACTGCAGATGTACAAATGACAAAAGGGTCTGACCACAAGTTCTCACAACTTAGATAAAATCACAATTATCATTGGATCACAAATTTATATATTGTTGGGTCACCTATCACTTAGATCTTTCACTGCATATTAGCATATTCTGACATTGAACTTCATTCTCTAATGATTGTGTGGGTTCTATATTAGATCAAATGTAATAATTTTTAAACCTGGTCACATGAAAGAGGAAATAAAGTGGTTTTGACACAAGATGTTGATTTTAAAAAAATTTTTGTCATTTTTAAATTTAAAAATACATTTCTAACATATATATCATTCCATTTTTCTCTCAACTTCATTTTTAAAATGCTGGTTACATTTTTGCAAACTCACGCAGAGGATAAATGTGTGTATGTATGACAGTATGTCTCTCACCTCTTGAAAGCTATTGGGCAAAGGATTTTTAACCAGTGTAGTCCAGAACGGCTGAGGAAAAATTTGCTGTCTGCTCAGGTTTTGAAGTTCTCTACTCATCTGTACTTTTAGGAGAAGGTATATATAACAGTGTACATGTATAGCTTAACCAGACTTGAGATTTGCCAGATTTGTCTCAATGTACTTCTTGATGATTAATTATAATCCAAGTCTAAACTCTTACAAGAAAAGATCTTATTTCCTTATGATGCTGTGGGCACTTGTGGCTACCTTTGTGACTGGTGCACACCAAAATCAGCCTGCTTATCTGTGCAGTCTGATTATGGTCCGCACTGTTCACTTTTCAGTCACTAAATTTAAAGCAAACAGGTCCCTTGTAAACAAATAATGGACTCTCAAGTCTAAATTCAAACTCAAGAAAAGATATTTAAAATTTTAAAGTGAGGCTTTATTAAATCCAGAAACATTATTAATTCCAGAAACATTAAATCCAGAAATATTCCAATGCTTATATTATAATATAATTATTTCTTTTATATATCAAATAATCACTTCCAGATAGAGAAGGGGTTTTATAAAAAGATGACATTTTCAAATTTTAAAATCTTGAGTTTACTCAGGAGAGAGATAAATTTATGCCAAGGCTTTCATATTGCATTACATTTCAAATTGAGATTTCCCTCAACTCAAAAGTTTTGAAGACCTAGACGTACTTTATTTATTGATCGTCATAACAGAATTTTGAGTTTAAATGTTAATACAAATATCTACTTTAAGAAAATTATCTTTGTTCCTTAAAGTTTTCATAATGTTGCGCTTTGATATTGTTAGGTTCAAATCTTGTTTTAATTTGATAAATTTAGTTTCAAAACTTATGATTGGTTTCAAAATCTGTTGAAGCTGGACACCACTATACGACTGAAATACTGTCACAGCAACTGTAAACACAAAAAAATCAATTAATCTATCCATCAAAATTTGTTTTGATTTGATATTTTTTGAGTTAAAAGGAAAATCTAAACTTAAGATATTTTGTGATAGAGGGGCCATGTTTTTTATTTTTAGTATAAACAATATTGCATGTGTAATTACTTTTAGATTAAATAATCGATGCATTTGTTTAAACTGAGATTTGCTGTTCGTCTGATTGGATTTTTCACTGGACTAACAGTTTAGTGAACCTGTGTGTGAAGCACACTGTGTGGCAGAAGGTTTGAAATGTGTGTTGTGATTTGACGTTGAGCTCGAGTCACAGAAATGTGGGTTTCTTAGAAAAATACTGGATGTTGTTTCCATGGTAACAGGACATTGTTTCACTATGTGGGATCTTAAAGTCTTTGGATGACTTGGCTGTTGCCAGGCAACATCCAAGGCCTATATTTTATGGTAGAGTTATGTAATATATCATGACAAATATTAATAAAAAAAAAAAGAAGATAATTTTCTACATGTTTTTTTGTTTCTTTGCTTTTTGTCCCTATTCTAATTCCTTCTACACAGTTAATTCATCAAAGCATTTCCTTTGTAAACTATTTACCCACTCTGGATCCAAAAGTTGTGGGTTCAAAGCCAAAATTTAAAAAAAAAGTTCTGTGTGTCAGCATTAAACACCCAAAGTATGTTCTCTCATAAGATGCACAAATTGAAAATATGAGATGACTCAATGGAAAAACAAATTGTTGTTAATGCTTGCAACACACAAGACTTCTACCTGTTATGCATGTTTTGACTATTTCCATTACCATTTCCACCAGAATTTGGATCTGACAGTCGGACAAATGGACAGTCAGAAAGAGAGGGGGCAAACTTATACTCCCCTCTTGTGTAATTATTGGTAGGGGACTAATAAACAGACACAAAATATTTTTGCAATACAGGAGTACGACATGTTGCTTCATACTGTGACCTTACCATACAGCTAACTTGACAGATATACTGTGCTCATCTGTGACCTTGACCCAATACAGCTGAAACTTGAACTTGATAAGCACTTCATCTCGGTATGGTTGCCATTTCTGGCAAATAGTTTAAATCTGCTGAAGTGATTCAAAATGTACAGAGTGGACACAAAATATTATAACAGTATGACATGTGACCTTCAAGTATGACCTTGACCCTGAACCAAGACATCCAAAACCTATGCTCTGCACATCCTCTCAGGTTGACATTTTTGTTAATTAATTTCTACTTCCTTCCAGCGGTTCCAAATATACAGAGTGGACAAGAATTTGTTAACAACCTTCAAGTGTGACCTTGACCTTGAACCAAGACATCCAAAACTTACACTCTGCACATCCTCTTTGTATGGTTGACATTTTTGTCAAATATAATTTCCTTCCAGCGATTTTTAAGATACAGAGCAGACACAAAATAATATATTATTATAATAGTATGACATGTGACCATCAATTGTGACCTTGACCTTGAACCAAGACATCCATAGACTATGCTCTGCACATCTAAATTTTTAAATTTGTGTAAAGTTATTTGAGAATCCATCCATAGCAAAGTAACAGCCCAGACAAGCAAAATTAAATTTGTTTTTGACCTTTGACCTCAAAGTATGACCTAGACATTTGAACTGTGATTCTGGATCCTGTGCGCGACACACCATCACACTTAGCTTGACATTTGTGTCAAGTTATTTGAGAATATCTCCATCCATGGCAAAGTTACAGCCAAGACAAGATTAAATCCAGACGGACGCACTAACGCAGTAATGCACACACATACCGTACATATTTACCAAACCGCCATTGTGACAACTAAGTCGAGTTCACCACAAACGGGCTTGAAAAAAAGAGGTTTCCTTTTTTTAATAAGCAACAATTGTGAAATATTTGAGACAAAAGAGATACTTAAGAGTTATTTAATTAAATTTACGGCCTATGACCTTGACCTTTGAGGTACAAACCCCAAAATCAGTAGGGGTCTTCTACTAGTCATAAGTAACTATTGTATAATGTTTAACCTAGGAGTCCGTAAGATTTTGAGTAATCAGTCGGACAATGCTTAATGTACATAGTGTTTGTGAGAATTTAACTTATTACCTCATGACCTTGACCTTTGAGGCACAACTCCCAAAATCAATAGAGGTCTTCTACTAGTCATAAGCAAAAAACATACCAAGTTTGAAGTCTCAGTGTCAAATAGAACTTGTTATCACTTGGACAAGACTTTCATATGAAAATATGTTAAATTGTGACCTTAACCTTTGAGATATTAACACCAAACTCAATAGGGGTCTTCTACGAGTCATAAACAACAAGCATATTAAGTTTGAGACTTAAGGGTCAAATAGAACTTAAGTCATCACTGGGACAAGTTTTGGTCTACCGACAGACCTACAAACTTAAATGTGCAAAGCAATATGCCATCTCTTCTTCAAAGCGGGTCATAAAAAGTATTTAAGGTCTCAACGATA
This sequence comes from Solen grandis, assembly GCA_021229015.1. NCBI lineage: Eukaryota > Metazoa > Mollusca > Bivalvia > Adapedonta > Solenidae > Solen > Solen grandis. Next base: position 48,170,436 of record CM037789.1, on the reverse strand, counting down.
AAATTCATAGTGCATATATGTCACTGATGATTAGTGCAATGTTTTTCAATTACTAATTTTGCATTATTTGGCGGGGGATATAAATTCACCAAATTTGCTTTACATCATTTTTCCTTAACCCTTTACTCAATCATAGACTTGTTTTGACACATTAGCAAACAAAGCAGACCCTGATTAGACAGCCCTTGGATTGAAATCTTCTGTTTGCTCATACAATATTATTGTTAATATACAAAAGTCTACAGGGCAAAGAAAATTCCATATACCATTTGAAATTAAGTAAATAATTATATTCCTCAAGTCATAAACTTCTTCATGACAAGGTTAAATTTGTTCATGGCGATGCATATTTTTTTTCATAATAACAGGGTAAGAGAATTTTTATATTAGTGGTTCATGCAATATATGTCCGGGTACAAAATTTTAATAGGAATTAATACAACCAATATCTAACTGATATAATGAAAAGTTTATAATGGTTTATTTTAGCCTCATGAACAGTGAACAAAGCAAGATTGGTAATGATAGTAGACATTATTTCCAAAGACCAATATAAACATGTGACAGACATAACAACGAAATCACACCCACTCAGCAGATGCATAAAAAACATTCACAATTTTGACATTATTGGGAAAAGGGCCTTAGCAGTTGAACTAATAGAGTCTCATTTTGACATCTGATTTTTTTTTGATTTTTTTGTATATAGTACCTTTTATAGGTGGTTTCCTCTTGCCAAAATCTGACATTTTTCCAAAATTAGCTACGTTTTTTCCCAAATGAATATTTTCTCAAAAATAATTCATGGACTTCTAATGAAATTTGTATTATTCTTTTAATTTAAATGTTGACTTGAATCTTTATTGAACCTACTATAAGATAATTTTATTGTGTCACCTGCTATAAGCATCACTTTTCAGTCATCAGTCTGTCCGTCACACTTTTTCCATCAAACTTCAGCAGGTGACACATGTGTTCCAGAGAACACTCTTGTTTTAGTTTAATTTTATTTATGGCCAAAATTAGATCAGTGTAAAGCAGGGATCATCCTGTCTGAAAAAAAAACAAAAAACTTTTCATTTTGCCAAAACATGAGATAGTGTCCAGAGAGATTTAAGTATTACTTTCACATGATTTTTCATTCATTTAACAGATTTCAATGAGATTTTAAGACAAAAATAAAGCTACTTTCTCAAAGCCTCAGGGTCCTCAATAAAGGTTAGTTTGGGTTATCAAGAGCTACTTCAACAAGAATTATCATTGAAGATGATGAATACCCCCTAATACCACTTTGTCAAAGTTACTATTCCCATGTGAGATGGTCTTGAGAAATAAATCAAAGGACCATAACTCATTCAAAATCAAGCAAATTATGACGTGTCAACAATATGTGCAACAAGGCTTGGTACTTATCAGTCTTATAAAGTGTCATCAAAATCCGACCAAAGGTAACCGAGAAATAGGGCGGAAAAATCTTTACTACAGACGTGACTTCAATATAGCCCCATATACTTCGTATCTGGGTGTATAATTACCCCTTATGGTGTGTGGAGAGGAGTTCAGGACAAAAGAAAAGTAGCAGGTGGATTGTAAGCATTTTTATACCTCCACTTCACAGAAGTGGGGGCAGGAATCTCGAATGTTGCATCCCATACTTTCCTACACAAGCCTTAAATGAAGACAAGGTGGGATACAGGGGTATTTATCACCTTATGTGTTAGTTCTGGTTAAGTTAAGTTCCTGACCACAGTATTTCAGCCATAGTGAGGTCCAGATAATTACAGGTGGAGAAGACTGAGTGAAGAAAGGCATTCAGAAGAACCACAAATCTACCAAAGACCAGCTGGAATGGCTTCCTCCCATTCAAATCCAAGTGAACAACAAGGACTTTGTTCCACAGTGAGAGGGCGAGGCTGAGTAAGACAGTGATTCTAACCACTCAGGCACGTATACCCCAGGTGTAATCAAAACAGTTCTGAGGGTAACTCAATTGGTGTGTATTCTCATCAATTTTCCATAGACATTCCATATAGTACATAAATTGGTGACGTAGCAGATAAACAAATTGTGATTCGACGTCAAACCCCTGTAAAAATGGTATATTCATTATTGTTTTCTGTTTCCAGTGACTTGGAAACAAAAGAATGGGGCCCTGTCCCAGTCGTATCAAACAGACAATATATCTCTGAAATTTTAAAATAAATATCAAATAGTTTTGGTTTTTTTTGGTGAAAAATGCTAAAAGTATGCCAAATGTTATTGAAAAATGCTTTTCTGTGGTTGTAAACATTAATTAAAAAAAAAAAATGCTTTTTAAGAGAGTAAAAAAAAAAAATACAATATTTGATACACGTATCTCTTCTCCAGTTACTGATCTCCTATGAAGATATTACTGTCATTACAAAACTCTTTTTGTGTTTCACTTTTAATTAACACCTTTTCAAATCTTTTAAATGTACTTTACAACATACATATTCAAACTGCTGATTACAGCACATCAATAATTTGAATAAGAGCACTGCATGCAGAAGTCGACAAGTGTCTGTTTTTGTTTGTTTTTTGTATTTTTATAAATTATGTCAAAATGGACCTTAGGAGTTATGGCCCTTGTAATTGTGAACAAGTGTGTGAAGTTTGATGACAGATGGTTTAACCCTTTCCCTCATAGAGGAAACCATGAAAAGACCTATGCGAACAACATAAAACCAGATCAGCCTGCGAGTAACTCGCAGGCTGATCAGGTTTTATGCTGTTCGCTGCTCCTCAGTGGTCTGGAAATGAGGATTTTGTAATTAAATTTGGTAAGGTTTAACTGTGGTTTTCTGCAGATCAGGTTTTATGTGGTACCTACTGAGTGCGTCAAAATGAGTCTATATGAGGGAAAGGGTTAATAGTTTGAAAGTTATAGCCATGGTTAAATTTTTTTTAACACCACCGCCAACACTGATGTTATCCTAGTGATGACAATACCTCAACTTTTTTCTTTGAAAAACAGACAAGCTAAAAATTCCAATTTACAGTTTTCAGATATTTATTCCACTTACACTTCCAACATCTGATAAAAGGGAGATAACTATGGATCAACTGACCTCAGGATTCCTCGTTTAACTAGAGTTCTTAACAGAGATTTGCCAGAAATCCTCCCATATCAGTGTGGCCATACCACATGGAATATGGTGTTATTTTAGGCTATCACAAGCAGCATATTTTGTTTCGATTCAGAGAAGAAAACTGCTGTAATTTCTTTTTATTTCTTCATCAATTTTAATGGAATATTGTGCATGCGAAGCAAAAAATTGTGCTCTACACATGGGCCCTTGTGATTATTATGTCAGATGTACAAGATTTCCAAACATTTGGGAAAATCTTCAGAGTCTGTGATCATTTGCTTGCTGTCACGAAAAACACATCACTAATAATATTTTCCCGAATTTTAGGAAATAGTGTACATAAAAGGGTTAAAAAAAAACATTACTATTAACACAGAGAATATGAAAAGAATTTTTCCAATCGTTAAGGAAATTTATACACCCCGTGAAAAATCTTGCATTTACCATGTGAATCTAAAAGTCTCAGTTTTTTAAGTTTTTAAAGTTTTTAAACTTATTTATTTTATGTCAATTGAAACAAATTGTTACACCTTATACTAATCCCTCTCTATGGTTCCTGGATTAGACCAGTATATTGCACCTGGGAAGGTCATGAAAAGTCCTTTCCCCCTATGGGATTTGAACCCACAACATTTGGATCCACAGGCAAGAACTTAACCACTGGACCACAGCGCCCTCTCACTGTTTTGTTTAATTATATGCAAGTACCTTCCTTTTCAAATTTACACAAAGACTAAGCAGACTCTATCATACAGAGCCCCTCACTGGTTTTCTACCTTGACGACGGTTTCTGTGACCTTACCATCACTGTGTGCATCGTCCTGATGTTTTTTTAGCTGGGTTTTACTCTTGAAACTTTGTGAGCAGTTTTCACATTTGTATGGTTTAGCTTTTGTGTGATTAAGCATATGGGAGGTCAAATGGTGGGGTTGAGAAAAACTTTTCTCACACATTGTACACTGATGTGGTTTAATGTTCATGTGTGAGAGCTTATGCCGGCGTAGATGTTGGTCCGTTGTGAAGGACTTAGCACACTTATCGCATTTAAATGCTTTTTCACCAGGATGAACGTTCATATGAACTTTAAGATAGTAGGGCTGAGTGAAGCTCTTGTCACATATTTTACATTTAAATGGTTTCTCGTCAAGATGGATCAATTTGTGGCGTTTTAAGCGAAAAGCCGTTGTGAATGCTGTCTCACATATGTCACACTTGTGCGGCTTTTCACCCGGATGTACGTTTAGGTGCACGGTTAGATAATATAGCTGAGTGAAACGCTTTCCACACGTTTCACAGGTGAATGGCTTGTCATCGGTGTGATATTTCATATGTGCCTTCAGTTGGAATGACTGCCCGAAACTTTTTTCACAGTATGTACATTTGTGAGGTTTTTCTTCAAGATGTGAGATCATGTGACGGCGCAAGTGTACTGAGGTCGTAAATCCCTTGTCACATTCCGTACACTTGTGCGGTTTATCTACAGGATGAATATTCATGTGCTCATTTAAATAACAACGCTGAGTAAAACTCTTCCCACAAATGTCACATTTATACGGCTTCTCCTCCATATGAATCATCTTATGGCGTTTCAAACGGAACGGGGTCGTGAACGATTTCTCGCACAAATCGCATTTGTGTGGTTTTTCACCAGGATGCGCATCCATATGAACAGTCAGGTAGTGGTACTGAGTGAAACCTTTGCCACAAATTTCGCAGCTATGCGGCTTATCATCTGAGTGACTTTTCACATGACGATTCAAATGAATCTTCCGTTTGAATGCTTTGTCACATAACTGACACTTAAATGGCCGCTCGCCGCTGTGCAGCACCATGTGACGCTGTAAGCGATCGTCGTCAAGGAATCTTTTTTCACATACGTCACACTGATAAGGGGAATGAGCAGCCTGTTCATGCCGCATTAAAGTGTACGCCGTCTTGCACTTTTTACCACAAACCTTGCAACATTAGGCAGCTTCTGAGCGCTTGTATAAAAAGTTAATTTCTCCACAGTCTCCACCTGGTAAGATCCCATGTTCTCTATTGGCACATCTTCTGTCACCTCATAAACTTCGATTTCAGTTGCCTCGTCACTGTGGGAGTTGATGTGGTCCTTCAGTTCAGTCAATACATGAAATTCTTCTCCGCATAAACCACATTTATATAGGACATCACAAGAATGAGTATTCATGTGTTCCTCGAGATGTTCAAGTTTCGTGAAGCCGCCTCCGCATATTTCGCATGTGTAAATATTTGTCACTGACACAAGATTTGGGCAACTGTGCTTGTCAAATTCATCCAATGTATTAAATTCCTCCTTGCAAGACTGGCACTGGTAGAGGTTTACTACATGAGTTTTCATGTGGCGCAATAGAGACTGGTTTCTTTTGAACGACTTTTGACATATATTGCACTGGAAAGATTTCTCATTTGCATGAGTATCATTGTGCACTGTGAGGAGATGCTTTGTATCAAAACTTTCTCCACACACGTCACATAAGTGTTTCTCATTAGAGATTTCACCTGGTACACTTACAGCATTGATATCATTAATGCTGGTTCCCTCTCCATCAAGTTCAATAATGGCAATCACTGTTTCTTCAGACATCCTGTGCTAATTTTCCATACAAGAATATGCACCTGCTTTTCCTTATTTTGTGAAGATGCTTTGGACACTAACAGCCAGGGTCATTCTGAAGTGAAAAGAAAAAACAGAGGTATACTCTGCAAAATTCAATAACAAAAAAAAAAATATTAGTTCATACTTTTTACTAGCATGAAAGTCCAGACCTGAGTAGTTGGATATAGAAAAACTTCGTATTCATGAAGTATTAATTAGGCATTTCATTGGATCTGTGGCAAAGACAGCAGGGAAAGCTTCATTATACCATGAAGAGGTGACGTCACGCTCGCCTAAATTTTGCTTTTGTAAATTTCAACGAAGAGTATTCAAAATACTTTGAGTGATTTCATTAGTCAGCAAATAACTGATTAATATTCATGAAAACAAAGTTTTGCCAGCTGAAAATACCACCGTGTATACAGAAGTGATAACGGAATGTATACCATGGGTTTTGGACTATGTTTGTACCCCTTCATATAAAGAGTCCCTACAATTTTGGGGTACACGGCTAATTTTGGGGGTAAAAACATTGTAGTGACTCTACAGAGGGTAAATGGGAATACTGATCATGATGTCCACATGAACCTGATGCTGTAGGTGTACGTGAAAATCGTGGTTTATGACAATAAGACAGTTGCTTATGGTTCAGCACACCGAATACACGCCTAGTACAGGATTCTAGAACATTAAGGACATTATCCATGTTTATTTCATGACACATCTGCAAATCTACATACATGTGCTTTTTAAAAACACACCTGTTCTGTCATGGATAAATGCTTATTCTTATCTTATGCAATGTGTCTACCCTATAAGCTAAGTCAATGGACCTTCATGCTAATGTTTGTTTGTTTAAACTGTATATCAAGTGCTGACATTCACCCATCCAAGCAGTGACCCTACCCAATGTTGGTTACTGGTAACTTATTAAGACAGTTAAACTTGTCCTATACCACAACACTTCTCCCTCTTTCTCTTTTAGAGTTGGGCTCATCTCGAACCCCTGACCCTGCAGCCTGGTTCCTACAAATCATCTGCCCAATCACCTTCCTGGCGCTTTCCATATCAGAGAATTGGAGACAGAACAGCCATGTTTACCACTGCCACCAATATAGTGAAACCGGCATGTACTTAACCCTATCAGTGTTCCCACTCACTTTATTTTCAAGGGTAAACTTACCCCTTGGGTTGAAAATATGTGCATACATTTTAATTTTAGGGGGTATGAAAACTCGAAGGTCTTTGCAAAGACAGCATGGCTACAGCAGGGATCACTGCATCTTTGCCTTTGCAATGTCAAATTTAAACCATGAAAATTGGACAACAATTTGTTTAGGAAATGTTTCGGGTATTTTTGGTGGGTCGTTTTTCTTTAGAACTAGATATTGTTGAGGATTCTGTGGGGGACCTGTCATGACATAAATCATTCTTTTTTCCACTCAATCCAAACTGTGCAGGCATAGATTGTGCCATGTTTTTACATAGACGGATTCACATGAGGATAGAAATTACCAGGTTGCAGGACAGTAATCATTTTGATGCTACCTATAACACTGAAGCAAGCAGACGATGACTGATTTATGTAAACCAACATGTGCTCTTAAAATAATGTATGTTTGATTATGAATACACTTTTCAAGAATCCTATGTACGAAAGTCATATAGAGCCATAGTTGTTCTTAATCTGATAGAGAATTTCACACTTGATAATTTTAATACAGCATGCCCATTTACCACCTGTAGAAAGTTTTTTACCCGCCCAAAATTGGTCATGTAGCCCCAAAATTATAAGGACTCTCTTATATGATAGGATATAAAGATAAGAACAAAAAGCAATTGTACCCCCAGTTACAAAACTCGGAGGGCACCCTATAATAAAATGGACACGATGAGTGTGATAGTGTTTTTTGTTCTCATTTGGTTCATATTGAATTTTACACACCAATCTGTGCTATTAGGACGAACACAGAACTTCAATGCAACTGGTGTTTATAGATTTTGTCTCTATATGTGCACTATACTCATGAGTCATGACAAGACTAATTTTCAGTTCATTGTCGAGAACTCAAGACGCCATTTTGGAAATATTTTTTTCTTTTTACTGTTGTTGGATTTTGACATTTTTAAAATTTGTTTTCAATTACCATTGACAATTTATTACATTTGAAGGGAAGATACTGATGCATTTGATAGCAGGGTTCGAATTTAAGCTTGCATACTTGCTAAATGCGAGTGACAAATTATAAATGCATGTGGAAATTTCATGTACTTGCTACTTTTTGTGAGTGGAAATAGACTAGCTAATATTGAGTCCAAATCCTACACAGGGCCTCCACTGCTGTGTGCCAAATATGCTAAAGCCTCAAATTTATTTAAAGTGGCTACAAATCCTTGAATTTTTCACGTTCTCTCCCATATCTCATGATTTTTCTTTTTGTGAATTACCTAAGCAGTCAGTCTGGTTAACAATTTTGCTCACGCAGATATATGCTGGACTAGGAAAAATCGATAAGCAGTCTATTTGACACGACCTTCACCTGTGTATTTCACAGTTATGGCAGTTCTGACGGTTGGCACATCAGTATTTCCAGCAAATTATATTGATTGTATGGGTTAATATATGATACTGCCAGATGTGTTAATTGATTAATTACTGGTAGAATCAAAAGACAGTCGTTAATTCATTTATGATTGCTCTGATTTATGATAGACTTTTTCAACAAATGAAAGCATGCGGTAAGTCTTATACTGAAGACAAAATTAAGAGTATAAGCAAACTAAATTACCAACAACATTATGGTATATATCCTACTATATGATACTTGATCATCCCATCTTTCCCAATCTTATGTATGTGTTCTAAGAGTATTAAATTAAAAATAGATTCGGTCAATAGCCTAACACCTCCACCATAGTCGGCAATGTTAACTCCATTTTAAGGAAGCAAGAAAAATTGGTAGTACATTTACAAATGATGGTGGATATCTGGAGAGAGACAGAAAAGATCAACAACTCTGCCATAAGGGGCCCGAATCTAAAATTGACACTTGACCCTTTTAGAATTTGAAACCTTAAAGTTGCGAGTTGGTTTTTCATTTAGCAAGTAAAGAAATGTACCACTTGGTAAAAACAGTAAGTGCAAAATCTGTCTAAATTCAAACCCTGGACATTATATTTGATGTAAAAAACAGATATTGTTTTCTTATTTTTTCTTGAAATAACTCCTTATGCTGTCGAGAACTGGACACTTCAGGATAACCACATCGCACAAAAGCGTAAAATTTGAGAAAAGTGAAAAAAAGAATTATGCCTTACCAAATATAAATATACAACAACAAAGCGTGAAACATATAGCCCATTTTTCTTTAGATAAAAAAAAAAGTTTATTTTAGCACTGACCGCCTAAACCAAACAGGAACAAATGGCGTAGTCCGTAAGAGGGGAGGTAACTGAAAATTGATTTTTTTTTTTTCAGTCATGTTTAAACCTCGAGTACCTCAGGTGATACAGGATCACTTTGAGGGTCGTACTAAAACACTGACGAATCTGCTGACGATATAGAACATATAATAAACTGCTGACCACATATACAAAAAAGGATATCAGAAAATGCTGACTATATGTAATATAGAAGGAAATTTTGTGCTGATGTTTGGTTAAGATATATATGTATTTTTCCTATAATTAAAAGGAGGAAACTTATTTGAGTTTATTTAATATTGTTCCTACATTTGATTCGGATAAAATATATAAAAAAACATATTTTTCCTTTTTTTTACTATGATTATACACATAGAGTCTATTATTATCATATTTTTTTTTTAATATCGGGTTAGGTATAAAATACAATGATTAAGTAAATATATGCCACTGCTTGACATAATTGAACTGATAAGAAGGTAAAATGAGTTAAGCTCATTGATTCTATATCCATCTGGTCAGCACTTCATATACGTGGGAAACTGCTGACCATATAGACAAAGAAGGATAACGGAAAACGCTGACGATATGTAATATAGAAGAAAATATTGTGCTGTTAAGATATATATATATATATATATAAAATTATATATAATTATATATATATTGTGTGTGTGTGTTTTTCTCTTCTTCTTTTTTTTGCCGATAATTAAAAGGAGGAAACTTAATTGAGTTTAGTTATTAATTTTTATATCTTACGTTTGATTTGTAGAAAAAAGATAATTTTATATTTAGATTTTAGTTAATAAAGTAGATAGAGTCAAAATATTTTTTTTTTGCCGATCATTAAGTGAATCGTACGTTAAATGACGTCGATTTCGACGTCAAAACAGACGTTTTTGTGAGATTTAGGGTGTGCGCAAACAAATCGTCGTTTCTTTCTTGTTTCGATTTATATAGAAATATATTTCTTGTAAACTTTAGGAGGATGAATTTGCCTTTTCGAGGATGTTAATTTCGTACGTTGGTTTTTATTCAATTCCCCGTAATTCGGATTTAATCTGGAAAATTAACATGGGAAAAATATAATCTTATTTTTTTATTTTTTTTTTTAGGAAAAATTACCCGATAGATTTTTATTCAAAATTTGTATTGTTTAGGGCAGTCCTTAAATAATGTAACCATTAAGAAAAAATTAAAGAAAGTCTATCGAACCGTTTTTTAATGATTTATAATTAAGTTACACTATGGTCGCACGCTTGACGCCAAAATAAAAGGATGAACTTTTTTTTACTTTTTTTTTCTCTTTCTTTTATGATCCGAATCTCCTACCATTTACTACTGCTGCTGTTACTTCCGCTTCTTCTACTACAACAACAACTACTATTACTTTTACTTATACTCCTTCTACCAATACTACAATTAACACAACTTCTACTACTACATGTACCAGATATTAAATAAACTCAGTTACATTTCCTACAGTACTACAGTCCGTAGATACCTGCACAAAATACTCGAAAGGGTGTGATGGATGGATGGAACAGGTTTATATGTCTATGTTTAGTCATATAGGGACTAAAATTGTCTGCATATGACAAATAAAACGCTGCCTTATTGCGATCTACGAGTAACATAGAACCGTTCTCAATTCTACGGGCACTTGATTGGAATAACAGGGTTATTTACAGAGTACCGAGCACAGGGGAGATATACCAGCATAATGTGTAAAACCTTTGGAAGGAAGGTTGCGTCCGCGGATCGAATCCACAACTTCACGGTTACGAAGCGCACCATGTTCCAGTGGTAACGTACCCGACTGCGGATCAGAAGGTCGTGGGTTCGAACACTGTTGGAACAAGAAATCCCATGACCTTCTCAGACGCAAAGTAAGAGTCTAACTTGGAGCTGTCGGGAGAGATTAGTATATGTTAGAATAACTTGTTTCCCAATTGGCGAAAAAAAAAATCCAACTTACCACTCAGTCACCATGCAGTACTCGTTAAAACCTGACATAAAGCCTATAGTTTTATGAATATATTACATTAAATAAATGAATTGAAATAATTCATCAATATTTAATTAAATGTTTTATCAAGTTCAGTATTTTTACACTCTGTATAGCTTCTTGCAAACATTATTGCAGACAATTTAGGATTAATTAAATTCACAATTTGCATGATTGTAACATGACATGAACTCATGTTAATTTATTGTCTGTCATGCATACTTACTGTACAAACAGTCATGCACCGGTATTATTTATGTTGCCTTTTTTATCAAAATAATATAATTTATATGAATGCATTATCTTTAAATTAACAGACTATACATAGTTAATTAGTTCTACTTAAACTAATTTATTTTACATAAATTTTGAAACAAGTTTTTACAGTTGATTTTAACCCTTTTCAACAGCTTCTGGGTTGGACCAGTACTTTAGACCTGGGAAGGTCTTGCAAATTATCCACCACGAGTGGTGATCGATCTACTGACCCTTGAATATGTAATCTTCAACTTCAATATTTTATTGGCATAAAATATCAAATACATTCATAGCCATATAAAAAAGATCAAGAACTATTTTACTTACTTACTTACTTACTTACTTACTTAGGCCTTGTACTGACTCTCTCACATCTTCACGCCCTGAATATCAATTTTGAAATAAATTAATCTCTGCTCAAATATTGGTAATATTTTAATAATTTCATATAATTCGGGATTATTCCATATGGAGTGTATGAAAAATAAGTATAATTACATAGCAGTTCTATAAGTTTTCAGCCCTCTTATCCTTAGTTATATTACAAATCGATTACTACTTCCATACCTAATAATGTATTCATACTTTATCATGATATAAAAATGTGTGTGTTTTTATATTATTACATGTAGTTCAACTTTACTTTTTGGCATTTAACATTTACAACATCTATAGTCATACAAGCAAATATATATTTAAAGTGGTAAAACAGTAAATCCATATATAATAATAATAATAATAATAATAATATTTTCTTACTACTGTTCCAAATTATAACCAAAAGCATCGAAACATCAATCAAAATCAAGCCGCGAATCTCCAATGCCAGCAAGGTGTGAAACCTTGACCTTCACGGAACTGATATACGGGGGTGGGGGGGGGGGGGGGGGGGGGGGCGAACATTTTCTAATTATGTCCAAATAGAATGAAAGAAAGAAAGATGGATGATGAAAGGATGAATGGAGCCTTAGACACTCAATGGATTATTACGGTATTTTTCTTAACTATAACAAAAAATCATTGAAACAAAAATCAAAATCAAGCCGCGAATCTCCGATGCCACCAAGGTGTGAAACCTTGACCTTCACGGAACTGGCCCAGTACTTGTGGATTCCTTACAACAGCTTAGTTAACCAAGCCAGCTTGTTTGCACGTGATGAGTGATGATCGACATACAGTTATAAAAACACCATTAAATCCTGTGTAGACCACATTCGAAACTGACCATCTTCAAGACAAGAAGTAATCAATTAAAAATCCATCTCAATCATTTATCGTGATTATCAACGTGAATTATTCTTTAAGGTGAGTGATTATTAAAAATCGTTTACAAGGTTAACAATAATGTGAAAATAAGTGTTTATTTAAAAAGTTTGCTTTGAATAACGTAAGATAATTTATAACTGGTTATATACATAGGCCTAGAAGGAAAATATAGTTAAAACATGAGATTTGTAAAATGTTACCATTCGTGAATGCAGCCTATCCCGGGTCTACTCTATCTTGTAGAAATATCATTTTCATGGTAGCAGTAGTTGTCGTGACAACAGTGCTTGTCGTTTAGCATGATGTGATTTCGTATTATTCAAATTTATTTTCAATGTTATTTATTCACTCTTAATTCATATACATACATGAAAACACGAGGTTAATACAAAATTGTATGTAAAGGAATATTTCGAGGCTACTTAATACAAGAGAGAGAGAGAGAGAGAGAGAGAGGTGCAGGGTGGTGATGATTAAACTATCCTGACTTAATAAGTTTCTTTTATAAGTTTGTTTGTTGGGTTTAACGTCCCACCGACGGTATTTCAGTCATTTGGAGACGATGTCAATTTGAGACAGATATAGTGCTGCAACACTGCAGTATCGAGTCGTAGACATGTGGCATGATACCACACCAAGTCACATCATCCTGACCAGTCCTGCAACTACCCTAATATGCTGAGCGCCAATGCTGAGCGCCAAGCAAGGGAGCTATAACAGTACTATTTTTACGACTTTGGTTTGTCGCGGCCGGGGATCGAACCCACGACCCGTAACCACTCAGCCACCGGGGAAGGTCTTTTATAAGTATATAGTTGTTCTACCAAAACACTTCTCTTCAAAAAGGGGGCCGTGGTCAAGTAGTAACATACCCGCCTGGGGAACAGAAGATTGTAGGTTCGAAACCCATAGGGAGGGCAATGCTTTTACATGACCTTCTCATGCGCAGGGTACTGGACCAACCAAGGAGCTTTCGAGAGGGAATAGAATAAGTTGTGAGAACATGTTTCCTAATCGTCTTAGAATAAAATAAATGATAAAAATAAACTAAATACCATTGAGACCTGTTTCGAGCCAAACGTTATAAGTTTCTGTACTGTAGTGTATTATAACCTGTTTCATTGAAAAGCGTTAGCTTGGAAACAACAAAGGGGACGCTCTACCAACCGAGATTTTATCTTTGCTCACTGTCATGGTGACTTTCCAGAACGAAACGCAGTGCAGATAAGCAGTTTAACATCATATATCTCTATCCACACGAACACCGCATATCTTATTTTTAGTATATTCCTTTTGTTTATACAGATATCCAGGATGGAGGCCTTGATGAGTCATATCATGTTCAACGTTGGGATCAAGCGTCCGCATGAGGATTCGCCGCTGGATCTGAGCTTCAACCGCTTCCCTAAACACTTCTGCGATCGTCTAGTGGACCATGAAGATCTTCGAACCGAGACGCTTGCTGCCGAGGACTCGGCTGAGGAGTGCGATCACCTGAGCCCATCAAGCTACCAGTGGCACATACCTGCTTCTACGTCGTATGACGTCACACCAGCATTATCCCATGACGAATCGTCATCTGCAACATGTGAGTCTCCTCAGCGCTGTCAAGGGAAAGCCAAATCACCTAAGAAGGAAGAAAGAGCACATCCGTTTTCCATCGCCGCATTGATTGGGAATAAGGTGACGTCATATGGTGAAAACTCTCCGCCCGCGCAAATAACTAGTGCATATGTGTCACAGTCAAGCAATCCATTCCTGTCATTTCTTCATGAAGCACCATTTATTGACCAGATTCCGGAAGAGAACCCAGGAAGCAGGTTAACGGAAGTG
>CM037789.1:48105821-48155821 GCA_021229015.1 Solen grandis | reverse complement strand
TACCCGGGTAGAACCACCGACCTACCGCAAGCCAGCTGGAAGGCTTCCTCACATGAAAAAACCGAAGTCCCTACCGGGATTCGAACCCACTGCGGTGAGGGGCTGAGAGATTTGTAGTCCATGACTGTTACCGCTCGGCCACGGAGGCCCCTACTCAAATACTGTAGACACAGTCTCCAAGTTCAACAAATATAAACAAATAAATCTGTATACTGGTTTGACCTTTCACTGATAGAGTGTCATGGATTCGAGTCCTGGCTACCGACTGTGTCTCTGTATGTGAGAAAGTTGGCAGTTTCTTACGGGGAGGGGTCTAGTACTGGTCCTTCCCAGAAACGATAGTAAGTTATATTGTCCACCTGATTTAACTGAATAGATCGTTGTTTTGTCAATTTTATCGGAAGAAGTTAATATAAATGATAATCGATTGTTTAACCAAGAAACTATCCTATTGACACTCACCCGCCATTTGAAGGCTTGTCTACTATATATAACGGATTGAAACATATGCAAAACACCGATGCTCAATCAACAATTCCTTTATTTATATATGCATAAAACCTATTATAGTCGGTAACAGCAGATGTAAAACTAGATATTTGTTTCTACAAAGTACACACAAACACGATGTTAAATATATCATAAATCAAACTGTATAATCATTGATAATCGTGGAGGACTTATATTATGTATTATAATTAATTTTCATTGACATTTAATTTCATTGATTATGTACCCAAGATAATTTCGAGGGTACATTTTTTCGTGGATCTATATTCTAGAAAACGTGAGGTCTTTATAAATGAGAACGGTCTTCGTGTGGATTAATATTCATGGATAAAACCCTCCACGAAATCGTCGAAAATTAGTGCTCCACGAAAATTAATGATAAACATATCGACGAAAATTAGATAAACATTTCATGTAGCAGGATTAAAGATTAAAAAAAGGCAAGTGACTGGATTCCAGAAATAAGCAACGTCCACATTAAGGATAACTTAAAAGTTTCCATGAATGGCCTTTTTTTACAGGGTTTACTGTTAATTGGGTCCCCATCAATGTACAAAATATATACAAACATTCAATCAATACAGCTCTCTCTCTCTCTTTGAATTTAGACAAACTGGTTAGCCATATTGAAGTAAAGGTCAATAAGTCATTCGAAATGTATTTGATATTTCTACTTCACACATGCAAAATACATGAATATATGATAGCAAACACACAAAATGGAAAACACAAAAACAACTGTGCCTGTCTTTATAATTCTCCGTTCAGTAAATGTTCATGTATATATGCGTAATGAACACTGAAACAATTATTTTGGTGAGCATAATTTAAGGACATGAACGCTGTCTAGATTTATTTACGTTTGCACAGGTAGATCTGATCACGGTATCTATAAAATTATTATTTTTCGTTGACACTTAATTTCGAGGATTCTGTATAACAGACAATACCGCTTGTACATAGATGGTTATAACTGGATTCGTGTTCAAGAAAAACATAGTGATTGGTTAATAAACCATTTTCCTAGGGGTAATATTTCCGGATAAAAAATCAGGAAAACGACGAAAATAAATCAACCATGAGCATGAATGATTTAAAAGTATACGGAATAATACAGTAATGACACACATTATATATACTGTATTTTGATGTAATAGAATTATCTATTGAAATACTTATAACGCTGACTCCAGATACAATGGATCTGACAGCAGTACCTCAGTAACATTATCTCATCACCTTGACAACCAGTCCTGGAACTACCCTGATACTGAGCACCAGGCAAAGAAGACATACCAGAACCATTTTAATGATGGTATGTCCTGACCGGAGATTGAACCCACGACTCCGGCCTTCGTGATAATAGATTACTGCGCATCTGAACTTAACGCCGTGCATTATTTCGCATTCGAAAAGATGTTTTAAAATATAATATGTGATTATTGAATTATTGAACAAATTAAAATATATAAAAGAATGGAAGAACAGTCAGTAAATATGCGACAAAAATAAATCACAAACAGATAATTAGTGCTCAGTTCGTCAAGAAGGAGAGAACACAATTTGTCCCTGTTACCATGGAAACAACTCATTCACTTCAAAATGAACTCGGTGACTTTTTTTCAATGTTCTGATCAAGGAACCTTTATGGAATACTTATATGAAAAACAAGAAAATGAAGCCTCTTTTTTTCCTCACATATATGACAAAAAATGAAGTACCGGCGGATATTTGAACCACTTAATCTGATAATTTAAACAATCATAACTTATCTCATAGCAATGTTTTTTTCTTAAGAGATGTTTATTTTAGCCATTTGTTAAAGATGTTAACCATCGATATACGAACGTATCATAAAAACGAGGTTGGTGACTTATCATGTTTTTCCATTTTCGATTTCAGCACATTTTGCTACATATAATATGTGAAAATAAAAAGTAAAAATAAAGATATATATTCACGTATATAAACAGTAGAAGTTTTAAAAACTGTCATAAGCTATTAAATAGGAAAGCGAGCACCCAAGTCTATCATCATGTTCAGAAAATACATGAATTTTTGTACGGAGTAACTGTGTAACCTCGAGTCGAGTTGAGCTAAAAATAGATTATACGACAAATATAGACACGAAGATCACGTGGAAAACATGAAACACGATTTGCTGCAACCAAACCAATCAAAATACATGTAAATTATCTTACAATCTTAAATATGGAGTGGAATTTATGTTAACAAATACATTTCTTGTTTGGTGACAACTAGCCCTACAAAAGCGGTCCCCGGTTCGAGTTCCGGCCTACCTCAAATCCAAAAAAAACATTTACTTCTTCATTACTTCTTCAGCCAGAACACCTTACCAGCAGGTTTACTATAGTACATTCCTACAAACAACGCCCCATCAGTGTCCCGGTATGAGAGACAGTGCGGCCCTAGTACCCCATCACTGTGACTGACCAGTATGGAGTGGTGAGTACCGAGCTTATCTACACAATGAATGTTGTGAGACCCCCACCCACTTACAAGTATGTTGTCCTGACTGTCTACGTGAATGTCTACAGGATAAGATAAATCCTTGTGTTTATACTTATAGATCAAATCACCATTTTGTGTCAGACATGTTACGGTGTTGGTGTCATCATCCGGTATATAAACACGGTCACTATAGCGACTGACACGTACATAGTTTGGCCATGTAAACATGTACCGTCCTTGTACCAGCCCGAGTCTCCTCTTTCTCCTCAGGACAATTTCTGTTGCCTTGGTAACGTGACGACAACCTCTGTATCAGCTACTGTACAGACGTCCCATGGTCCTGGTGGTAGATCTACATTCTTCTTAGAGGTGAAGGTGGGGCTATACAGATGTAACTTGTTACGATAGTCACATAAAACAAGATCACCACTGGAGAGAAATGTTGAACCAGTTATCCAATCTGTGTTAATGTTGATGTCTTGATTGCTAGAAACTGTCATTTCAAGTATATTCTCTCCGCTGGATACATCACTGCTTTGAAAGGTTGTAATCACGTGACCGAGCTCAGTCACCTGCTGTAAGAGATCTTCTATAACTTTGTTGGGTTGGAAAGTCAGGTGACATGATATGGAAGCTTCCGACTCTACTTCTGTTACCATCTTCTCCATTTCCTCGACTTTACTAGATGACTTTGTCAGTCCGATAAACATAATTTCTTTATTCATTGAGGCCTGACAGTCTTGCATTTCCTTGATACTTTCGTTAACTTGCTTCAGTATATATTCACATGCAGTCACGTGATCCTTCAAATCTGATTTCTTAGCCTTTTTAGCGTATTCAATAGCCTTGTAAGCCTTCCCCCAGTTCCTGGACTTCACCGACAGACTTTTCTGCCTGTTTGATCACCATAGCAGCATCTTTTTCCCGGGATGATCGTAATGTCTCAACATTGTATTTAATTTCCTTCATTCTCGTCAACATTTTATCAAATTGACTTGTATTCAGCTGGCTGCTTTTATCTCTTAGCGAGGTCCTTACACATTTCCGGTGTTTCAATGTAATACAAACGTCACATAACAACGTTTTGTGACCCTCGCAGAAGGTTGTAAGTAGGTTGCTCTTGTGATCATCACAGTAGGGCGGAGTGTAAGCGTCCGAACTTGTCTCTATGGAATCTCTGGTCGCCATGCTGTCGGGGAAAATAAAAACAATTAAAGAAAGACAACTCTAATATTCTTCTAGAATACACTGAATTATCCAAAAAGATTTATATCCCTTGCTATACCGGTAAGATAAATGTAGGATTTATTGTCAGACTTAATGCCATATTCACCGTTTTTACTTTGAAAAGGAAAGAAAAACCATGGACTTCATATTGCAAGTTAAGGGAAGCTATTTTAAGAAAGGAATAAGCCTATGGAAAGAAAAAAAATGTCGTGACCAATTAAAAAAAAACGGCGTTCAGTTCAGTTGCACGTCTCAACAGTACTGTAAATATGAAGTATTCTATGGGACAACGAAAGGCGGAATTTGATAAAAGTGGTCCCCATCTTTAGTTCTGCTATCATGCAATATACTAGTTTTAATCAAACAATTATTTTTACAGTAACTTCAATTCAATTCAAAACTTAATTAAATGTATACATTTGAAAATGATTAAAAACAAATTCCTAAAACTTACACAAATTTCTCTCGACGATTCCTTAGTAAGACCGGTATTTTGTGCCTTGTCACGTGATACAAATGTCCTCACCCCTGTTGAGATAAAAAAAAAAAAGCCCATTAAAATATTTAGTCATACATACTGAAAAACACGTACAAGGTCTACGTCAAAATTACACAGTTGAAAGCTGTGTTGACAGTATTTCAGTCTGTTGGAACATTTGCCTATATGATATATATGTAGTGCTGCCTCACTGGATATCATGATGATGGCAAGTGGCATGATGCCACGACCAGCAGAGTTGCATGTATGTTTAAATGAAAAACAAAAGTGATGCATATAATTTATATAAGACAAATAGTAGATTAAACTGATATGTATGTTAAATACCACGATAAATACTGTTGTTGTTGTTGTTGAGGTGATGGTGATTTTTTTTTTTTGCTGTTCTTATTTGTTCAGTGATATTCTTTTTTTTATCAGTGATTAATCTAAAATGTTCCCTGTTATGAAACCAAAGACTATCATGTTTGAAATTATGAGTTCATGAGTCCCCAAGCTAAATCAATGAGATCCAAGATAAAAACAATGTCCCAATATTTAAACAACAACCAAAAAAAAAAAGTAAATTAAAAAAAACAACATATTCATTGTCGTTTACAAAACGCGAATGCGCTTTTTTGTGTTATGTCTGTGGCAAAAAGTGTGCCCTTTTTAAATTAAAAAAAAAAAATGTTTTTAATTAAAAATACGAAAAGGAAATGCTATAGGAAGATAGGAAGATGTTTTCCTTTTTATATTGTAATGGAGGCCAGTACGATTTCAATCATTAAAACACGATGACCCAAAATGACAGACTAACAGACGTTGAGACAGAAAAAATACCCATTTGATCATTTAGACGTCAATCCTTGATTTTCTGCTCTGGCAGGTAAATCCATTGTTTTATTTTCTTTATTTAATCGCTACCATTCATTTTGCCATTATGCTCATTCCGGGGCCAATTCATTTACGTCTTTTTAATGACTCCCATTTAAAATTTGATAAACCTAATGCACAATTATTATTAACTCAAACATGGCGCATCTCGGTCAAGAATTGGTGACGCGTGGATGCTGTGATAAAAAAATGATATGTTGTTGGCTGATATGTCAATCAAATGCACGCGACAGGATATTCACACTCGTGTGTATTTCAGTGCATGTACACACGAGTCGCAGTAGGGATTATGACATTTCGGCAAATCCAAAGTATGTTGCGCAGGCACCTGTGGAAAAAAACCTAGACTATTTATGGAACAGAATTAGGGTAAAAATTGCATCTCACCTTCTTACAAGTCCAAGACATCCTGCCTTTGTCATACTGACAAGTGGTATGCTGTATTATGTTAAGTGCGTTTATCAATGCTGTCTGCTGACTAATGCTCTTGTGTATCTGTATAAACTGCCTCATTTGGGGCAGAATATTCAAAGAGAAGTTAATTCAAAGGATCAAAATCCTGCGTTTCGTTTTTACTCAGGGAGGAAACTGAAAACTCGAAACTCTGGGAAAGTAATATTATCATAACAGGAGTTGAAATATGATAAATGTATGACGGTTTGACTTTTTTAGGGGGGTCGGGGGTCGGGTAGGGGTTCCGGGGGCTTGCTATCCTGAATAAAAGACGGGGATGCAATCTGAGTGGTGTCTGAGGGAAATGAGGGAAATATGGTAACTTTTTTAAGTTAGATAAATGTTTTAATATATTAAAATCTAAGCTTTGAGCTAAATAGTTTTATTATCACTTAGGGTCATTTTTGGTGTGTGAGGGAAATTTGGTAGATTTTTTTCCAATTTTGACAAGATTCCTGACCCACGACCCTCTTGCCATTGTAATGGGGGGTGAATGACAACGCTTGGGGATTGTTGCATCAGGCGGACAGTTAACCTATTATCGCTCTAAGGAAGGACCAGTACTAGACTCATATCCTCCGTAAAAAATCTCGCATACAAAACCATGGTAGGTAGCCGCCGGGGCTTGAACTCACGGACCGCTTATTCAATATATAGAGCGTGAAAATATTTTTCTACATGATTTATAGTGACATTTAATACGAAATTTATGGCACTGGCTGCAATGCTAGGTTGCGAGTTCTAATCCACCTTGGGGACGTTTTTGTTATACGTATTAAAACCCAGTAATAATTTTTAAAAAATGAAAATAAAATGTATGTTCAGCAATACTAAAGGCGTTTGCCTGATTCAGATTAAAGCAGGCACAGTTCCGTTGCCATAATGACAGCGTAGATAAGTGACAGTGGATGCTCTCTCAGCAAAGGTCGGTCTGGGTGACTGGTCATTTGGCTAACATTATTTCAGTAAGGGGCTCACGTTTGGGATTTCCATTTACCAAATCAATGCAATTTCAGTCACCCAGAAAATTGTATTATCAGGCCAGCTGGGGAGGGGGGATGCTTGAGCCCCCTAAGCTGTCCGGTGATTCTGGGAATTAATTACGAAACTACGAACAATATGTAGATCGAAGAGATGTGCTCGTATATAAAATTGTGCATGACGTTCATTATTTTTAAATATTAACCTTTGTAAGCCTCAGCTCAAATTAATATCTGAACTGTTTGGCCTGCACTTAGAAAAGCACTGGGAAGTATTATGTACAATGCAATTATGCCTTAAGCAGTGGATCTACTTTCAATTTCAAACAATTTGTTTAAAAGAAATAACTTTTTCGAATTTGGAAAACAGCCACAGTTTATTACTTCATTTTTCCGATTCTTCCCGAACAGTAGCATATAGTGACTTATTATAGGTATGCCACATTTTCTTTGGAGGGCGAAATTTCTGTAAATACTACTCCTAACTATCGACAGCGAGTTCAGTTGACCAACTATAGTTCTACTCGAGTTATAGAGCGTCCGCCTCGGGTGCGGGAGGTCGTGGATTCGATCCCTGGCCGCAACATACCCAAGTCACACACACAAAAAACACACACAAAAATGGTACTGTTAAAGCTCCCTTGCTTGGCTCTCACCATATAAGGGTAGTTGCAGGTCTGGCTGGCCCGTTGTCAGGATAATGTGACTGGGTGTGGTATTATGTCACATGTCTACGGCGTGATGCTGCAATATGGCAGCACTATATCAGTCTCAAGTAGACATCGTCTCCAAATGACTGAAATACTGTCGGTGGGACGTTATACCAAACAAACAAACACTACTCGAGTAAAGTCGTATTGATGACGTAATAAATACACTCTAGTAAGCAATCAACTGAACGCATGAGGTTTACCCCTTGTGACGTAATTTGTAAATAGACATGATTAAAACAATAGATCTCTTATGATTGAATAAAGTAGCTGCCAGCTTACAGGCTTATTTGAAGACAGGATATCATAGACTCGTATTTATAATTTTCTATAAATTTGCCTAGATGCTTTCCGTCCGCCATATTGCTTTCTAGTCTACCCACCTACCTCACTGGGTTGAACTCGCGTAACCCTACAGAGTTCGTAGGGTAAAAACCCCGCGCGTTTTATTGCAACTCAGGTAACTCTAGTAGGTAAACTGAACTCTCTCCAAGTCAAACCGGCATAGCGCCCTCCAACGTCATAATGCTAGGTGCACATTTTGACATGTGTCATTCTGCTTGCGTACATGTGTTATTTTGCGTAGCTACATGTGTCATTCATCAATCCGTTAAACCGACGAAATAAATTCCATTTTAATACGAATGCGCAAACTGGACTGTTCAGCTATACACAGTGCTATACAGTGATGAAATGGAAATAAAAGCAGATGTACTTTCAGTTGTTTATTATGATGTGAATGAAAAATGAATGTTTAATGAAAACACACACACACACACACACAAATAACGCAGACGATGACTACGCCGTATTGTTCTAGTCAAAATGATGCTTGTCACTTAGACAAATGAAGCAATAAACATGTCAAAAAACAAAATGCATTTTTGCCCGAATTCTGTTCCATACTATTAACCATAATGAAATCAAAACGATTAAACCGTGCATACAATTCATTAACCGTGATATTCGGGTTTCAATGTATCAAATTTGCATGGGTCCGACGGGACGCACATATTTTGAAATTGTGCGTCTTCTCGATATTTATTTGTCTCAGACGCTGGGCTCACATCTAGATTAATCACTGTTTTATTATTATTTATCTATCATAATGTATGTTTAATATATACAAGGCTCATATGGAAAGGACGTTTTATTCGACTTATGTTTTGGGAAAAAATCAACTATTAATATATTTGAAAGAAATTAATTTGAGCATCTATAAAGATAATAAGAACAAAGTCTCACAAAATTGGAAGCCAATTTTCACTCAGGACAGTTATCAGTTTTTGTTGCTGTCGTTTATGAAGTTAAAATCTAAAAAATAAACAAGGGTCAGGACTGCCACAAAATACGCCCATCACAGTATGGGGACTCTCAGAAATAGCTCAGAGAAACAAGCTATTGTCTCCTAAATCTCATTAGTTAATGAATGTTACTTATTAAAACAATCATGTTGAAACATTTCCATTAATTTGAAGGAAAATGTCTCTTTTGACTTATTCAAGTGTTCAAGGGCCATAACTTTTAAGTCTTTCACGCGATAATGCTGGATATCGAACTCATCCGTGATATTATGGCCATGCACATGTGTGAAAAGTTTGAAAAGGATTGGGCTAACGGTATTGAAGTTAGAGCCTGGACAATCACAATTTCAAGTATTTTGTGTACGTCAAGGGCCATAACTTCTAAGTCATTCACGGATAATGCTGGATATCGAACTCATCCGTGATATTATAGCCATGCACATGTGTGAAAAGTTTGAAAAGGATTGGACTAACGGTATTGAAGTTAGAGCCCGGACAACAAATGTTCCACGCCCGCCCGCCGTGAGTGTTCACATAATACGCCCCATCTTAAAATGGGCGTATAAAAAAAATCACTCAATTGTTTGAGGCCTCCTGATTTTAGTTACATTGTAATCATTAACTTATTATTGTAAATATTGATTTGTTATTATTATTATTAGTTTATTTCACTTCTCAACGATCATTTGTACGGAAGTCATTTACTCTCCCTGGTGGCCGAGTGGCTAGAGCGTCCGCCTCCGGAGCGGGTTCGATCACCGACCGCGACATACCAAAGTCGTAAAAAATGGTACTGGTATAGCACCCTTGCTTGGCGCTCAGCATATAAACGTAGTTCTAGGACTGGTTGGCCCGGTGTCAGAATAATATAAATGGGTGTGGTATCAAGCCACATGTCTTCGGTATAATACTGCAGTGTGGCAGAACTATATCTTTTTCAAGTAGGCATCGTTTCCAAATGACTGAAATACTGTCGGTGGGACGTTAATCCCAACAAACAAACGGAAGTCATTTAGAGCCATACTTGATAATTTATTTATCTGATATTGAAATTCACCTTTGATGGTTATAATGTAACATGCCTATTTACCCTCTGTAGAGGGGTTAACCCCCTAAATTGGCAAAAAAAAATGTAGGGACTCTTTATTAGAAAGGATACGAAGATAAGAAAAAAACAATTTTCATACCACAAGTAAAAAACTCATACGGATATAAAATGGACACTGTGCGTTGGTGGTTCTTATATTAAGATGTATAGATTTTGTCTTTACATGTTCACAATTCTCCTGACAGATTCATTTTGAATTCACTGTCCAGAATTCAAGACGTCCTTTTGAAATAATATTTTTACTGTCGATGGTTTTTGACGGTTTTTTTATTCAATTTGTTTTTAATAACCATTGACAATTTATGACATTTATAGGGAGTGCACTCATGTATAAGAAATGTATATAATTGAAAGATGAGAGATTGTTTTTTCTTTCAATAGCTTCTTACACTGGCGAGAACTGAATACTAACTATATGATACTTGCACAACGTGATTCGATTCTATCCAAGGATCAATTTGACTATGTTTAGAAAACAAGGACAGAGTGCTGTACCGTTCGTTTAAAAATATGTTTAGCCAATCAGCATTGTTGACATACGTTCAGTTCATAGCTACACACGGTTCTGTTTTTCATCACAAGGTTGGAATATCACTAAACACTTAAACTGTCTCAGAAAATAATTACTATATAAAAAGAAATAATGATTATCGACCTTTCATCAATTCTGTCTGAAATCAAATGCGAATTGAAATAACTCTGAAAACATCTGTTATTTTGAATATACATAAAAATGAAACTAACACGCGCTACGTCATTGATATGCAACATAAGTATCGATATAAATAGATACAACTGAGGGTGTAAACGGGGGAGCTTGGTAAAGTACAGTGATAGCACGTACCTAGCTCTTTGTGTTTCAGAACACATTCTTGTTTAAATAAATAAATAAAGAATAAACATAAATTTTAGTTTTGAATAATTTTCAAATAATAGCTCTTTCTCTCTCTCTCTCTTTCCCTCTGCAAATGCCGATGTGTAACGCGTAAAACGAAAAAGTGCCTGCTTCCCTCCGACAAAAATAAGAAGTAACATGCATGCACGGGCACTCTTTATAATGAGTTTAAATTTTACTTGTTTTTGCAGACATGTTACATTTCGCCTAAGATACTGGGATTTGGGTTTCCTAGGAATGCCTCGTATAAAGATATTTTTTTTGTAAACTAATTGAGTAACCTTCTCTAAAAAGTTTTTTTTCATACTTATTTTTAGTTTCGATGGCATATATTATATTTTCCCCGTGAGATAATATTTTTTTGTACTATGCTGTACATTTGTATTTATACACAACAAGGTTTATTTTCACTATTTGTATACATTGTACAATGCCAGGTTTAAATTAAATATACATATAAACATAATATTATTCAAACAGAAAAAAAAGGATATAGAGGCAGGCCTATATTTATGGACAACAACAATTGACACGGAATTATTAGTTTACAATTCCTTGTTTTGAGTTAAACAAATGATAATGATAAAATAAATAGTCAGGATTTCTTGCCCGGTATCGACAATTCTTTCTTTTTTCATTATTTATTTCCTAAGCAATTTGCTTGATTTTTATTGTTATTTATAGAATGTAATATTTTCTAGTTGTCAGGTTAATATAGTGGTAAGCGCACCGGCTTCTCACCTCTGCGTTCCGGGTTCGATTCCAGCCCAGTGCAGTATGTGGGAAGGTTGGGTGGACACCAGCTCAAACAGTTGGGTTTTCCCCGGGTTCTCCGGTTTCCTCTACAAGACCGCTATACGAAACCATCTATGTTGCTTACGCCATAAAAAGGCAAAACACTTGTAACACGGACGAGTCCTGATCTATTCACCGAGTCCTGAACTATTCACCAATTTTAAAGGTAGTGAATATGAAAACGATTTTTAAGTAGGCGTGAGTAATAAAATACCTTGTTTGTGTAGCCTGATAAAATTTAGTAGATCTATGGTAGTCATAAAATATGATATTAGTTCTATATTCCTATGTCATAAGACATGAGTCATAACACATTATTTAAAAAAAAAGAAAAAAAAGATAAATAAATAAGGAAGGAGATAATTGAAAGAAACTGGGCTTGGTAGAATCTTGATTCTTAGTCATTGCATTTATCCTTGTCGCATTCTATTTATACATATATATATATATATATATATATATATATATATATATATATATATAATTTATTACAGTTTTCAAGTAAAATGTAAAAGTTTCATATACACCACCTATCAACAAACTCATTTCAAATGTCATCCTGTTTGCCACCATTAAATCTCTGATTGAAAACTTTTGTCTGTGACCAGTAATATAGTTTTATCAATTCCATATGTATCCTGTATGTGACTATTGAAGCTATATGGTTTAAAGCCATGGTTTAGGACCAATAACCTCGGTTTTTATCTTGTTTAGTTTTTTTTTGTTTTTTTTTTTGTTTTTTTTGTATAAATCTTTATTATCCCCGTAATTCGATGGAAGTAGGTCGGGGACCCATCCTACTTACCACCTTACAATTACAATAATTTACATGAAAAATATATATTTTTTGTTACAATTTCAATCATAATTACATATATCTTAAACTCTTGATCTCTGTACGGGATATAAAGGAACAGAAAGTGTTTATACATGATAAATATGATACAATAGTACATAATCAATAGTAGGTAGCCTTTATAAAAAACAATAAATGGAGAATAAATTGTTCAAAACATACTATCTTTTTCCAATATATAATCTATTCTTAATTTAATGATCTTGTGAAATTTGTTTTACAATTGCCCAATTTTGTTTTTCAGCATCACTTATTTTTGTTGATCTATAAATGGTCCATGATAATTTTAGACTTTCTTTCATACCATTTATAGAGGGGAATATTTTCTTTTTCTTGCACATAAAAATGTATTTTTTATATTCTAAAAACATAATATCATATTTATAATCTCGTCGGCAAGTCCCTAAAAGTATAATCCTTCTATTCATTGAAAAAAGTGGATCTGATGTTTTAACAGTTTCGAATAAGAAATTTATTAATGGTTTTACTTTGTCACATTCATAAAATAGGTTGAACAATATGTATGAATATTTGAAATTTGAAAATATAGCTATAAATCAAATTCCAATCAATATCAGAATTTTCAAAAATAGTTATCCATTTTGCTTTACTAGTTGGAACATCAACATTCTTTATATATGTGTTATACACAAATTTGTTTCCATCAATTTTGGTTAAAATTGGCTCTAAATAGCATTTAAACATGGTTAATTAAAAGGTCTTTTTTTTCCTCTATGTTTAATTTAAAAACCTTTTACCAATTTTTTAGACCAAAATATTGTAAGTAATTAACAGTCTTCCCTGTAATAGTTTCTAAATCAGATATAGTAACAAATTCACCATTCTTGTTCAAGATGTCTTTCACAAACCGAATCCCTTTTTCATAGAATACAGATATATATATATACTTTGAATTAATCAGAAATTTTTCATTGTAAAACAAATTAAGCAATTTTTTTAATTTAAAATTTAATACATCTATCCAAAAGTTGTTTTTAATTTCTTTGATTAATTTTTCACAAAAAAGTTTACCAGTATTAAACAATTTACCACAGTCAAATAAACATTCAGCAAGTTTATAACATTTTCCCTCGCTATGACAAATAATATTTTTCAACCATTTTAATTTCATACTTCTTTCATAGCTTTGTATGTCTATCATTCTAAGACCACCTTCGTTATAATCTTTAATGAAAACTGTATTTTTTATTTTTGCTTTACCATCCCATACAAATCTGTTTAAAATGTCACTAAGAGTTTTTATAAATGATTTTGCAGGAGATGGTAGACTTACGAATAGATTTGTTAATAATGGTAAAAGTAATGATTTAACAACAGTTATTCTTCCAAGAGGTGTTAATTTTCTTCTTTTCCAATATGAAATGATGTTTTTTATTTTTCTTCTTGTTTTTGAAAATTTAGATTTACCATTTTACTAAGATCCACATCAAAATGTATTCCAAGTAATTTAAATTGTATTTCCCCCCATGATAGTTTCCATCTTGTTTTAATTGAACTAGTGCTGTATTTTTTTGAACCAATCCAAATAACTTTAGTCTTGTCAAAATTGACATTTAGACCGGATATTGCTGAAAAATATTCTAAAACTTCTAAAACAGATTTCAGAGATTGTTCAGAACCGTCAAGAAACAGAGATGTATCATCGGCAAATTGTGATAAAATGTATTCTTCACCTTTTATTTTTATTCCCTTTATATTTTTAGAATTTTTTTATTTTTATAGCTAGAATTTCAGCACACAGGATAAAGATATAAGAAGATATTGGGTCCCCCTGTCTACAGCCCCTATATATAGTAAAGAAATCTGATAAAAATCCATTTATCTGTACACATACCTCTGTATTATATAAAAATATACGAATCCATTTTTTTAACATTTCTCCAAAATTAAAAAAGTTTAATGTTTTTTCTATGAAGTTAAAAGACAATGAATCGAAAGCTTTCTCAAAATCAATAAGCATCAATAATCCAGGTATTCTATGATCCTCACAATATTTCATTATATCATATACCAATCTAGTGTTTTCTCCAATAAATCTATCTTTAATAAAACCAGTTTGATCATTCGATACTATGGTATTTAATATTGTTTTTAATCTATTTGCTATGCTTCCAGATGCTAATTTATAGACAACATTTAACAGAGTAATTGGTCGCCAATTTTTTAGAAACTGTTTGGGTTTATTTTCCTTCGGTATACATATAATTGAACCCATTTTTATATTTCTTGAAAAAGAGCCTGAAGTAAAAGCATAATTTAGAGCTCTAACCACAAAATGTCCAATCTTGTTCCAAAAGATTTTGTAAAAATCACTTGTAAATCCATCACAACCCGGGCTCTTATCATTTTTCATGTTTTTTAATGTATAACTTACTTCTGAATAACTTAAAAGACCTTCCATATCATTTATCTGATCCTTATTCAATTTTGTTATATTACAATTACTAAGTTCTTTTTCTAAGTCAAAATTTTGACTGGTATTTCTTGAAAAATAAAGATTAAAAAAAATTTTTTAGAATTTCTTGCTGATCAAAAATTCTTGAGCCATCTTCTTTTTCAATAAAGGGCATGGATTTATTTGTGATATGTTGTTTTTCTAAATTACAAAAGTATTTTGTCGCTTTTTCACCATTTTCTATCCAGTTTGATCTTGATCTTATAAAGGAACCTCTTAACTTGTTATTTCTCATCTCTGTAAATTCATTTTGCAAATACAATAACCTTTCTTATTTTCTTCAGTCAAATTTGCTTCTATCTCTAAAATTTCAGCTTCTAGTTTTTCTAAATACCTTTGTTTTTCTTTCACTTTGTGGCTTGAAAAAGAAATGGTTTTTCCTCTAATTTCCATTAATAATGTTTCTAAGAATAATTCATCATTTATCATAAATTGTAAATTTGATCTCTCCATTGTCAAAATATTTTCAAATGAATATACAGGTAAGCAGTATTGAAAAATAATTTCATTAATTTTTTTGTTTATACAATTTATATATTCAATATCATGTAAAAGCGAGTTGTTGAATTTCCACAGCCCTTTTCCATGTTTAATTGTAGAAAAACTCATGTCTAAGAAGACAATAGAGTGGTCAGACTTGTAACTAATGTCAATATCACTATTTTTTAGAAAGTTTATTAAATAATCGGTGAAAAGAAAGAAATCCAGTCTACCTTGTTGTAATGGTGTAAATCTTCTCCATGTGTATTTCCTTGTATTTCCATGTAAATTCCTAAATGGGTCTATTAAATTTTTTTCCCTTATTTTTGATAACAATAAATTCCTCGCTTTGATGTTGTGATTTGTTGACTTATAATTTTCATAATCTGAAGAGGGATTTAGTACAAGGTTGAAATCCCCACATATAATAAAGCTATCCTTAGCACTGAAAGAATCTATATATTTGAAAATTTTGCTATAAAAGTCAGGATCATCTTTATTTGGTGCATATATATTTATCAGAATAAATTTTGTTTCAAGATACATCAGTTCTAACATAATAAAATTTCCACAATTGCCTTTCTTAATATTCATAACTTTAATATCAAGGTTTTTTCTGAATAAAATCGCCACACCTCTAGAGTTTGATTCTCCATGGCAAAAGTAGCAATCTCCATCCCATTCTGTGTATATCTTATTTTCATCTTTATTTATAAAGTGTGTTTCTTGTAAGCATAATATATCTGTTCGCTTTTCCTTTAATATACTAAAAACATCTTTTCGTTTTTTGGAATTACTTAATCCACGGCAATTGTAAGATACAAATTTTAAATTATCCATATGAGTAACAGCAAAAACAAATATTTATTATCTTATTCTCCTTCCTTGGAAACAAAAAATTGTAACACATACATACAGACTTGACAGAAAAATAAATGTTAAAGGCAGAGTCTATTGAAAATGAGAAAAACATGTTGTAAATAACAGTACAAACATACATGTGAGTGAAAAAGTATAAAAAAGTATAAGAAAAAACCCAAAATTAGTTTTTCAACCTAACACAACTACATCATAAAAGTTATTTGGTATTCTTTGTTCAAATTACAAAAAATAATAAAATTTAAGTAATGATGGTATTTTTTTTATTTAGAAGTATATATGCAGGTACATATTCTTGAGTATACATAAAATTATGTTGATTGTTATACATATGCATCATAGATACCCCCTATACACACAAAACATAAGTTGTATCATATAGATAAACAAATTGGTGAATTGAATTTTATATGAATCACATACAAATGAGTAAAGTGTACTTCCCCATATATTACAAGTTAAATAAGTTTATAAGTAACATCAAACGAAATGGTGATTTGGATCCCCCTATGACCCAAAATAAATAGATGAAATGTAGCTATATATAACACAAAACAAACATGTGATCTTTGTTCTATATATGACACAAAGAAAAACAATAGATTGTATTCTATATTTAACG
Source organism: Solen grandis (assembly GCA_021229015.1). Lineage (NCBI taxonomy): Eukaryota > Metazoa > Mollusca > Bivalvia > Adapedonta > Solenidae > Solen > Solen grandis. Next base: position 48,138,679 of record CM037789.1, on the reverse strand, counting down.
TAAACAACTAGAAATTCATAAAATTAACATATAAATGAAATACAAAAATAAGTAAATTTAATCAGATACATGTAGAATCAAACAACAGATTTAATACGTTTTCTATGTAATACAAACAAATATATGAATATATTTAATACGAATTACAGCAAAAGTTTCTCAATGTTATTTATTTGTTATATTATAGCTTAAATAAACAAAAATTAAATTGATTATGAAATAATTGCTTATAGACCAATTTCATAGTGCATGTGTATATGAAATAACTTATTATATATATATTACCTGAAACAGTGGAGACTTGACTTTCTAATTATTCTTTTTCAAATGAAGTCTTTTAGATAAGGAAAGGAAAAAAAATTAGAAAGAAGGTAAGAGAGAGCATAAGATGAAGCTAATAAAAATCATTTTAGAAAGATTTTCATATATAAAATTGATCAGAACATACACAGTACTTGTCTGTAATGGTTACATAGTTTATTGGTCAGCCATCCTCAGCGGCGGTTCTCTTTGTAACACTGTTGTTGGTACATGTACGACTTCTCCCTATACTGCACAATTACATTGTCAATATTGTCATAAATCTGGAATTTTATTCTTTCATCAGTGTTTGTTCTGCCAAAAACTGATCCGTTGAAAAACCAGGCACTTTGAATTTCTTCCTTTAAAAACAGTCTATTGATGAGTCCTGTGTTTAAGAATGTTACATCATCAACAAGTCTGTAGCCTGCCTCCTTCATGGGTCGTCTCCCCTTCATCAGTGTTGTTTTCGCTTCATTGTTCTTCATCTTCATTAGTACTGGTCTGGTGGTTCCTCTTTTTCCTGGGATTCGGTGAATGGCCATTATGTCATCTTTGTTAAGGATGATATCTTTTAGTTTAAAAATTTCTACCATTCTGTCGCTCAATTCTTCATTAGTTTCCTTTTCAACTTCTGAGATTTATTTTTTTTTTTGTTATTTCTTTTTGGTTGGAGCGGATATTTGCCTCCTTACATAAAACTTCAGTTTCAGTGATTTTCTCATTCATTTCTTTGATTTTTTCTGTTTGTTTCTTTTCTAAAGTCTTTATTTTCTCTCTTAGTGATTCATTTTCTTTTTATCTTCTGAATAAGATAAAGTTTTTCCTTGAATTTTACACCATCATCTTCTCATCATCATTATCTATCCATAGGTACCAAAACTTTCACTCTTTCGTCACTATATCTGTGTTATTTAGCAAAAAACTCCAGAGCACTTTTTATGTGTACATCTTAGTAATTATCCTCAGGTCAAAAAAAAAGTTTTTAGTTTTTTTTTTTTATTCCATATTGAATACTGTGCCTGAGATAAAAAAGCGAAAACCGAGATGCTGCTTGCGGTTCTAGTTAATATTAGTTCTCAATGTGATCATCATTTGATTATCTGTTCTACTTTCTGCACTTTCCGGATTTTGGTAATTGAATTTCATCGATATAAAACAGCTACAGTAATATCGTCTAGATTTCAGAATTTAGAAGTTCCGTTAATTTGAAAACAGGAGTGGAATGTCGAGGCCAAGGAAGTTGTCCGTTTTTCAGAAGTTTCAGGATTTGATATTGTCCGGAATTCGGAACTGTATATCAAAGTGTACCAGTCCTCTAAATCTTGAGGATTTTTCTTTTCTGTCAATTTCCATTTTGGATTCCGTTAACAAAAGAAAATAAAACTCTAAAAGTATTGAACGCGTACAGCAAATTATGTCCCTTTATTTTGTGTTCAACGGCCCACCCACAGTATTTCAATCATTTAGAGACTATGTCTACTTTAAACAGATAATATATTATGTTACCGCATTGCAGTATCACTACGTAGACATGTGGCACGTGGCAGACGGTGGTATGTCACGGCCGGAAATCGAACCAATGACCTCCCTATTTATCCTCAAACCACTTGGCAGCCGGGACTGGTAGGTGCGTGCGTGTTTGCGTCTTATAACATTTTTAAAATCTGTGTGGGGCTATCATTATATACATATATAGTCTTGTGATATGATGATGAGTTAATTAATAATAACACGTTTACGTCTACTATTTAATATAAATGTTATACTTGTTCGCTATCATCATTCTAGCAAACACTTTATTATTATTATTATTATTATTATTTTCGTAAACGATTACCAATCGTCTAGATCCTCTATATGTCAGTCAAAATAAGTAAAGACAAAACACATTTAACTTCTTAATCTGCTTACATTGTCAATCTCAAGTTAAACAATTTTTTACAGGTTAGAGGGTCCGCTAGTAGGAGGTCATTGGTACAAATCGCAACCGCGACTCGACATACCAAAATCGTTAAAATAGTATTGGTTAGAATTCAGAACATACGTAACGCTGCTTTTTTTATAAAATTCCGGGAACTGTACCTAAATCCCGTGCCTAAAAAAATTATCTATTGTTTTTTTTGTGATTTTTTTTGTTACTATTGTCCTTTTTTATGATGATGATGATGATGATGATGATGATGATGATAAAATGTATCTTTACTTATCTATGTATTACATCATTGATCATATGGCAACTCCAATCATCTTCATACAACATGTCTACTATAATCAAAGTAACATTTTTCTTTGCTATTTTTTCTATATTTCTGAATAATTTGATACGTTTTTAATCAGCAATATCCTCCATATGTTATTTTTCAGATTAAATAAATAAAGATATTTGAAAAAAGAAGATATTTATGGATATTAGTCCTAAAGCACTCTTGATTTACATGTACTTTTCAAAGAACACTTTAGAAATCTCTAAACCAAACGGCCTACGGCTGAGGATATATGGCAAAATGGTATTATCATTGCAAAATGAAACTACTAGTACTTAGACCAGCTGTTTGTAAATGATATTTATATCATATCAACATATTCTGAAATGATAAAAACATGCTAGGCGTCTTTGATGATTTGCATCAAAATTAGTCTTGTATCCTATTAAAGAGCAGGTCGCGATAGAGAGGCGTATGCAATCTAATTATATAGACACAATTTTATCAAAATACAAGTTCTTCAAGGCTCGTCAGCTTAAGATCAAATACCCAAATCTACATATTTCACGCATGCTATCTCATGGAACCCGCTCAACAGGTGAGTTGGTACAACGAAAAGATTGTGGTTGCAGGTGAAATATTTAAATCAAGCAATCCGGCATATTGTCTTAACTGTATAGTTCAGCAAAATTGTCACAATTTTGAGCAGTCCAATTTAGATCACAAGGATGGAGATTTTACTATACATATATCAAGCACAATATATTGACTATCTCGGCACAATCGATCGCAGCTCGTTCACAGATGGTCATATATGTGTATAGCGCCTATCAATACATTATTATCTATCAATATCTTGCATTGGGTGACCACAGACGTATGGCAACCTAATGAAACAATTCGTGATTGAAAAAAAAAGTGGTTGGATTCCCCATCACTGGCAATAGTGTTTCGAATGGTACTGGAACTATATTTAGAATTACAGAACTTTTATTTAGAAATTCAATTTTCGTGCCGTCACATGACATATCACCTTCACTCTTTGCGCATGCGTTAACTTCACAGGCTGAAGTTACAAATTCGCTACCTGGAATTGGTGAGGACGCCATGTTTCGGATCGTGTCACATGATACCGCGAGCACATCCTTCGGGCATTCCGTATTCAATATGTAACCGATTTCCCCGAAGTGGCGTTTACTAAAAGGCGTTTTCCCGTGCAATATGACCTCTACTTGCCGATTTGTTTTGACAGGAAATAAAGTCATTAACAACGGAGAGAAACATTTTTTTTATATTGATCATGCTTCAAAGATGATGTGTCCAAAGGCATCTGAGTTATGTTACGTTTAACAGACAGACAAAGAGACGGGCAAACCAGCATCCATATGCTCCATCTTAGGTGGGTAAAATTAATCGCTATCAAGTATAGACAGAAATCATCGCATGACTGAAACGAACGTTGGGGATGTGGTGAGCTATTTATGATGACAAAGATATAAAAAAACATATGGTGGAGATATAATGTCTTCCTTACTAAACGCCGGGGTTTACTTCATGAAACGCTTCACACAGTCCTACATTGAACGTTCACGACAAAATGGTATATCGATTTCTCTTTTTATTTTGTAAACCAATAAAAGATAAAAAGAAATAGCAGGGATATCTCAGGGATAAAAATGCATTAATTCAATTAATTTTGAAATATCCAGGAACTATCTGATCAGGGTCTCCTCTGTTTCCTGATACATGTACAATAACTTAGCTTAGCTTCTACATAATCGGCGTGCAAAGAATATATCATATATCATTTAAAGTTCAAAATGGCTATTTATTAAGCTATAAATTTTCACGTGAATATTAATGAAGTTAATGGTTGATATTATAAAATTAATTTATTTCTTTTCTTTATTTGTTTGGTTGAACGTCCCACCGAAAGTATTTCAGTCATTTGGAGACGATGTCTACTTGAGACAGATACAGTGCTGCCACACTGCAGTATTACGCCGTAGACATGTGGCATGATACCACACCCAGTCACATTACCCTGACACCGGGCCCACCAGTCCTGCAACTATTACCCTTCTATGCTGAGCGTCAAGCACGGAAACTATAACAGCACAATTTTTACGAATTTGGTATGTCGCGGCCAGGGATTGAACCCACGACCTCCCGCACACGAGGCGGACGCTCTAACCACTCGGCCATATTTCTTTTGTATTTAATCTTAATGGTAAATATGTCAACTATATGGATTGAAAAAATCCTAGAATTTTTTATAATATCAAAACATATTATTCATCTTTATGAATTTCATATTGATAATGGATACATAAGTTTCAAGTAAATCAGAATACCTTACCTTTGTTCTTGTTTCCAAACTTCCTCTTTAACTTTGACAGAAAAACGTTGAATTTGCTTTAAGTGTGTTTTGTTATATCCGCATGTATTATTTGGAGATAAGGTTTCTACGCGACATTGCTATTAATACCAAACACTTATAGATTAAACGATCAGTGAAAGATAGTGTGTTTATTGGTGTCGATAATGTTCAAACACATGAAAACTGATTTGCTTAAATTTTATTGAAAAATATATATTTGTAAAAACATGGTCTTAATAGAATGTTCAAACAATAGTTCCAAATTATTTACACGAATTTATCTTAAGGAATGAATGTCTTTCTAGGCCACCAACTCGTATCATTTGTTAAAAAAAAATCAATATTCGCAGCATTCGCGTCTACTACACTAAAATGAGAAGATTAAACAAAGCAATGTGGTCTGATGTGGACTTTCGTTTTCTTAGACTATGTTTATCATTTCACTGCATTGATACTGATAACACAGTCTCTAGGTAAACATTTACACTGATACTTTACTGTACCTCCCCTCGACTATATTTCAGTCATTTTGATATAGTTCACGCCTCACACAAGTAGCAGGATACCAAACAGCACAAATACATTTTCCTGACATGGGCCAGTCGGTATTAGAACAACCACTTTGTTAGGTGGCAAAAATGATGAAAATGCCAGTACATATTGTGATGACAGAAATAACAATTACATACAATGTTAACGTTCTAAAGGAGGACTTTAAATGAAAGTCATATACTTGAATGACACCTATGTCTTCTAACCAATCAAAATGTTGCTCTGAGCATAGTGTATCGGTGCTACGTGTTTTCTTTTTCTTCAAGGTGTATACAAACAAGCCCTTGAAACATTTAATTACGGGACGATTGACTCTACATAATATGAATGTTTGCTACATGTGATTTGATCATATTTGAATACAATGGCATGATGTGTATGTTTCCTGTCGTCGGCATTGCTACAAACAATCAACAGACATTTAAAGGTGAATGAACTAGCCCTATAGTGATACATGTCTCCATTATGAATTACGACCAGTCTAAACTCAAAACAATGTCACCAGCATGAACATTCATTTATGATGTTTAAGTCTTGTTGTTTTTAGGGATACGTTCACGAAAGTAAGAACTAATGATATATCCTTCACCGGGTAGAGATGAAAAATGTTAGTTCTGATTAGAATCATTTTGTTACCTGTGTACTTAGCTGTAATCTCTGCACTGGACCTTTTAAAGGTTTACACTGTATTTACATCGAATGTTACATCGACTACGAAAATGTAGTTAACAAAACTTATATTTATCACTCTCGATGACTCTGGTGGTGGCATATGTGGTAATTTTTGTGGGAGGGAAGAGGAGAACCCGGAGAAAATCAACATGTCACGACGGGTGACCACTGTACCCACTCTCATACTTGACCAGAAATCGAACCCGGGATCGCATTAATGAGAAGCGAAACATCCAGGAACTTGAGCCTTTATCATGCTGCAAAATCTTCATCGTAGATCATTTCCCTTTTTTTGTATATATAAAACCGGTTTTGGACAGTGCGTTATGACAAGCAGTTATCGAAAATCGATTCTACATACTCGCCTATCTAACAATGCAACGACATTGACATGTCTATCATGCAATAGGTGAAGTGCATATACAACTGTTTGCAAATCTTAGATATTTACACCGCACAAGGTATTTTGACGTTGAGTGCTTACGTCAGCATTATGTTCCATTAGAAAAGACTTCACGTACACAAAATATCTGGAAAGAGTCATATATCAATTGGACATTTGTTTACAGTACTGTCTGTATACGACGTGTTTTTTTTCCTTATGTTTAAAGTCCACCTACAGTATTTCAGTCCATTTGTGGAAGTTTTGTCTCCCAAGAGAAATGTATTGTAAATATAACGAATGGCTAAAAATCACAATTTCAGGTCGTGTTCATAAAATGATGATTATAGAGATGATGTAATTGCCGTTTTGTACCATTCGTATTAACATCTTCAGTGTGTACATTATCCTGTATTAATTGGCAATATTTAATACGATATTCGATTTGCATGTGCGTGCGTACGGTAGTGTTTGTAGTAGCCTCGATACAATTTCTCAATGTATACAGGTTTATTCATCTCATACTTTCACGTATATTAACTTGGAGTAAAAACAGCATTGTATGGTCATTTCGATAGAAAAAATGAATGTACATAGTAATTAAAATGTACCTAGAGATATATTTGAATGTAAGAATTAACCCAGCCTTTATTCAACAATACAAACTTATATTAAATAATTATGTCATACGGGTCGGGAAATCGAGCGTGATATGTGAATGATGATGTGAAGTATGTTAGAAAAAAAGAACTTTTAGAATCAATTACTTGTATTAACTGATGTAAAAAAATAAGATTAAAAATATGCAAATCTTATATCGTTATTAAAAATAATCGACACTTTTAATGGGTATCTGATATCCTCTCCGTAAATTCGTAGACCACGTGTTTTATAAACTTGGTTGACGGACCTTGCAAGCAACCTGATACATTAAAGCTTAGAAAAAGGTTTAAGAAGATGTTTTGTTACCTTAAACTATTCAGATTTTTAGATGAAAAAAGTCAACTTGAAAAATCAATGAAACCGCAGTTAAACTATTTCACTTTGTGATTTCATACTATCAAATGATTTTGACATTGTTGCTGTTACTGAAACATGGCTCGGAAGCAAAATTGACAAATCCTGCATTGCTGAATTGGTTCCCTCTGGTTATTGCATCAAACATGTGCCACGTGATGGTAGACATGAGGTGGAGTTGCTCTTATATTCAAATCACCTATTAGATTTTATAGACCAGTTTCAAATTTACCATTTGTTTCAAAAGTTCTAGAAAAAGCAGTAGACTCACAACTAGAGCGTCATTTATCACTGAACAATCTACATGAACAGCATCAATCTGCCTATAGGAAGTTCCATTCTACAGAAACAGCATTAATTAAAGTCCAAAATGACATCATGCAATCCTTAGATCAAAATAAAGTCACCATTCTTGTCCTACTTGACCTCTCAGCTGCGTTTGATACCATCGACCATAGTTTACTCTTGAATCGTTTGAAACATGACTTTGGAATTGAGGGAAAACCACTTCAGTGGATGACGTCTTACTTAGGTGACCGGTACCAAACAGTTTGTATTGACGGCCAGTTGTCAGAAGCAGTTTTGATGAATTACAGTGTTCCGCAGGGCTCAGTTTTAGGTCCGAAAAATTACTTTATGTATACAAAACCAGTTGGAGCCATCTGCAGAAACCACGGTCTACTTCATCATTTTTACGCAGACGATTCTCAACTTTACATAGCTTTCAACCCTACTGATCAAGTTATGTTGCAGAAGCTGTTCAGCGTGTCGAGGCCTGCCTGGCAGACATAGTTTCATGGATCCATCAAAACATGCTTAAACTCAACACCAATAAGACTGAAGTAATTCTTTTCTCTTCTAAACACAATGAAAAGCTTGTTGGTGATATTTCAATAACCATTGGAGCATCTAAAATACAACCGGCTACTGTTGTTAGAAATCTGGGAGCTTTTTAGACTCTAGATTAGACTTAGAAGATCACGTAAACTCAGTGTGTCGATCTTGTTATGCTCAACTTCGCCGAATTAGCCACTTCAGACAGTATCTGACCACTGACGCAACAAAATCACTTGTTAACAGTCTTGTTACATCTCGATTGGACTACTGTAATTCTCTGTTATATGGATTACCAAAAAACACTCTCCAAAAGCTACAGACTGTCCAAAACACAGCGGCTAGGATTATTACAAAAACCCCACGTTTCAGTCATATAACCCCCATCCTTAAAGAGCTGCATTGGTTGCCTGTAGAAGCCAGAATACAGTTTAAGATATTAACTCTTACGTTCAAAGCACTACATGGTCAATCACCGGAGTATATTCAATTAATGTTAGAAATTTACAGACCCAGCCGTGTACTTAGATCCCAAGACGTTTCAGTGACACTAGTCCAACCTAGAACCAAAACAGCGAAATATGGGGACAGATGCTTTACTCTTAGTGCTCCAAAACTCTGGCACTCGTTGCCGGTATTAATACGCCAGTCCAGCAGTTTCGTCTCATTTAAGAAACTCTTAAAAAACATTCTTCTTTGTTCGATTCTATAGCGATCAATAAAATGGAAAATTACTCGATTACTGTACTTTTAATAACTGTGGATTTTAAACATTTTAATGTTGGTTTTCTACACGTTTATTTAATGATATTTTCCCAGTTTGCTTCTTAAATTTTATCAGGGAGCCTTTACTTTACTTTAATACTATTTGATATTATGACACTGTTGTTACTTATATTTTAAAGCACTCTACGCATGATATTCTTACCTTATTTTAGGTGTATTTAGTTTCAGTGGATGGTTTCATTGCATGTATTTTATATCTCCTATTTTCTGTTTTGTGTTTAAACAGATTGTAAAGCACTTTTGAACGTATAAGATATATGAAAAAAGTGCTATATAAATGTGGTGTAATAATAATAATAAACAAGTAACTGGTGTTGCATGCAACACATGAGCCCCTACCGGTGAGGTGCATAATTTTACCGTCTCCATAGCAACCAGAATTTGATCCAAAAAAACAAAGACAAAGTGACGTGCTGAATCGCCATACTGCCATCTATTCATATACCAAGTTTCATAATATTATCTTACACGTTTTTTTTAAGTTATCACGTGATCCAGACTTCCGGACATCCGGTCGGACTTACGGACGGACTGAAAGACAGACGGACGGACAGGCGGACTGACAGATAGACGGAGGGCAAACCTATAGTCTCCTCCGGTGTGAACACCGGAAGGGGACTTATAATGCATATTATAGCATAATGTAGAAAGTGTAAACACACAATCACTATACATATATGGCCGAATCAGACATGTGTAATTGACGGCCCCAGACACAATCTGCGGTCCCAGTATGTAAGCTGATTATGATATAGTGCTTGAAATCCCGTACCAGATAAAAACTTTTCTGTGCTGATTTGTTTCGTTATCATTGTCCTTGTTGTTCCTGCTGCTGAATTTTTACACTGACATTAACACCGCCTTAGTAGCTTACTGTCTGAAGATTTCATGCATCTTGCATACCCTAAGTCTTCCAAATGAACCTACTGAAAATGTACCTTTATTGTTATATAAATAAATGAATGTATAGCATCTCAAATCATTATCACATAATAGGTTTACTATAATTTAAGAATTTTTGGTACCTTTTTTGTTCTATATTTCTGAATAATTTGATATTTTAAGTTTTATCGATAATTTAATGAAGTTTTTTTTTTTCAGATTAAATAGAAAAATACTGTTTGAAACAAAAACAAAAAAGACAAAAAAAAAAAAAAAATAGGCCGTAGACACGCTTGAATTATATGGACTTTTTTGAAAACACCTAAGGTAGTAAACAGCCTACAGCTGAGGATATTTGTCAAAATGACATGCATCATTGCTTAGTGGAAATATTTAAACTCCCTGTATGTAAATGTTTGTTTGTTGGATTAAACGTCCCACCGACAGTATTTCAGTCACTTGGAGACGATGTCTACTTGAGACAGATATAGTGCTGCCACACTGCAGTATCACGCCGTAGACATGTGGCATGATACCACACCCAGACACATTATTCTGACAGCGGACCAACCAGTCCTGCAACTACCCTTATATGCTAAGCACGATCAAAGGAGCTATAACAGTGCCACTTTTACGACTTTGGTATGTCGCGGCAGGGGATCGGACCCACGACCTCCCGCTCCGGAGGCGGTGTTTGTATGCACATGTTACTTAAATATTCTGAAATGGTTTTTGCTTTATTAAAGTCATGCTTCAAAACACACACGGCGTCGTTGATGCTTGGCATCAAAATTAGTCTTGTTCCATTATAGTACACTTCACTTTATAAAATGTGTCCTTGTGTGTATTATATTATTACATCACGTTTATATCAGATACACATTTCTTTTCTTGCGTCGCAAGCACCCCCCATCTTTTATGAAAGCTAATGCTCGTGTACCGTCAATGATCGAGTTTTAAGTTTAAACGGGAATGTACAAGAGTAGATCTATTCTCCATTCAATGTTTTGATCAAGCCTATAACATAATAGTATGGAAATGAAAGTAAATTACATGGCTAGAATTGCACTAATGTATCACATAATTATATACATGTACCAGGTGTATGGAACTACAATGTTGCATTGTTGTATTGCAATGTGTAGCTGATATTTTTTTTTTGTTCAAATTAGATATAAGTTTCAATTTGACAGTGTCGTAGTTTTAGGAGGTGCCTGTCATAAAGCAACGCCCAGAGAAGCACACACGCATCACACAAGGCCTGGTCTGACCACAACATACAATAATGTTCTACATGCAATCATACATATATAGCACGATTTTTTTAAAATTCTGAATACTTTAGATGGTTTGCTCAATTCTCGACTGCATACATAATAAAAAGAAATAAAAGATAAATAAATAAGAAAAAAACACACACAAGCAAGCCTGCAAATTATTCGTCCATTCTCGTATATAAACAGAAGAAAAAAAGAAAAAAGAAAATATAAATGAAAAAAGAAAGACTTTACAAAGAGAATTTATCTGCATCAAGGATTCGAACCTGCCACTTCGTGATTACAAAAGCGTTGAAATTACCACCAGGCCACCAGGATATATTTAAAGACAGACGTTTAGCGGTTGGGGAATTCTTTTCGAGATCTGGAGGCCGTGGGTTTAATCACTGAAGGCGATATACTTAAGTCGAACAAAAAGTACATGCAGTTTTCTGTTTGGCAATTAACAACAATATGGATTAGGTTCAGGACTGTTTGGTGTCAGAATAATATGAATGCATGCGTATCATGTCACAAACCTTTTCCACTGCAAGGTAGAAATATTATATAGACACAGTTTCAAAATGACATATCCGCTGTCGATGGAACATAAATTTCAAACACAATTAACATACTGTAATATCCGATCCGAACGGAAAATTGTGCTCAACACATAGTCCCTGTCGATTCTTCAGTCAGATGTCCAAACATTCATGTAGCCCTTCAAAGTTCGTGAGTATTTGTTTGTTGTCACGAAAAGCACATCACTAATGATGTTTTCAACTGGTATGGTCATTACTACAGAATTAGAGACTTTTTGATAATACTATGAAGAGTCTACTGATGAAAAGTCATCTTGTTGTAAGAAAAGATTTTCGCACTGTTGTTCAAATCGCTGGTAGAACGTTACACTTTCAATGGTTTTAATAATATAAGTAAGTAAGTAAGTAAGTAAGTAAGTAAGTAAGTAAGTAAGTAAGTAAGGGTTTATATATTATCGTAATACTTGTAACAATAAAAACACACACGCACTCACAAATACAAATATGTGTGATTATCATATAATTATATACAAACGTATTATGATTGGTACACCCGGCCCATTGGGCCTATGTGTCACCGTTTTATTTAACCAATAAATAACGAAATCATGAACGGTACAGAGATAATATGAATTTATGAGAATAAAATTTGTTTTCTTTGTAAATATGTTTTTGTTAAAACTTTACCACTTTTCGTGGATGTGTATCCAGGAGGTAATTGAGTTGTCGTTGTTGTTGTTTAAGCAAAATATACGTTCAGTAAGGACTTATATGAATTACGTTACATAAGTTTAAGACAGTAATCAGAGAAGCGAATTCTCAAATTATCATAATGTTCCGTAACAATTACTCGATCAAATATTTGAACGATTGGTATTGTAACAAGAAACGTTCTAACACTGGAATTAAACAACCCATTATCAAAAATAAACCTCTAGCCAGTTAGCATAGAAATAGCTTATACAGACCAGTGCAGGTATGAAGAGCACGTGGTTAGTATGAAACACAATTTGCACTCTCTTACACATCGGCTTACATTACATTCACCTCTGTGGTGGGCTCAGAAAGTAGTTCCAAATATATGACGTTATCCAGACCGTTGTTCAAATATTTAATTTGAAGGAGACTAGATAGGCCCCTTAAACTGTGAAATATATATAAATAGCACCACTGATCCTGATTGAAATGGTCATTAAAATCACAAATTATGAAAATAAAAAGCTGGCTATAAATTACGATATCCGGCTGAACCTCTAAATATTTACATTTGCAGACGAGCGTTTGCAGATTGTTCCAATCGGAGGAATACGGCAGAAAATAGTTCCGATAAAAACAATTAAAACTAATATTTTACATACGTTTTATGATGATTCAGAAAGTATTTATTCAATGTTTCTATACTTTAGATCCGTAAAATACACTTAAATCCGCGTTAACTGAGTGTTTTCTGTTTTGACAAGATTCTTGTCATTGAGCCCGTTGCAGAGATGTTATATGAGGAACGAACGACAACTCTGCAGGGAGATTGCACAATTTGGTGCAACCAAACCAATAAAAATCCATGCGATTTATCGTTCAATCCTTATTATACAAATAAGGCAGTATAAATTGATATTGTAAAATGATAAATTTTCCATGATATTAAATTTCGTTGAATAGGTTTCTAAGGGAATTTCGTGAGGACATTTATTTGTCGGTTCTTGCTAAAAAACTTAAGGTGGATTAGATGAATGATTTTCGTGTTTTTGTTTTTTTAATCGTGAATTAAACCTACGCAAAAAATCAACGGAAATTAGTGACCCATGAAAATCAATGATTTCAGAGTATGTTTGTTTACCTGTATGCCTGCTATATGTATGTGTTTGCGTTCATGCGCTTGTGAGTTAATGTTTTTGTTCGTGCGTTCCTAGATAAATGGGTAACTGTTTCATGATTACATTATCCTATAAAGAGTATTGTGTCATTTATCGACTCCACGAGACATATTTTCATATCCCTTTGCCTACATGCAATTTCAATATGTGGAGCAGAAAGATAGGGAACCATACCGATACCTCTTCTGCAAGTTTGGTATGTAGCGACCAGGGATTGAACTCATGGGCTCCGCTGCCAGAATTCTATCCACACAGCAACCGATACCGCTAACGTGTCTATACTATAGCCACATACTAATACTTGGCATGGTCTTGTATAGCCTGCCCCTAAGGATTTGTCTTACTGTAAAATGCATGTAGTATAAACTGAATAGACGGTGCATAACCATATCGGCAGGCTCTCTGCGGAAATCGCAATATCGGCAGGCTCTCTGCGTTCGCACCGGTCATTCTATGCCATAAACACTAGCAAACGCTGGACATAAGGGAAAGAAACAAACCAATGGTCACTTTTCAAAGGTGAGTTGCTCAATATTAAGTATTGCACGGAATATTAGAGTATCTTAGCTATTTATATGCATGTAAACTTTTCAATTATCAGCACCTGCGACCCAAAACTCGGCCGAACAGTTTAGTGATATACCAACATGGAACACAATCTCGGTACTTTCTACAGGCTTCAGCAGGTTATTGTTTTGATTATGTCTATAATATGGCAATCGAATGTATTCTTTTAAGTATATTCTTCAAGAAGATACCGATAAATTGGCCGATTTTAATGTAAATTTCTTGAAAAACCCCTACTTTCGGTTTTGTCGTTGCACGGGAGGTCTCTCTGCACATCACTTTATGAAGCACAGGCAGTTGTCTGCAAATACCACAGGCAGGTTCTCTGCATTTTGACAGCGACTGTTTTTTAAAAGCATACTGCTAGCGTATTTTGTGCTTTATTGTTGTGAAATAACAGTTTCATGCTTCTTGCCCTTCCGGTGTTTTTTTTTTCACTGTTGGTTAGTGTCAAAGACAGCTGCTCAGTACACACATGATACTGCGTTATATAACTGGAGATGACGTGCATATTATCCTGATACGGGGCCGAGAATTCCCGAAAGTTACCTGAATGGTCATGACATTCTTTAACAATGCTGGCATATCACGACCAAGGATTGAACACACGACCCGCTAATTATATTCCCTAAAATTGTGTTTGCGCCCTTGTGTCCTCTCAGTTATGTGATCATGTATCCGGACAACCTTATTTCTACTTATATTATATATATTTTGACCCAGCGGAAAATTAGAAAAATTTCATTGAAGATCAAACATATCATACAGTGCTGCTTGGCCCAGTGTATGGTTAATGTGACTGAATAAGGTATCCCTGTCCTGCAGGAACTATTATGATGGGTTCTTATAATCTTCAAATCTGGCGTTCGTATTAATTCAGTTAAGTAGGGCTATTATAGCCGCCTATGCGCTTTAAAGCAGCTCTTTCACAGATGGACATTGACTAAGAATTTGATTTTTAACTATATGTATGTGTAAATGAATAACACTAATCTATTTATCATAATCACTTACACAACATGTTAAAGTAGAACTAGTTACACATGGTCTGTAAATAAGGGACTGGAGTTTTCTCAATGATTAACTTCAACTGAACCTGTTTCCCTCAATTTAATATAAGAAGTAGATATTGTGCAGGATATAATCACGTATAACGTATGCTTCACGTTTATACGGTGTCATGTAACCACGAGACTTTTTAAGCTAAGAATCCATTGAACTTTCGGAAATATCTTAGTTACAGCTTCATTTAATATTGAGGAATAGTTACACTTTGGACTATGAGAATAGCTTAGTTAATTTTCCATTTAATCTTTGGGCTGTGTGTGTGTGTGTGTGTGTATGCAAGCGCCCGCCATTGAGGACTCACGATGGTAAGAACAGCAACAAATGAGGGCTCACTGACACACTGTGGACGTCCTCAGTCGTCATAATGACAATATTGTCTAAAAATGCATATTTTTGTTTAAAACATGTAAAAAAACTTTCAAAATATCAAGTCCCAATTGACGTCAGATTCCTAGCACTTTTCACACGTGTGTATAGATTTTCGCAAGATGGTCCATTTCTCTCTTCCGATAGTTTCACACACAACTTCAATACGCATGCGCTAAGATTTTTATCCTTTTCCGGTTATGACGGCGCCATCTTGATTATTTACGAGGTGAGTAAATTTGCTTTTTTTGTCTGTGTGTTTTTTTTAACAGTACGTTTTATGTTTTTGAGTATATTTGGCTGAAATGTAATCATTTATCATTTAAATGTTGCTTATAAAGTCATAAGAAACTAATTCCAGTTTGACCTTCTTTGAATTTCTTCTTTGCCGTTGTGGCGATAAAAGTTAAAATGCGGACCCGTTCCCAATCGTCCTACGTACACAGTTGCAAAAATCTTATATCTTCTATTTCATTCAGATAAAAACTGTTTAAATCAAGATGAGGTGAAAGTATGACACTGAAAAACTCAGGATATCACCTGTTTATGGATTAATGATAATAATAAAGAAGAGGGAAAAAAAAGAAGAAAAAAAAAACGTTATCGTGAAAAATGCCTACCGCACTTTGACACCGATTTCTCATTTAAAACCACATAAGAGCTTAAACTGCTGGTATAGACGGGTAATTGAAAAATGTACTCAAAATGTTTTTCAAACTGTCAGGGCCTAAAATAAAATATTGTTTGTTTCCCCTCCCACTAGATCTACCCGACGACGCAAAATATTTTATTGCAATCCTGAAAAAAATGTCTGGCTAGATCGATTGTACTTTTATCCTACACATAAAGAAATCTTACACAACAGGTAGATCTAATGTCCAAGAAATCCAAACTAAAACAACCACTAACACGATTTTAACTCTTTTAAGTTCTGATAAGCAGCAAGTCAAAGAAAACAGGCACATTGACAGTGTCAGTTTCACACCCTTTGAACTTTACTGCTGCAGTACGTTAATTTCTTCATGGAGTGATGACGTCACACAAGGTGAAATTGAAAATATTTGAAGGGGCACAGAGGGTATATTTGTTGACACTTTTGCAAGCACTCATTTCAACTATAGATAACTGACAACTTTTCACCCCATAATTAATACACAAACTTGGCCAAATCTACACATCCTGTTGACACGACTTTTCCCCTTTAACTGACCATATTGCACCTAACATGTTTAGTTTATGTGCAGATAAGAATATGGCACTATGACCCTCTGTTCCCCCCCCCCCCCCCCCCCTTGCATGAGGGAGATGATTTGGAACTGTGATTGTAAACAACTTCCGGAATGGAATAAATAAATAAAACAACTTGGTAAGACACATTAAATTGTGTTTTTTATTTGTCATATAAGCACATTTATGAGAGATATTTAACAATATAAGTTTAAAATTGATTGTAGTTTATACCAGTGAATATTATTCTGAATATTAACGGCCATGTGACTTGATTCCTCATGGAGCATTCTGGATTTCTTAACCCATCTTATAAGAGTGTCAAAGCATGAACCCACAGATTAAGGGAATGAGAAAGGGGCCCTGTCTTATATATCATAAATATGAAAATCTGCAAGGACATCTCCTCTGGGTCATTATATAATATTGTCATTTTTCCTTTAACAACAACAACAACAAACAAGAATAAAGTAAATACTAAGTCTTGTTTATTGCAGCGTTATATTGGCTACATCCAAATCATATGGACTGATAACAGAAGCAGACATTTTAGCGTTGAACATACAACTTATTTTCCAATGGTAGAAGGGAATGATAGATTGTCACTTTAAACAATTTTAGGTCTGACAATGTGTTAAACATCTGAAAGAAAACTGACCTTTCATTGACTACTGCCAATTATTTTTTAACATTATGAATCACTGATATATAACTAAAACTGATATAATTAAGTTTTGCCAGCATAAAAATCATGCTAATAAGCCTGCTATTACATCTGTAACAGGTGGTGAAAAAATCAATGACTCGACAAGGACTCGAACCGAGGGCCTCAGAAGTAGTGTTCCTGCACTATACCGACAGAGCTTTCAAGTCACATGTCCTCTTGGCCATTGATTTATCACTAAATACCTGTATCCGTCTACACATATGTTGTTTGAATGAAAAAATATATATTTTTCCGACCTACCTACCAAACCCTAATTGGTATGAGGCATGGGAGGGAAAACAAACAATATTTTAATTTAGGCCCAGAATGAACATCCTTCTTCAATAAAATAAAAGTATCTGCCCTTGTTAGAAAAGTTTTAAGATACGGGACAAATTGCGAAGATGTGATTATACAAAAGGAAATGGCAAGTGTTCCCCTCTTGATATCTTTACAATTTCCTATTTTCAAATAAAAATCCAATAATCTTGCCATGTAAAATTATTTCATTCAAGCGATATATTTTTTTTTATCTGGTTTGTATCCCAGAAATTCACTCTCTTAATAAATGACTGATATGAGATGTCTATACAATATATTAAATGCATGTTTTCTTTTACAGTAATAAATAAATACTGTTTAAACACATTGTGTGTTTAAACTATACCTCTCAAATTTACTTTATTGTAATGATATTAAACCAAATAACTATTAAACATGACATTTAACATCTTAATAAATAAATTTCAAACTAAAACATATAAGTAAAACATATTTAAAGCAAATATTTTATTGCTCTATCCTCCAGACTTTCCTTTATGAAATAACGCAATAATATAAATATTAACATTTGAAATATAGATTGGGGGTGAAACGACTTGGGAGGGAAAGGTTTAGGGATGAAACGTCATGGGGAGGAAATGGTTTGGGGATGAATCGTCTGGAATTCAAAACAAACATTACAGATGTAAAGTCTGTTATTATGATTTTACAGAATATTAAACAGCTACTAGTCATTGAAGTCAAAACATGTTTTGGTTGGGGATACTTGTTTAAATAGTTCATTCACCAACCTTTACCATTGATTGAAGTTGTTATTTGTTTGTTGTCTTTACCTTAAGCTTAGTAAGAAACTTATCACAAACTTTGTGACAAAGTGAGCTTAGGTGTCAACCATACTGGTGATTTTCCCTATTTGAATCTACTGTTACACTTACTGTAAATGATTTTACTTTAATGAATCATTTTGCTTATGTCAATAATTTTGTATCAAATTAGGGCTTTAAAAATTAAATAAGCTTAAAAATATAAGTTAATGTTCATTATTTTAGCAAGAATATAG
The DNA here is from genome assembly GCA_021229015.1 of Solen grandis. NCBI lineage: Eukaryota > Metazoa > Mollusca > Bivalvia > Adapedonta > Solenidae > Solen > Solen grandis. The sequence goes on along the minus strand of CM037789.1, from coordinate 48,119,719 downwards.
ATCTGTTGATCACATCGGTTTTTTTTTTTTTTTTTTTTTTTTTTTTTAAAAAAATTTAGATATTTAAAAATATTTGAAAAAGGTGAATGTTAGTTAATATGTATCAAACACAATTTGCAATCATTTCACCCCTGATGTACTGTAGAAAATAAAAAACATGAAAGATTTTATTTACATAAATAAACTTGCCCACCGGGCTATCTTCTTTGAAAAATCACTTGCCCGCAGTGATTTTAACCCGGTGCGGGCATGCAGGTGTCCACTTAAGAAAACCCCTGAAGTACTCCTAATTACTGCAATGAGGTCACAAGTTCAAATGATTTTGCAACCAGGGATTCATGCAAATATTTGTGGGCATGCAGTTCACAAATAACGTGTAAAGAAGTTAATTAAGTAAATCCATCCCAGATTCTATTGATCAGAACATTTTTTTTACCTTTATACACCTTTACGGAATTTCAGTTACTACGTATATTTGTTTTATAACAAAGATGAATCATTATTTATTCATGAATCATGATCGTTGTCATTTAGATTAAAAAATTTTTTTTAAAAATTTTAACAATATCCATTTTTATTGTAATTAATATCTAAGTCAAATAAGAGTAATTTGCAAAAAATAAGAACAATTAATTGATTAAAGAACAAACTGTCAATCGTGATGCTCTGAAATGTAGTGCTTAACCCTTTCCCTCATAGAGGAAACCATGAAAGACCTATGCGAACAACATAAAACCAGATCAGCCTGTGAGTAACTCGCAGGCTGATCAGGTTTTATGTTGTTCACTGCTCCTCAGTGGTCTGGAAATGAGGACTTTATAATTAAATTTGGTAAGAATTAACTGTGGTTTTCTGCAGATCAGGCTTTATGTGGTACCTATTGAGTGCGTCAAAATGAGTCTTTATGAGGGAAAGTGTTAAAATTGATAAAATTTATGTGTATTAACAAAACAAACTACTTATTTATCTTTTATTATCATATATTTAAGATAATGAGGCTGAGAGAAAAGAAAACACAGTTGACAGTGTACAACAAAAGCTGGAGAAGGGTATCTTGAAATCAGATTTATAGACAGCTACATTGGTGAGTATGTAAATTACTATTGACCCACCAGCAAGTTGGGAGCGGGAGGTTGTGAGTTCAATTCCCGGCCACAACATACCGAAGTCGTAAAAATGGTACTGTTAATTAGCTCCTTTGCTTGGCACTCAGCATATATGGGTAGTTGCAGGACTGGTTGTCAGGATAATGTGACTAAGTGTGGTATCATGCCACATATCTACATTGTTATACTGCAGTATGGCAGCTCTATATCTGTCTCTAGTAGACATTGTCTCCAAATGATTGAAATACTGTCGGTGGGACAATAAACCTAACAAAAAAACCAACCTGAACCAGTAAGTTGAGTTTCAAATGCCTGCAGCTTTTCATTGTGTAAAATTAACTACCATATCTAGTTCTAACTTCTAAGTTCAAGGAGTCTGCTGGACCCTCCCTTGCCTTGAAATTGGGTAGTTTGGGGCTAAATTTAGGAGTCCCATTCAGTATTGAACCCTGTTGACCTTTTGGTAAAACTGCTATAATTTTCTGCCCTACATTGGATTGCTTCTGTATTTTGATAGTTGTTCTTGTGGATGAACTTCTTTAATACAATATGCAATTATGCATTTGAACTTTATGTTGACCCTTCACCTACTTAATTCATATAGTTTGCAAAAATAAAGACTGAAAAACTCATTCATTCAAATGATTTACTTGTATACATTTCAATAGAGAAAAGCACTTTTTATTGATTTTGCATGTTAATTTTATGTCTAGATAAAAAAAACAGGGTTTTTTTTTTCACACTCGCGTTTTTTTTTTCTTCTTTAACTGGTACTGGTAAATGGACCCATTCACATTTCTGAACAGACCTACACAATTTTTCATCCAGATCTGCAGTTCCATTCACAACTGAACAGGATTTTCACTTAGGCATAAAAAATAACTCGGTTTAATTGTATTAATTTCAAAATATTTTTTAAAAATTTGTATTCCTTGTCATTTAACCCATTCACACTCATGTACTGTACTAGTTAACTAGACTGTCCCAGTGGCCTAGTGGTAAGAGCATCTGACTTGGGAGTGAGAGGTCGTGGGTTTGATCCCCCGCAGCGACATGCCATTTAGTTGTAAAAAATGGCACTGATATAGCTCTCTTCCTTGGCGCTTGGCATTTAAGGGTAATTCCAGCAACTGGTTGACCTTGTGTAGTCATTGTCTCCAAATTACAGAAATACTGTCAGTGAACATTAAACCCAACAAACATTATACATGTGTAATAGTTAGGTTTTCGCACCTCGCAGTGCGAAAACCTATTGTTCTTCTTCTGTTTTATTTTTTTTTTTTTTTTTTTTATTATTTTTCTAACCTTTTTTTGTGAACGGCATATCACCATGATAGAAAAAAGTCACATGTATGAAATTTTAATCAGTTATTACCACGTATTTGAACTTGATCCTAACGTTGAGAAAATTTTCATTTATGTCTTACTTTTCCCGCCAGGGGGCGTTTTGCATGAAATGTATTAATGGCTAATAACTCACTTATTTGAGGTCCGATTCAAATGCGGTTTTTTGCATTCTGTTCCTTGTTGATAGCCACATAAAATATGATAGGTTTCGACGGTACGTGTCGCTGAAAGTATTTGACCTACAGAAGGTTGAAAGTTCGAACCTCCCAAAAAACTGTGCAAATGAGGGTAGGTCTACGAAAAACCTATCCATTTTTGTTAGAGATCAGATAGAAGAATTCTGTTTGCTGCAAATGATTTGCAAGACATATACGCACAAAATATATGGGGTGGCGAATTTAAGAAATGTATGGTTTGTCCTCTGGAAGCGGTCAAACTTCACTAAATTTTAGGAAAAGTTAAAGTTTCAAAAACATGTTTTTTATCGCTTCTGACTGTATTTTTTGTTAATTCTTCATGATATTTTCACAAGTTATGTATTGTTATGTCTGAAAGGGGATCACAATAAAAAAGTTAAAAAATAAATGAAAAGGTCAAGGTCATATTACGATTATTGTGTTTTTATTCGGCCCCAAATAGCTCCAAAACTAAAAATATTTCTTTGAGAGTATATGAACAAAAGTTTTAGTTCTTGAATAGCCCTTTCCAGTGACGTTTAGTTTTTGAAGATCGGACTTGATTTGGTCATATTACGGCAGTCCAAAGTTTGATCCTTTTTTGGAATAATTGTAAATCAGTTTTTATGCTTCAAATTGTGACATATAAGAAATAGAATGTTCGACTAGTGCGACTTGTATACTTGATTGAACTATTTGCTGCATTGCTATGTCCCTAATGGTAAAATTTTAATCAATTTTGTTTCTCATTTTGCCGCTAGGGGGCGCTTAGCTCGAAAGCACTCTTCTACTTATAACTCAAAAAGTTAAAGCCTGATCCAAATGCGGTTTATTGCATTATGTTTCTTGTTGATAGCCTAATAAAATATGAAAGTTTTTAGGTATGAGTGGCTGAAACTTTTTGAGCTAGCAACGGAAGGTTGAAAGTTCGAACCTCGCAAAAAACTGTGCAGATGAGGGTATGTGTACGAAAAACCTATCCGTTTTTGTTAGACATCAGATAGAAGAATTCTGTTTGCTGCAAATGATTTGCAAGACATATACGCACAAAATATATGGGGTAGCGAATCTAATAAATGCATGGTTTGTCCTCTAGAAACGGTCAAACTTCACTAAATTTTAGGAAAAGTTAAAATTTCGAAAAGATGTTTTTTGTCGCTCCTGACTTTATTTTTAGTTCATTCTTCATGATATTTTCACAAGTTATGTATTGTTATGTTTGAAAGGGCCTCACAATTAAAAAGTTAAAATGAAATTTCAAAGGTCAAGGTCATATTACGATTATTGTGTTTTTATTCGGCCCCAAATATCTCCAAAACTAAAAATATTTTATTGAAAGTATATAAACAAAAGTTTTAGTTCTTGAATAGCCCTTTCCAGTGATGTTTAGTTTTTGAAGATCGGACTTGATTTGGTCATATTACGGCAGTCCAAAATTTGATCCTATTTAGAACAATTGTAAATCAGTTTGTATGCTTCAAATTGTGATATATAAGGAATAGAATGTTTGACTAGTGCGACTTGTATGCTTCATTGAACCATTTGCTGCATTTCTAGGTACCTAATAGTAAAATTTTACTCAATTTTGTTTCTCATTTTGCTGCTAGGGGGGCGCTTGGCTTGAAATCACCCTTTATTACTAAAATAATTAAAGTCTGATTTTTATGCAATTTTTTGCATTCTGTTCCTTGGTGACATCAATTTGAAACAACACTAAAAAATTTATGCGATATTTCATGAAAATGATAGTAATTCAATGCAACATTAGTTCGTTATAATGTTAAGTGGCATATCGCATTGTCGCGTGTCATTTTATACTGTTGTGTGTCGTTTGCAATTGTTGTTTATCGAGTACAATTGTCTAATGTCACCATCATAAAGCAACACACACATATAATGTTGCAGTATTCGAAGTCTGTAAAAAATGTTTTCAAGTTTGCGACTACATTACAGACAGGTAATACTTAAAAGTATTCTTCTTGGTAAAAAGTTTGCTTAAACATTGCGACAAAAATGTTTGAAAGATCACTGTCTTCAACAGTATTCAAAAAGCCATTGAACGAAGAAATATGTTTTTCGAAACATGCGACTGGTGATTTGAATGGAATTGCTTTCGTGAAAACTGATGATATCGCGACTACATAACTGACAGGTAATATTCAACAATATTCTTATGGGTAAAAGGTCTGCTTAAACATTGCGACAGAAATGTTTGAAAGATGGCTGTTAACAGTATCAACAAGCAATTGAACGAAGAAATGTTTTTCGAATCATGCGACTCGTGAACTGAATGGACTTGCTTTTGCGAAAACCGATGATATCGCGATTGCGATTCTAGTTATACTTAGTACAGTATGGTACAGTACAGGGTGTATACCCACCGTTATTTCAGAAACAACTTCCAGATCAAAATCTGATGCATCTTGCTGTCAGTTTATAGATAAATTGTTTAGAATCTCGAAAAAAAAAACAGTCATCGTCAGTCAGCCAAGGTATCCATGTAAATCTGCGCAGATGATTAAAAGAAAATAATATTGATGATCGATTTCACAGGTGATGAATGTTCTGTAACAAACATGCCCCTCCCCCACCCACAGTACCTTTGAAATGTCAGTTGAGAACACCTCTCTCCCCCCTGGCTCTGAATATACCGTGTTCATATTATTTTAAATGATTTTTTTGTCACTGTTCCGAAAAGTTCATTATTTTTTCAAAGATCCCATTGAATTTTTTCCAAAGGAGTGAAAAATCTAGCTCACACATTCTGGCCCAAAATTATCCCTGCTCACTTTTCTCACTGCACCACCTGTACAATAAACCCTAGACAGAATCTACCAGGATTACAGGCAGACAAAAAAACATTGTCTGTGCTAGCAGTCTTGAGTTCACTTATCAACATATTTATGCAGATAACTATCATTGGTAACATATTTGGAAGGAATATTTAAATTAGTCAGGGTCATGTGATCTTGTCCTGGTAAAATAAATTGCTACAAGGACATTTGTCTAAATGCCTGGGTGCTGGAAATGTAAAGTTTGTCTTGGCGGGCATTCACATCTCAGCCTCCGTTGCGGGTCACATAGATTTTCTGTGTGTGTGTCTGTTCATCTGTCTGTCGGTCACACCTCAGGTTTACCTTTGTGTTTAAGCTTTTTTGTCGAAGAAGATGACTTCACATCTTTATGTAACTAGGTACACTTGTACCTCATGATACAATATAAAAAAATATTGAAACAAATTCATGGCTGCAGTGACCTGTATTTCACAGTTGGATGAACAAGGTCAAATTGAGTGTTCTGCCTCAGGTTAACCTTTGTGATTAAGCTGTTTTTCCATGAATATGAAATCACGTCTTCAAAAAAATGTACACATGTAAAATCATGATATAAACCTTTTAATATTTATGCAAACTTACGGCTGTGACCTATATTTCGATTGTGAAAGGATTATGGGTTTATCTTTGACTTGATTCATTTTTATGAAACTATGTACAGATATGCATCATGATATGATCTATTTAATATTCATGCAATACAAGAAAGAAGGCTTTTTTCAGTCCCATGCTTGTGAAACATTTTCTGAATGAGTGAACTTGTATTTTGAAGATATTTGTTTGAACACAAGATCAGTATTTTAATCCCTTTGGATTTGTGATGGTTCATGCACAAACTGGAATTCCTTTGTTGTGTGTCTACTGGTAAAATAATGGTTTGCACAAATATGTGTCAAGCCATGTGAAACTGGATACCTCAGTATGTACAAAGATACTTCTTTGATCTGTTTTCAGATTCCAGATATGGTCATTGGAAGCACTTCACTACCTCACAAGACCATGAGGATAAAGAGGAGCCTTTATAATCCCACCATAACACAGACTGTAATAGCAATTAGTCAGGTAAAGCAATTACCAGAAAGTAAGCTCTCAGCTAAGCAGTCTGAACACAAGATTAGTATTTTAAACCTTGTATATAGTAATTAATACTTGTACATGTAGTTAATTTTAGAAAAATTAACATGTAACTAAAAGAAGAAATGTCTACAGCATGATATTGCATTGTGTCAGCATTATATAAGTAGCCAGTGGGATGTTTAAGCCAACAAACAAACAGACATTAAAAAAATAAAAAAAAGTTTTGATTTTCACTCACTCTGCACAAAAGTTCACTCATCATGGTGAGCTGGTGAATGGTATTTAATACCCCTGCATATGTGTTGTTAAAGTCACTTGATTTTATTTTCCACTGTGCATAAATGTAACTTGAAACTCACTTAAAAGAAATGAATCCTTAAGTTTTTACCTTCAAAGTTAAGCAATGTATTTCTGAATTATTGCATTGCCTAAGAACTTAATATTACAGTTTAATTATACTGTATTTTATATTTAAACAAAAACATTCCTATGGTTTCACTGAGAATCCCTTTTGTATGATCTTGCATGACTAAAAATCAAAGAAAAATACTACCACCTATGGTAATGCAGTTAAGAAGAAGACTCTTAGAATTTTGAGTACAGTCAACTCTCTGCAACAGCTGTGTTTGTACATCACGTTTCAGCGGATGTATCGAGATTTCAAGACGTGCGAATCCAACTGTACCCCACCCACATAACCTTAATGAGGAAGTTTCATATACATGTAGACACTAGATCTTTTGTTATGCAATGTAAATGTAATACTAATTCATATTTTGTATCATAATTCCTTATTTGTTTGGCTGTATGTGCAAATTAAAAGTTAGAAATATGTGTATGAAGTTCTCATACTCCTGTGTGAGGTCACTTTATTATAGCCCAGATAGGAAGTATATGGGGGCTATATTGGAGACATATTTACTAGTGTAGACAAGATTTGTCTGCCTTATTTCTCGGCTACCTTTGGTCTGATTTTGATGAAAATTTGCAAGACTGAAGAGTATCGAACGTAATTGAGCATATTGTTGACATGTCATGATTATTTGATTTAGAATGAGTTATGGCCCTTGGTTATATTTTTCAAGAATGTCTTACATGGTAACATTATCTGTGACAAAGCATCTGAGGGAATTTATCATTTTCAATTATAATTCTTGTTTAACCCTTTCCCTCATAGAGAACACCATGGAAAGACATATGCAAACAGCATAAAACCAGATCAGCCTGCGGGTTACTCAGGTTTTATGCTGTTCGCTGCTCCTCAGTGGTCTGGAAATGAGGACTTTATAATTAAATTTGCTAAGGTTTAACTGTGGTTTTTCTGCAGATCAGGCTTTATGTGGTACCAGTATTGAGTGCGTCAAAATGAGTCTATATGAGGGAAAGGGTTAATAATGTCAGGACCTCAGTTATAAGTGTGAAGTCCTCGATTGCTTGGAAGTGTGTGCAAATCATATTCTAGAAAAATGTGTATGAAGTCCTCATTTTTTTGTTTGGTTGTGTAAGCAGATCATATGCTAGAAATATGTGTTTGAAAATTCCCCCACATCCCTGGATAGGGGAAGTTATATATGAATCACTTGGCTGTGCGTCTGTTGATTCTTCCGTTGGTTTATATTGAATTTTTTTGACAATGCTTCACTGGATTTGCAAATGGTTTGGCACATAGGTTTACCAAAGTAAGATGGAGTGTTAAGTGGAAAAAACAAATTGTTAGCTCAAAGGTCAAGGTCATACTTAGAGGTCAACAATAGAAAATTAATGCCAGTATGCAATTTAAGATTTTTTCCAAATGGTTTGTTAAATGAAGTGTCATGAGAAAGAACCAGTTAACTCACAGGTCAAGGTCATACTTGGAGGTCAACAAAAGAAAATCAATGCTAATATGCTTGTCCAGGCTTAACTTGACATAGGATCACTGGATTTCCAAATAGTTGGTACAAACGTTTACCATATTAAGATAGAGTGCCACATGCAAGAACAAAATTGAGTGTGTTTTTGCCTTGGATCGAAAGGATATGCTTTATCATTTCTATCATTATGTTTATCACTAAGTTATGAGACTCAGAGTCTAATATTTATAGATGATTACTCATTATGTATAAGAAGTCCTCAATTTCTTCCCATCATCTTCTTAAAATAAATTAAAGACCCTCATAATTTTCATTACATAAAAGAATTATAAACTATTGTCATCTAAATGACTTTGTGCTGTGTGGAGCTTATAATCCAGACTATCTTTCAAATGATCAAAATTATGTGACAAAGGCTACAGGCTGCATGGCAGGACCATATTTTTGCCACAGGCTTTGATGGGTGTGTCAGCTGGAAAAGTACATTAATTAGTTATTGACTGGCAAATAGCAAGGTAGTGGCCCTAAAGGGGGTATTAATCACCTTCAGTGATGGTTCTAATTTGTTAATGTGAGGACCTCAGTTGTAAGTGTGAAGTCCTCGTTTGTTTGGCTGTGTGTGCATTAAATCAGGTGCTAAAAATATGTGTAGACTGTTATATATTGATGGGGTACTAATTTACTGCATCACAGAACACAATCATCATATGTGATGATGGAGAGATTCACACATCAGGTTTGTTACAGATATTGACAGTTCAGTTATACTTAGGCCAATGCACTGTGGAATCATTCATGTGGTGTCAGTCTTGATTTAACCAAGCATTGTCATTTTTCCTGCCCATACATCTTGAATTACATAATTATGTAGATGTCTGGGACAAAACATAGAAAGTGCCACAACAACATAAGGATAAAAGCTGTTTTGATGAACTAAAAGCACATTTGTGCAAATTTTAGGACTTTACTATTTGAGTTTACCATTGCTTTGACAGTATTCCAGTCATATAGCAACGTCCAGCTAATTACAGGCAGAGGAAGACCCCAAATGCACGGTGGCATCAAGGTAGAACCACCGACCTACTGCAAGCCAGCTGGAAGGCTTCCTCACATGAAAATCCAAATGACCCTGCCAGGATTCGAACCCACCTGGTGAGGGGCTTCAAATTTTAGGTATTTTGTTGATAACTTTACAAGGTATTGACTAATTTCATATTAAAATAGATAGCAAAAATGTGAAGTGCAGTGACCAAGAACTCTACCATGACCATTTCGTTTTTAATTTTCTCCCATTAATTTAATAATGAATTTCTGTCAAGAGCCTAACTCATTTACTATATACTTTAAGACTGCACAAGGTATTGACATGAAACTTCATGTATAAATAGATGGTGACTTGGAGAAATACTTTTTAGAAGAACCATAATTTTACCTGGTGCCATTTTTAAATTATCTCCCATCAAAATTAAAATGAATGTTTGTCCAGAGTATTACTCATTGAGCTAAAGGCTTGGTATTTGGTATGGTTAATCCACCAGGGTGCCCTTTGATTTTGCATCAATATATTGAATGTCTGGATGGAAGAATGTCACAAATCTTGTTTCCACTTCATAACTTTGTCATTTCTTAATGAATTTTGAATTGACTGGAGAGATTGCTTGATGTGTTGCACTTTATAGGGGTGGGGCAATTTAGTGTCTTTTACTTTTTTATCTCACCTGAGCACAATGTTCTCACCTGAGCACAATGTTCTCACCTGAGCACAATGTGCTCAAAGTGTTATTTTTGATCGGCCTCCATCCATCCTCATTAGTCATTTGATGTAAACAATTTGCTTTTATCAAAACTTGGTATGATTTATCCTAAGTTGGCCCTTCACAAAAAATTGCTAAGATAAACTTGATCCATGCAAAACTGATTGCCATGGCAACTATCAAAATTTATTTAAAAAAACCTGAAAAATCATCTTCTTTAAAACCAGTGGTTAGAATTCAACTTCCTTTTGCACAAATGGTCACCTCATTGCCCTCTTCCATAATTGCAAAAATAAACTTGGACCTTAAAAGATGAGGCCCTTAGGGTGTTAGGTTTTCGTATATACTGTGTAAAGAAAACTTCAAGAAACATTTCCTCTGAAAACAATAATCCTAATTAAATTTATTTTGGCACGCATGGTAACCTCATTGCCTTTTTCCATTATTTCCAAAATAAAATTGGTTCCTTTAAAATAAGCCTCTTGAGGGGTTGGGTTGTTAATCTTAAATACTGCATAAAGAAATTTTCAACATTCATCTGTCTGTAGCTTTGCTGGATGTCATCAGATATTAAACTCCCAAATCACTATCATGGTTCTACTTATACCTTATACTGATGGTACTCAGGTGAGGGATTCAGGGACATCATGGCCCACTTGTTTATAAATTTTGATGGATTTCTTTCAATAATCCAGCCCGTTACAACTATGGCACATATAGTGTTTTATTACCTCTGTATCCTGCATCTTAGATGTATTTGTTTTGCTGTGGATGCAATGTTTTATTACAGTAAATACATAAAAATATATGTAAAATGCTATTGAAATTGAAATAACATGCATACTTTTCATATTGGGACTTAATTTTTTAGCTTAGCGAGTTCCTGGACATGTGCAGCAAGAATTGTAAAAAATTCACTGCATGACATATTATTATGAAACTTCAGATATCATGAAAGTTGAAAAAATGTCAGTAATTCAGTCTGACGTAATCAGGAAAACCATGCAAACTCTGATTAAAATTGTTTTGTGTACAGGAATTAAAGAATTGGATTCAGAAAGTGATAATGACAATCAGCTCCAAATTGACAGACAGCAGAAATCAAGTAAGTGCATGGTCCTCTTTATTTTAGCTCATCTGATACACAGCTTGTATTATATTTTTAAAACTAAGAAAAGAACTTCAAAACATCCAAAAGTAGTTATACCTTTAAAATCTGCTTTAAGGTGAAAATTGCAATATTGTTTTGATTTTATAAATATGAATAATATTTTGAGCAGTTCTGTGCATAAAATGTATGTCAGAAATACTTTTCAGGAGAAGATTAAAACTTAATCTTTCTCTAAAAACATTGATGCTCTTCATCTTGGGTACATTCGCTTTTTGAGATGTCATCTCCTTTGAAACTACTGATTCCAACCAAACTTTGTCAGAAACATCATTGGAGGGGGGGGGGGGGTGTTTTAAAAAGATTCCAGTCAGAGTTAAACTCCTTGTTGCTATGGGGGTTAGGTACAAAATTAAAAAAAACATCTCTGAAGAGAGTGGCCAGATTTCATTTTTTTTTTCACAGAATAATTTGCAATTAAAAGAATTGTTTAAAAAAAAAAACATGGCCACCAGGGTTATGGCAAGTTTTTGTTATATGGACATCCTTTGCCTAGATCTTAGATATTTGGTGTGTAGCATCATCTAGTATACCTCTACCATGTTTGTTAAATTCATCACTGACCTGGCGGGAAAGTGGTTAGAGCATCCGCCTCGGGAGCGGGAGGTCATGGTTTCAAATCCCCGCCGCGACATTCTAAAGTCGTGAAAAGCTCCCTTGCTTGGCGTTCAGCATATAAGGGTAGTTCCAGTACTGGTTGGCATGGTATCAGGATAATGTGTGTGGTATCATGCCACATATCTAGGGCGTGATACTGCAGCCTGTGGTAGCACTATATCTATCTCAAGTAAACATTGTCTCCAAAAGACTGAAATGCAAGTTGCAGTTGTTTGTTACTTTGACAAAAAAATCATCTTTAACTTGTTTGGAAGTCAAGGATTTTTGCAACTACAAATATATTGCCACTACCTCTTTTAAGTTGAAAGGTCACCAAAATGCACAAACAAGATCAAATTTGTTTGTTTTTTTTAATTTCACACACATTATTATTTTATAACTTTAATTCCTTTTCAGCTTCAAATATAAGACGACCCTTGTATGGAGAAGAAAGGAAGATCCCTAGAAAACTGCAATGTTAGGACCTTCGAGCCATTGATAGAGAACATTATTAATAATCAGATATTGGCTTTATAGAGAAAATTTACTGCAAAGAGAAAGTAACAATAACAGATGTTTCAGATTTTCTGTGAATGCAGATTGGTAGTAAAAACCTTCCAGTACATAACTCCTTAAGTTTTGGTACAATTGTGAAACTTTATACATAGAAGAACTTGTTAAGAGAAAGTGCAGTCAACAAGAGTTGAAACACTTGTTCATTTGTATTATGTCTAAACCCCTATTTATAGGATAGAGACATATTGTTTATGCAGGATTTTCTGTCTGTCATTAAATCTTGAGTCACTTACATCTCCTGAAGAAATTCAACTTGAGTCTTGAAATTTTATTGTAAAGTATATCAGGATGTAAACTTGTATGCCTTAGAAGGAGGGTGGGGGGAGAATTATATGTTAATTATTAGCTCACCAGAGTAAAGGTTAGGGTGAGCTTTTGTGATATTTGAAATATCTGTTGTGCATGACACTCTACAGGCCACAACTTTGACTCAGGTTTCTTTGACAGACTTGCTCAGAATGTTTGTCCTGACAATATCTAGTCATGTTTGACTTGACTTGACTATTTGAGTTAACCGTCGCCTTGACAATATTTCAGTCATAAAGCCGCGTCCAGCTAATTACAGGTGGAGGAAGACCCCAAATGCACAGAGGCATCTGGGTAGAACCACCGACCTACCGGCAAGCCAGCTGGAAGGCTTTCTCACATGAAAATCCGAATGACCCTGCCGAGATTCGACCCACGTGGTGAGGGGCTGAGTGAGAGCTAAAGTCAGTGACTTTACCCTCTCGGCCACAGAGGCCCCAGTCATGTTTGATCATGTGTAGTTTGGGGTCAAAAAGTAGGTCACTGGGTCAAATTTTAGTCAAAATCTTGTCTAAGCACATTATATATAATTCTTTTTCAAACTTAGTCAGAAAGTTTATCTTGATAACACTTAGTCAGATTCAATCATCGGTGGGTTGAGGTCAGTAGGTCAAAATCTTGTTTACAAAATGTTATTGTTAACACTCTTATATATAGCATATGAGGTAATCATTCATGTGATTGTTGTTTTGTCTACATGAGAGGGACCCGTACATGGTTTTGACCAATGTCTGACTTGAGCCTTCTTATTTGTAATGTTAAGATATCATTTGAAATAGATCTGCTTTAAAGTCCTTCTGTAATGCCATCTTCAGTTGAGTGATTAAGTACCATCTTGGCCTTTTTGTTAACAATACAGCAGAAAGGATATTTTTGGTAAAATTTGTCCAGCAAATATTCAGTTAAATGTTTCTGTATGTATTCAGAGTTTCACAGTTATTTCACTTCATTAATCATGTTTGGTTAAGTCCATAGTCCTTTTACTTATCAGTGATGTTTTGGAAAGACAGATAGGTACTTGAATTTTTTTTCACTTAAAAAAAAATGAAATATTCATTTTTGTAAAATAACATAAATACATTCATTGTTATGTATTGCTTACAG
>CM037789.1:48066651-48105721 GCA_021229015.1 Solen grandis | reverse complement strand
AGTTAATACAGGGGTTATCTGTTCACAAGTGTGTTTATAGAACTCAGCACCTATCCCATCAATGCCTTGGTACATGTTTATACGGCCATGTAACAAACCAAATATCTTAAGTTCCAGGCCTTGTGGTTTCTGACAAGAAAATTTTTCCAGTATAAGCCTATGTTAACTGAAGTGACCCTAGGGACAAGGCTAATTTTGACCCCAGGGCCATGATGTGAACAACATTAGTAGAGGTACACTAGACAATGCTACACACCAAGTATCACATCTCCAGGCCTTGTGGTTTCTGACAAGATGATTTTCCTATATAAGCCTATGTAAAAAAAATGACCCCTGGGGTGGGACCAATTTTAACCCCAGGGTCATGATTTTAAGAAACTTGGTAGAGGTTCTTAAGACAATGCCACACAGCAAATATCTAAGCTCTAGGCCTTGCGATTTAACCCTTTCGTCTCATAGAGGAAACCATGAAAAGACCTATGCGAACAATATAAAACCAAATCAGCCTGCGAGTAACTCTCAGGCTGATCAGGTTTTATGCTGTTCGCTGCTCCTCAGTGGTCTGGAAATGAGGACTTTATAATTAAATTTGTTAAGGTTTAACTGTGGTTTTCTGCAGATCAGGCTTTATGTGGTACCTACTGAGTGCATCAAAATAAGTCTATATGAGGGAAAGGGTTAAGAGAAGAAGATTTTTAAAAATTTCATTTTAAAAATCTATTTTTAGCTCCTGTTGCCCAGATATGCATGGACCAGAAACATTTGAACAACTATGGTAGAGGTTAATGCAAGGAACATCACTGGCAATTTTTTTGGCCCAGTGGTTTCAGGGGAGATGTTGAAAAATTGTTGAAGCAGGATGCACACACTGACGCATGCACACACAGACGCTGGACAAAAGGTGATCTTCCTAAATAAGCCTATGTAAAAATTAGAGGATTACCCAAGGAATGTCTATACTTAAACATTTAAAATCTGGCCAGTAGTTTTGAAGGAGATGATTTTCATGCTTTTTATGGATCGGAATAATTTTAGCAATCTTGGTAGATGGTTATCCAAGGAACATATGAACCAAAACATTTTAAAATCTGGCCAGTAGTTTTGAAGGAGATTTTTTTAAATTTTTCATAACTGTTTTCTTTCTGTTGCCATGGCAACCAGAGTTCTACATAGATCAATTTTATTTTAGCAACTTTTATGAATGTTCACTCAAGGATCATCCCTCCCAAGTTTAATCAAATTCTGTCTAGCGATTTAGAGGAGATGTCATTTAAAGCAACTTGTTGATGCCGCACAAAACATGCCGACTTGACGATGGATGCAAGTGGATCCCAATAGCTCACCATGAGCATGATGTGCTCAGGTAAGCTAAAAGCGTATTTTTAACCGTTTATAATGCTTACCTCATTTTATGATATACTGAAATACTGAACATTTGTAATTATCCTGCATATTGCATTATAGCCTTTACATACATTTTCATACGCTTCAGTAATTCAGTTGTGTTTACAATTTAAGAGTAATATATCCAGAGCTGAAAAACAGACACAATGGAAAAAAAAAAAACGCCATACGTATCTTGCGTCCAGTTTTAAACCTGCAAAAAAGGCATCTGTCTTGTTTCGTTGCAGAAAAATGAAAAAGGGAAAGTGTGTTACTATTTGAGTTTGTGTCCTGTTTAATATTTAGTTTCTCAGAACAAGCAAAATTTGGAGCTGAATAACATTTGTTTTTTATCACCCATTCTATACTGTCCATGGATCTTGACTGATATATACAAAATGTAACATTTTCATTACCAGGTCTTTTTACAAAACATTATCCAAAATCTTCAATCATTAAATGGTTCCTAAAACCCTAAGACTGGTAAAATACTTTAAAAGCCTCTAACACCATACAACACTAACTGCTTAAAACCATGATTATGACTTCAGGTGATTAATATCCCCACATAGAATATTGTCTTTGATAAATGGCCCCGACTCTTGCCTGCTGACTGGTCTTATGATTAACCATTATTCTAATTTCGATGGCATTATGCACAACCAAACTGTTGGTGTGGATGTAATGTGGGTGTGGGAAAGGATGCGACATCCTCTATACCCTAACTTCACTATGTATAATTATTGTCCGAGTCAGACATTGTCCACAACTTTCACTTTTCATTTAAATTTAACCTATTTCTCTCATAGAGGACACCATGAAAAGACCTATGCGAACAACATAAACCCAGATCAGCCTGCGAGTAACTCGCAGGCTGATCAGGTTTTATGCTGTTGGCTGCTCCTCAGTGGTCTGGTAATGAGGATTTTACAATTCAATTTGGTAAGGTTTAACTGTGGTTTTCTGCAGATCAGGCTTTATGTGGTACCTTTTGAGTGCGTCAAAATGAGTCTATATGAAGGAAAGGGTTAAAGCACATTCAAAGTTCTGCTCCTGGCGAATCTCATTTCAAAACATAATGTTAATGGTAATGAGTATATATAAAACAAATGAGTTAAGTGTTTAAATTCTACTCATAGAAACCAAGAACAACACAAAGAAGAAAGATCAAGGATCAGGTATCATTCAGTATGCTGCCTTACTTTTCCCAGTGTCATCCAAGGAACTATCCTGGTTGTGCAGTTTGGTAAGCTTAATGAGCTCCTGAAGTGATTGGGGACTCAGAAGTGGACTTGTATGCTTTGAAGGGGGATGCTGATCCATCTGCACCAGTGGATTTCACCCCTATGGCTGGGATGGTTGCATTGTTGTACATGAAGTAGTAGTGGTGGGCTTGAGGAGGAGGGTGACTGGCATGGAATGGTACCGAGACAGCGGGCATCAGATAGGCTGACAGATGGGTGGGCACATCGGGCTGCCAGATAAAGCTTGGCTCACACTCTGCTATCAGGCCTTTGGGACTGCTTGGAAGCTTCTCTCTGCAAAAATGGAAATGTTATTTATATAAGTCTCTGCATATTAAAAAGAGATCCTACAAGAAAGTTAATATTTCTCATAAGTGCTCTCAAATAATAAGAGCTGTCAAAGGACAGCACAAAATGCTTGTTGGTAAAATCTATTTCAATTCTTGTCCTTCAAATACCCTGTAAATAATAATTGTCAAAAAATGATAAACCTTGAGAGTCTGATATCCGGTATTCAATGAATCGCCACATTGAGGAATCGGGTGACCACTGTATTCCATCAAGAGTTATCTACCTTGGTTGTCTGATGCCCCATAACATATTCATAAACTTTCAAGTCAATACCATGAATAGTTATTGAGATATAAGGCTGATTGCATGCAAAGCTTTAACCAAATTTTCTATTGCATGCAAAACTTTATCCAAAGTTAACAAGGGTCAGGACTGCCACAAAATACGCCCATCACAGTATGGGGACTCTCAGAAATAGCTCAGAGAAACAAGCTATTGTCTCCTAAATCCCATTAATTAATGAATGTTACTTATTAAAACAATCATGTTGAAACATTTCCATTAATTTGAAGGAAAATGTCTCTTTTGACTTATTCAAGTGTTCAAGGCCCATAACTTCGATATTCACGCGATAATGCTGAATATAGAACTCATCCGCGATTTTATGGTCATGCACATGTGTGGAAAGTTTGAAAAGGATTGGTCTAACGGTATTGAAGTTAGAGCCCAGACAATCACAATTTCAAGTATTTTGTGTACGTCAAGGGCCATAACTTTTAAGTCATTCACGCGATAATGCTGGATATTGAACTCATCCGCGATATTATGGCCATGCACAAGTGTGAAAATTTGAAAAGATGGGCAACTGTATTGAAGTTAGAGCCCGGACAATCACAATTAAGTATTTTGTGTACGTCAAGGGCCAAAACTTTTAAGTCTTTCACGCAATAATGCTGGATATCGAACTCATCTGTGATATTATGGCCATGCACATGTGTGAAAAGTTTGAAAAGGATTGGGCTAATGGTATTGAAGTTAGAGCCGACAATCACAATTTCAAGTATTTTTTGTATGTCAAGGGCCATAACTTCTAAGTCATTCACGCGATAATGCTGGATATTGAACTCATCCGCGATATTATGGCCATGCACATGTGTGAAAAGTTTGAAAAGGATTGGACTAACGGTATTGAAGTTAGAGCCCGGACAATCACAATTTCAAGTATTTTGTGTACGTCAAGGGCCATAACTTATAAGTCATTCATGCTCTTATTCTTCGAATAGTCGAGCTATAAATGACTACATACTCTTTCATTGACATTCCTGACCTCTAACCAATTAACGAGCTGTCAGCAACAATAATATATCCTGGGCCTGGACCTTATGCTAAACTTGCAAGTTGATAACCTAACAATTAACATAGCCTCGCATGTATATCAAACAAGTGTATTGGTTTTCATAAAATCCATTCATTTAGTTTTGCTCAATGTGTCAATTTTATTAATGTAATTAGATATTGATTAAGAAAAGAAGGGAAAATAAGTGATTTTTTTTTCTAAAATGCTATCAAAATATAAACAAGGACAAGATGGCCCTGAAGTCGCTCACCTGAGAAAAGCTGCCTTAATTGCCTGTACAAGTTACTAAATTATAGCATATTTGTGCTGAATACATAATCCATGAAATCATTTATAATTCCACAAACTAAACAGTGCTGGTGGTTAAAATTAGAAGTCAAATTTGACTGAGAAATTATGGCTTTAAACACATAAATTTAAACATTAAAAGGGACACAACTCCTAACCTAATTGGCCAATATCAGTAAAAATCGAACTTGGCTGAAAGAATATGGCTATGAACATTGTTCTAAAGTTTCAAGACGATAACTTCAGAAATGAAGATGCTACAGTGCAAATAAAGTGAATTATTATTTTTTTTTTTTTTAATATCAAAAGAGGCATAATTCCTGACCTAATTGACGGATATCAGCCATAATCAAAAATTGGCCAAAAGAATATGGCTATAAATATTGTCATAGAGTTTGAAGATGATTGCTTACGAAATGAAGATGCTAGAGTGCAAACAAAGTGAAATCTAGCGTTTTTTTTATGTCAAAAGGGGCATAACTTCTGACCTAATTGGCAAATATCAGCCATAATCAAAGTTGACAAAGAATTATGGTAATAAACATTGTCATAAAGTTTGAAGATGATTGCTTAAGAAATGAAGATGCTAGAGTGCAAACAAAGTGAAATCTGGCTTTTTTTTATATTAAAAGGGGCATAACTCCTGATCTAATGGGCCGATATCAGCCATAATTGAACTTGGCCGAGATATAATGGTAATAAACATTAGAATAAAGTTTGAAGATGATTGCTTAAGAAATGAAGACACTAGAGTGCAAACAAACTAATTGTGGACGACGGACAGACATTCATTGATCCCAATAGCTCACCCTGAGCACATGTGCTCATGTGAGCTAAAAATATGTTGAAGAGTGAAATAAATATAGTCCTAGAGTTATAATCCTTTATCACACAATATAGTTTTCTTTATAAATAAAGAATCTATTATTATTTCTACATAATTAAGGTAATTCAACAAAATACACTAGTAAAAATTTTAAAAGTAATAATCATCAATTTATAAACATTAAAAAGTAAAAGAAAAAGTATTTTTTCTTTATTACAAAATCATTCCAAGGAAGATAAATCAGCAGTTCTTTTGCTGCAGTCTTTTTTATCACATCCCCCTAATCAATCAATCAATCAATCAATCAATCAATCAAACTATCAATCAATCAAACTTTTTTCCACCTTGATAGGAGATATACAAAATATATACATGTAAATATTAACAGAGTAATATCATTACATTATAGCAAATTAATGAGCAAGGCAATATACATTTATAAATACAAACAAGGCTTTGTCAGTATATTGCAAGCAATATTGTCAGGAGTCCCCACTGGTCAAAACCCAAAGAATTTGAGCCAGATAGAAACAACAAAATTTTGGAAATGGGCTATGAACCCCAAACTGCACTGACTTTTAAAGTATGCTGTTGCATCAACACATTTTCATGTAATGTCACATTGTTAGAACACAGGTTGAACATCATAGTTTTGCAAGCATTTATTTCCGATAAAACAAATGAAATAATAAACAAACGTGAATTTACATCATCATGCAAGTTTATGTACGAGAATAGTTATCACTAACACTGCACGACAACATCGGCAATGAGTGGGTGGGGTAAGGTGTCAGTAAAATATGAAAACTCGAGGCAGAAGTGAGCACTACATACATGGGTGTTGACGTTATGTTTACTTGCAATTTGATTGTGTTAAATAAACCATGTTTATGTTTTGACTTCCACAATGCCAAATTGGGTGTGGAAGATGAAAATAGAATTTGTTGCAGACAAACTCTGCAGACACTATGTAAACAAAGACAATATAGTCTAGATAAGAACTTAAAAGGATATTGAATTTTGCATACACTATTTTTAGGGTGTTTGTTAGGGGGATATTGATTGATTATTAATTAGAAAATACAAATT
This sequence comes from Solen grandis, assembly GCA_021229015.1. Classification (NCBI taxonomy): domain Eukaryota; kingdom Metazoa; phylum Mollusca; class Bivalvia; order Adapedonta; family Solenidae; genus Solen; species Solen grandis. The sequence continues at coordinate 48,099,243 of CM037789.1, read as the reverse complement.
CCATCACTTATTTATTTATAGATCTTCATGATTAAGTGAGAATACTTGGTGAAAAGATATATTTTTCTTATGAAACAAAATATACCAAACTGTCAATCAATGATGAACAGGTTAAAATTTGCTTGGGCAATTTATAAATCTGCAAAAATTAGCAATGCAGAAAGAGAAAGGTGGTCAGTTGTATGACTTTTGTCTCAAATACCTGAATTGATATTTAACCCAAACAAAACAAAATGAAATCTTAATGATGATAACTCATTCATAGAAAAAATATATTTGGCGAATAAGTTTTTCCCTCCGGTTTTCTGTTTGCTATTTCAATGTTGTTGTGTTTTTTTTTCAGACCCTATAAATTATATTTAACTTATGCCTAATTATGTATGGTCAGGAGCGGGATGACCTTGACCCTCACATACCTATTGATGAGGAAAATAAATGGGGTGACCCTGATTATAGGGACCTGAATATTTTGTAATTTTTATGCTAGTTAAATAGTTGGTATTATTTTGAAATAAATACAGTAAACTTTCATCAGTAATAATGGAGACCCCTCACATTAAATGCAGGCTTTTTCTGTTGTTTTTTTTTTCCTAAATAAATCTATGTAAAATCAAGTGACCCCTGGGGCGGGGCAAATTTCGACCCCAGGATCATGGTTTGAACAAACTTGGATATGGTTCATAAGACAATGCCACAGACCAAATATCTAAACTCTAGGCCTTGCAGTTTCGGAGAAGAAGATGTTTAAAGATTTCATTTTAAAAATCTAATTTTAGCTCCTGTGACCCAGATATGCAACGGACCGGAACCATTTGAACAACTTTGGTAGAGCTTATTGCAACGAACATCCCAGGTAATTTACATCAAATTGGGCCAAGTGGTTTAGGAAGAGATGTTGTTTAAAGTAAATTGTTGAGGCCAGATACACGGACGCCGGACAAAGGGGATCACAAAGGCTCACCATGAGCATGTTGTGCTCAGGTGAGCTAAAAACAAGAGGGCCATGATGGCTCTATAACGCTCACCTAAGTACCTCTGCTATAAAGGAGCAATCTTGGTAGAGGGTTACCAATAGAACACCTGTGCCAAAACATTTAAAAATCTAGCCAGTAGTTTGGAATAGAAGTGACTTTTGAAGGTTTCACTATATACATTTAAAGCAAATAAGCCCAGCTCCTGGCGGCCATGTTTCTTTACAGACTGAAATAATTTTAGCAATCTTTGAAGAGGGATACCCAAGAAACATCTGTATTAAAACATTTTGAAATCTGGACGGCAGTTTTGAAGGAGTTGATTTTTAAAGTTTTCATATTTTTTTTCTTTCTGTTGCCATGGCAACCAGAGTTCTACATAGATCAATTTTATTTTAGCAACATTTGTGAAGGTTCACCCAAGGATCATCTCTGTCAAGAATAAATCAAATTCTGTCTAGCGGTTTCAGAGATGTCATTTAAAGTTTTAACGATGTACCTAAAAGGCCCCTGGTGGCCATGTTTTTTTAACAGTTCAGAATAATTTTAGAGATCTTGGTTGAGGGAACATCTGTACCAAAATATTATGAAATCTGGCCAGTAGTTTTGAAGTAGATGATTTTCAAAGTGTTTATAATTTTTTTCTTTCTGTTGCCATGGCAACCAGAATTCTACAAGGATCAAGTTTATTAAAGCAACTTTTGTTTTGTTACAAAGAAGGCAAATTAGCCCCGCCCTTGGTGGCTATGTTTTTTTATGGATGCGAATAATTTTAAGTAATCTTGGTAGAGGGTTGGTTACCCAAGGAACTTTTGTACTATAATATTTGAAATCTGGCAAGAAGTTTTGAAGGAGATGATTTTTAAAGTTTTGATATTTTTTTTCTTTCCTTTACCATAGCAACCATAATCTTGGTCCGAGAAACAAGAGGGCCATGATGGCCCTGAATCGCTCACCTGAGTACCATTGCTAAAACTGATTACAAGGTTTTTAAACAGACAAGAATTCTGATATAACTCAATCTTAAACATTTTAGCCCTGACAATACTACACACCAAATATATAAGCACTGGGCCTTATGGTTTCAGAGGAGAAGACTTAGTGCGGGGTCATTTATCTCCAAAGGGCCACCATTTGAAAATCTTGATAATGAACCATTAGATGATACTACATACCAAAAATCTAAGCTATAGGCCTTATGGATTCATAGTAGAAGATTTTTTTTAAAGATTTTCCTATATAACTCTATGTAAAACAAGTGACCCCTGGTGCGGGGGCATTTATCACCATAAGGTCATGATTTGTACAATCTTGGTAATGAACCATAAGATGATGCTACATACCAAATATCTAATCTCTAGGCCTTATGGATTCATAGAAGAAATTTTAAAGTTTTCCTATAATCTATGTAAAACAAGTGACCCCTGGTGTGGGGGCATTTATCACCATAGGGTCATGATTTGAACAATCTTGGTAATGAACCATTAGATGATGCTACATACAAAATATCTAATCTCTAGGCCTTATGGATTCATAGAAGAAAATTTTTAAAGCTTTTCCTAAATAAATCTATGTAAAAAAAAGACCCCTATTGCGGGGGCATTTATCACCATAGGGCTATGATTTGAACAATCTTGGTAATGAACCATAAGATGATGCTACATACCAAATATCTAAGCTCTAGGCCTTATGAATTCATAGAAGAAGATTTTTAAAGATTTTCCTATACAACTCTATGTAAAACAAGTGACCCATGGTGTGGGGGCATTTATCACCATAGGGTCATGATTTGAACAATCTTGGTAATGAACCATTAGATGATGCTACATACAAAATATCTAATCTCTAGGCCTTATGGATTCATAGAAGAAAATTTTTAAACATTTTCCTAAATAAATCTATGTAAAAAAAAGACCCCTGGTGCGGGGGCATTTATCACCATAGGGTCATGATTTGTACAATCTTGGTAATGAACCATAAGATGATGCTACATACCAAATATCTAAGCTCTGCTTGATTTAGAAGAAGATTTTAAAGTTTACCCCTGGTGCGGGGGCATTTATCACCTTAGGGCTATGATTTGTACAATCTTGGTAATGGCCCATAAGATGATGCTACATACCAAATATCTAAGCTCTCGTCTTGCAGTTTTGCAGAAGAAGATTTTCAAAGTTTGCATTTTTAAAATCTATTTTTAGCTCCTGTGACCTACTTTTTTAACCAATCTGAATAATTTGTACAACTTTGATAGAGGGCATCATAAGGATGATTCCTGTGAAGTTTGGTCAAAATCCCTTCAGCGGTTCCTGAGGAGATGTTGTTTAAAGCAAATTGTTGACGATGGACGGACGCACGCACGCACGGACGACGGACAAAAGGCGATCACAATAGCTCACCATGAGCACGTTGTGCTCAGGTGAGCTAAAAAACAAAGAGACGTGCAGAATCCCCATACTGCCATCTATTCATATACCAAGATTCGTAATATTATCTGAAACGGTTTTCAAGTTATCATGGGATACAGATTTCCGGACATCTGGATAGACTGATGGACGGACCGACGAACAGTCAAAGGGAGGGCAAACCTGTAGTCCCCTCTAGTGTAAACACCGGTAGGGGACTTATTAAGACGCTTATTATTGTTTAACAATTTAAGGTGCCAATAGTCTCACACTGCTGTTAACTATCACATGCTAGTGAAATTCGTATGCATAAAAATTTCACATTTCACAGCATGCAAAATTTACAACACACAGGATGACTAGTATGACTTGACTATTTGAGTTTACCGTCACCTCGACAGTATTTCAGCCATATAGCGGCATTGGCTTATTACAGGCGGAGGAAGACACCGAATGCAGATCCGGGTATCTGGATGCATCCGGGTAGAACCACCGACCTGCCAAAAGCCAGCTGGAAGGCTTCCTCACACACACAGGATGGGTAATCAAACAGCCAATCAAAGGTGTTAAAATGAAATACAACATTGTTTACATGTATATTCAACATAGTAGTATATTATTATTATTATGATGGCAAATGCTGTATTCTTTCTTTTGAAACATGTCCGACAAATTGAATTTTAACACTTTTGATATTTACAGGACAGAGACCATGTAGCATGAAACTCCCCCTCTGGTCTTCTGTCTGCTTAATTTTTAAAAGTAACTGATAGCACCGACTGTCCACTCTGGTAAACTTTTCCACTTGTTTTAAATAATTAATACACTCATTCTGAAGTAGTACTTCCTGGTGTTCAGGCAACTGTGTTTCTTGGCCAATTAACTTCTTGCTGTGACCTTATGTTCTGTTTGCATAATAGTTATACAGAATGAGTCGTTTGTAAAATTTAAATGCTTAATAGATTTGTATACTTTACATTGTCAGCTGCACGTTGATGCTTCTTTACCTTTAAATGTTTTTATTTATAATGACTCTTCCAATAAAAATAAAGAGAAATTCATATTACAGACAGCTGTCTGATGTAGAATTATGTTATTGCAGAAACCCATTTAACCCATTAACTGATAGAGACACATTTTGACTCCTGTTAGAAATTTTATATTTGAAAACATCATGAAACCTGGAGCATTTGCTCCTTCATTTTCCATAATGGAGCAAATGCTTCATTTTTCATAGTGTCTTCAAAGCTATTCAAAAAGTTAAAAAAAATATATCTTTTGAAATATTGATAAGAGGTAATCGGTTAAACTTTATGCAACACTACCATGCTGCATTATAGAGCAAGCTATTGAAATTTAATTGAAATTTTGCAGAGATGCTCCTCTGTAAATAAGTTGAGAAACAAGAAATGTTTGTGAAACATATATGCCCCCCTCATATGCCATAATATGTATATAGCTATATTACATGCAAGGAGTTTGCCTTCATAATGTTGGCTTGTCACAAAAAATTCTCAAACTTCAAAAATTTGAGTGAAAATATAATGTGCTAAAATATGGAACTAAACATTTACTGAAATAAATGGGCTGGAGAAATATTTACACAAGTCCACAAAGGTTTAAGTGAAAGAACATTGTCAGTTATAAACAAACAAAACATAAAGACTTAGTGCTCTAGGTTTATTATAAAAATTAACAAATCAGCCTTGCTAGCCATAAGCACAAACATCCACAATAATGAAAGAAAATGATACATCATCCTTCAAATATCTCAAACTTCAAAACAAAACAACATTACATCTTGATGTAAGTAATAAAAAGTCTTTTAAATAATTTCCATATAGTGGCCAAGTCATCAAACATATATACAAATGCAACCTTGTGACCTTGACCTTTGAGGTATTGACACCTAAATTGATAGGGGTTATCTACTAATCATAAGCAACAACCACATGAAGTTTGAGACTTAAAGGTCAAATAGAACTTCAAGTTATCACTCGGACAAGGTCTGGTATTATACATACACAACATGTGACCTTGACCTTTGAGGTAATGAAACCAAAATCGATAGGGGTCATCTACTAATCGTGAGCAACAACCACAAGAAGTTTGAGACTTAAAGGTCAAATAGAACTTGAGTTATATCACTCGGACAAGGTCTGGTATTATACATACACAACATGTGACCTTGTGACCTTGACCTTTGAGGTAATGACACCAAAATCAATAGGGGTCATCTACTAATAATGAGCAACAACCACATGAAGTTTGAGACTTAAAGGTCAAACAGAACTTAAGTTATCACTCGGACAAGGTCTTGTCTACGGACAGACCGAGAGACTGACCTACGGACCGACCGACCGACATGAGCAAAGCAATATATCCCCTCTTCTTTGAAGGGGGGCATAAAAAAATAAGAACACTGCATGTGGTGTTAATGTTTGTTGGTAAAAGGCAACCACTATCATTATAACTTTAAAGGGGACATAACTTCTAAAAGTATCACTTTTAGGATAATGTCCCTTGTCTTATGAAGAAGTATGTCAGCGTGCAAGGACTTTGTCAGTATGCAAGGACTTTGGCAGATTTCTATGGTACAGAAAAGGCTGATGTCTGAGAACCATAGAACTGTTGTCCCCTCTGATCTTGAAAATGCAGATGCCATGTATGAACAGTTAAGATTTCAGATGTCAGATATATATGTACAAGTAGGGAATGGTTAAAAAAATGTTCAAGTTTAGCTTGTTGTTGTTGTTTTTTATTTTCTATTTTTAAATATTAACTTGTGACTGGAATAAAGGTACAATACATGGTAAATGATTAATCATTTCATTTTAAAATTTTATAGTAATGAAATTAAGTTTTCCTAAACAGTATAAAAAATAGAAAAATAAAACATTTCATGCTTCTAGGACTGGGTTAAAAGTCAATATTTCATTTTTCTTATTTATTTATAAAGTAAAATAAAAACAATTTTGTATGGCAATTTTTAAATTTTTATTTTAATTGTCTTAATATAGCATATTAATTAATGACTGATTTTGGTATACTGTACTATCTATGTATAGTTTACAAAGGTTATTTTCACCTTTTTTATTATATGGGTCAGTAGGGAAATATACACAATCACTGATATATCATTATTTGGGGACCCAGGGTGAGGATACAGTGGAGAAGTTGTACAGGCTACTGATGTCTGACAGAACCACCCAAGCAGCTTTTCCAGACCTTCTGTACATTCTGAAATTAGCATTGCTTATTCTTCAGTCGACTGCTGTGGTTGAGAGGGGCCTCTCACTTATGAACGACATTAGTACTGACTAGTGATTGGAATCAGTCGAAAAAATATTCGTCGATTAATCAGAGACAAAAGTCACTGATTAATTGATTAATCATGATTAAATACCAAATATACCATGTTTGGAGTAAATGCCTATTAAAACTCTCTTACTGTACAACATGAAAATAAAGTATTCTGTACTATATAGATTATATAGATATGTATTAGGTATAGATGTTAATTTCTCAAATATTCAAATACATGTATTAACATTGAACGGAGATAAAGTATAAGAGGTTACAACCAGAGGCCAACGATGTGCAAAGTGCAACTTTGCAAGTATCAATTTATCAAATTAATGAAATTACCCAATCAGATGCGCGTTGAAATATTAACAACACCCCCTTTTTTTGTCAATAATTTGTCAACGAATTATTTTCGTCGTCATCGTCACGTCAACCAGTAACTCGTCACTGATTCGTTGACTTTATGATTAATCAGCTCACCACTAGTACTGACCTTCGGACAATGTCACAAACAACATTAGATAGCCTTATGAGGATAAGCAGGCATAGCAAATTGTTGAATGAAGTTGACTATGACAATCTTGTTGCAAAATTCAAAGACAGAAGGAGGAGAGAAATGCTCCTATAATACTCACTGTCAGGAAGTTCTATAGTTCTATAGTTAACTCTTTAATTTTGTATCTTTGAAATTCAAGTTTAAAAAAGTACTATAATTATGTGTAATGAAGATGTCAAATCTGTAACTGTGTTGTTTACTTTTAACCAATATCTATTCACCATTGGTCCTTGTAATGTTATACAATATTTAACCTTTTGGCTTTCCTGACATTATATCATAAACTGATCAAACATAGTTCATCCAAGGTAGATACCTATATTTAGTTAGTACAGTTTGCATGAACATCAACTCCTTTTTTCCTCCTAAAATTCTAAAATCGCGCGAAAATTCCCCTTTGGAAGTGTGGCAGGTGGCTTCCCCCAGGAAGGAAAAAAACCCTGCAGTTTGAACCACTTGATCACAGAAATAGAAAGGAGGTTCCCAGCTATTGCAACTGACATAGTATCAAATATGGCTGTGTTGTGTCCTAGGGTCTATCTTTGTTGTCTGTAGAAGATAGAGAGGAGTATGGGTCTAGTAAGATGCAAACACTGGTGGCTTACTATGGTAGTGCTTACACAGGTGCAGAACCTTTTATTGATGCTAATGAAACTTTACAAGAGTGGGAAAGGTGTAAGAATCTTGTTGTTCAGCAGCAGAGGTATCCATGTGGCACTCTCCAGTCCATTTTGGAAACTTCTGACTGTTCAGCTTCCTGGTGCCAAATCTAGTAAAGCTTGCTATGGTAGCACTGTTGGCCCCATATTAGTGCTTTGAAAACCACACTTTGAACATGTGAAATAGCAATATGCCAAGAATGAAACTAATTTTTCAATTGTAGAGCAGGCTGCAATGTGTTTTTGGCACTTTCATAAATACGACCATATATTAATTACTTTATAATCATTGTGAAGCGAATTAAATCAATGTCAAGGGAAAACCTAGAAAAATCTTCTCATCAGAAACCACATGGCCTGGTGTTAAGATATTGGGTATGTAGTATTGTCTGGTGGATCTCTACTTAAGTTGTTTAAATCATGGCCCTTGGGTGAAAATTGGCCCTGCTCTAGTGGTCACTTGATTTTACATAGGAAAAATAGAAAAATCATCTCCTGAAATACTGCAAGGCTTAGAGCTTGGATATTTGGTATGTAGAATTGTCTTGTGAACTACTACAAAGGTTGTTAAATTAATGACCTCTGGGTCAAAATTGCCCTCGCTCCAGGGGTCATTTTATTTTACAAAGGCTTATATAGGGAAAAACTAGAAAAATCTTCTTATCAGACACCACATGGCCTAGAGCTTGGATATAAGGCTTGTACCATTGTCTAGTGGATCTCTACCAAAGTTGTTCAAATCATGGCCCTTGGGTCCAAATTGGGTGCGCCCCAGGTGTCACTTGATTTTACATAGGCTTATATAGAGGAAGAAAGGAAAATCTTCTTCTCAAAAACCACAAGGTCAAGAGTTAAGATATTTAGTGTGTAGCATTATACAGTGCCTTTAGAGCAATGGTACTCAGGTGAGCGATACAGGGCCATCATGGCCCTCTTGTTTGTAATTTACATTTTGTAATTGTCTACACTGAAAAAAATTACTTGAAATGTTATAGATTTTTGTATGAATACAGTAAAATTTCAGTGTGAATTGTAACATGTAGTATACCATTTATTGACACATGATCTCTGTCCAGTGGACATATAAAGAAACATTACTAGTACTTAAAACCATTTTATTGATCACAGAACTATCAAAACTACTTACACATTATACAAGTAAGGGCAAATTTGCATGTGATAAGATTAATGAACGGTGTATTTTCAAAATTCTCACTAACATTATTGTGAAAAAGAAACAATGTATTTTCAGTACACATAAATAATATACAAGACCAAAAACTATTTTTTCTAATATAACTTCATCTTGTTTAATGAGTTCTCATTACTAAATAAGTATTTGATGTAACAAGAAGAGTAAACTATATCCTTAGTGACGGAAGATTTAATAAAGGGGGAGAAGTAACGTAATTCACATTTAATGACCAGAGATCAGGATAGTACTTGGAAAGTCTTATTTGATTCATATGTACACTTATTGCATTTTTACTATCAATATATGATTGAGTAAAGACAAACTTCTTAAAATAGTATTTGAGGTACTGAAAAATTAACGAAAGTGCATGTCACTTGAAATCAGATAATACCAAACACACACATATATTCTTACTATTGTACTATTGTGTGTCAATTTTTACACACAAAAAAATACATTTCTCTCAAATTTACATTTGTATGTAGACTAAAATAATCAAACTTTCATGATTTAAGTTTCAAAATCAGCTACCATCACAAAAACTGTTTTTTATAACAAAATACATACATGGTAACATAATTCACAATCTGCTTTGGAATCAATTTGTTTGATATAAATATTCAGGAGTCAGTGTTATTATCTTGTAAATGAAATGTGCCCATCCCTTTAAATTAGTCATGTCACAGATTTGAAACAGCAAACATCGTTATCTAACCTTTTAAACCACCAAAATGGTAAAAAAGTGCACTAAAACCATATGTACATGTACAAATACAGTGGCATCAAACATCCATGAATGAATTATAAAATTTATGAAATATCTCATTCATATTCATGGAAAAAAACAAACACTTGAACTAAAATATTACTCCCCCGCCACGAAGCGGAGGGGGGTTATAGGAATGGCCTTTGTCTGTCTGTCTGTAATGTTTTCGTGTCCGCTCCATATCTCCTATACCGCTTGAAGGATTTTCGTGAAACTTGACTCAAATGTAAACCTTGTTGAGACAATGTGCAGAACACAGGTGGCAGCCAGGTAGGCTCAAGGTCAAGGTCACACTTGAGGGTCATGTGTTTGAACCTTCAATTTCGTGTCCACTCCATATCTCCTATACCGCTTAAAGGATTTTCATGAAACTTGACTCAATTAAAAAGGTGGCAGCCACGTAGGCTCAAGTTCAAGGTCACACTTGAGGGTCATGTGTTTGAACCTTCTATTTCCATTTCAATTTCGTGTCCACTCCATATCTCCTATACCCCTTGAAGGATTTTGTGAAATTGATCAAATGTAAACCTAGTTGAGACGATGTGCAGAACACAGGTGGCAGCCATGTAGGCTTAAGGTCAGGGTCACACTAGAAGGTTATGTGTTTGAACCTTCAATTTCGTGTCCACTCCATATCTCCTATACCCCTTTTAGTTTTTTCATGAATCTTGCCTCAAATATATATCTAATTGAGACAAAATGCAGAACATAGGTTGCAGTCATGTTGGCTCAAGGTCAAGGTCACACTTGAGGGTCATGTGTTTGAACCTTCTATTTCCTTACAATTTCATGTCCGCTCCATATCTCCTATACCCCTTGAAGGATTTTAATGAAACTTGCCTCAAATGTAAACCTAGTTGGGATGATGTGCAGAACACAGGTGGCCATGTAGGCTTAAGGTCAAGGTCACACTTGAAGGTTATGTGTTTGAACCTTCAATTTCGTGCCTGCTCCATATCTCCTATACCTCTTTTAGTTTTTTCATGAATCTTGCCTCAAATATATATCTAATTGAGACGATGTGCAGAACAAAGGTTGCAGTCATGTTGGCTCAAGGTCAAGGTCACACTTGAGGATCATGTGTTTGAACCTTCTATTTCCTTACAATTTCATGTCCGCGCCATATCTCCTATACAGCTTGAATGATTTTAAGGAAACTTGCCTCAAATGTAAACCTAGTTGTGACGATGTGCAGAACACAGGTGGCAGCCATGTAGGCTCAAGGACAAGGTCACACTAGAAGGTTATGTGTTTGAACCTTCAATTTCGTGTCCGCTCCATATCTCCTATACCCCTTTTAGTTTTTTCATGAATCTTGCCTCAAATATATATCTAATGGCAGAACATAGGTTGCAATCATGTTAGCTCAAGGTCAAGGTTTCCTTAATTTCTATACCCCTTGAAGGATTTTAATGAAACTTGCCTCAAATGTAAACCTAGTTGTGACGATGTGCAGAACACAGGGGGCAGCCAGGTAGGCTCAAGGTCAAGGTCACACTTGAGGGTCATGTGTTTGAACCTTCTATTTCCATTTCAATTTCGTGTCCACTCCATATCTCCTATACCCCTTGAAGGATTTTAATGAAACTTGCCTCAAATGTAAACCTAGTTGAGACGATGTGCAGAACACAGGTGGCAGCCATGTAGGCTTAAGGTCAGGGTCACACTAGAAGGTTATGTGTTTGAACCTTCAATTTCGTGTCCACTCCATATCTCCTATACCCCTTTTAGTTTTTTCATGAATCTTGCCTCAAATATATATCTAATTGAGACAAAATGCAGAACATAGGTTGCAGTCATGTTGGCTCAAGGTCAAGGTCACACTTGAGGGTCATGTGTTTGAACCTTCTATTTCCTTACAATTTCATGTCCGCTCCATATCTCCTATACCGCTTGAATGATTTTAAGGAAACTTGCCTCAAATGTAAACCTAGTTGAGACGATGTGCAGAACACAGGTGGCAGCCATGTAGGCTCAAGGACAAGGTCACACTAGAAGGTTATGTGTTTGAACCTTCAATTTCGTGTCCGCTCCATATCTCCTATACCCCTTTTAGTTTTTTCATGAATCTTGCCTCAAATATATATCTAACTGAGACGATGTGCAGAACATAGGTTGCAATCATGTTAGCTCAAGGTCAAGGTTACACTTGAGGGTCATGTGTTTGAACCTTCTATTTCCTTACAATTTCATGTCCGCTCCATATCTCCTATACCTCTTGAAGGATTTTAATGAAACTTGCCTCAAATGTAAACCTAGTTGTGACGATGTGCAGAACACAGGGGGCAGCCAGGTAGGCTCAAGGTCAAGGTCACACTTGAGGGTCATTTGTTTGAACCTTCAATTTCGTGTCCACTCCATATCTCCTATACCGCTTGAAGGATTTTCATGAAACTTGACTCAAATGTAAACCTAGTTGAGACGATGTGCAGAACACAGGTGGCAGCCACGTAGGCTTAAGTTCAAGGTCACACTTGAGGGTCATGTGTTTGCACCTTCTATTTCCATTTCAATTTCGTGTCCACTCCATATCTCCTATACCCCTTGAAGGATTTCCGTGAAACTTGACTCAAATGTAAACCTAGTTGAGACGATGTGCAGAACACAGGTGGCAGCCATGTAGGCTTAAGGTCAGGGTCACACTAGAAGGTTATGTGTTTGAACCTTCAATATCGTGTCCACTCCATATCTCCTATACCCCTTTTAGTTTTTTCATGAATCTTGCCTCAAATATATATCTAATTGAGACGATGTGCAGAACATAGGTTGCAGTCATGTTGGCTCAAGGTCAAGGTCACACTTGAGGATCATGTGTTTGAACCTTCTATTTCCTTACAATTTCATGTCCGCTCCATATCTCCTATACCCCTTGAAGGATTTTAATGAAACTTGCCTCAAATGTAAACCTAGTTGAGATGATGTGCAGAATACAGGTGGCAACCATGTAGGCTTAAGGTCAAGGTCACACTTGAAGGTTATGTGTTTGAACCTTCAATTTCGTGCCCGCTCCATATCTCCTATACCTCTTTTAGTTTTTAGCTCACCTGAGCACAACGTGCTCATGGTGAGCTTTTGTGATCGCCTTTTGTCCGTCGCCCGTCCGTCCGTCCGTCCGTGCGTGTGTGCGTCTTGCGTCAACTTTTCCTTTTAACAACTTCTCCTCCTAAACCACTGGATGGATTTTGACCAAACTTCACAGGAATCATCCTTATCATGACTTCTATCAAAGTTGTTCAAATTATTTTGATTGGGTGAATAAGAAGGTCACAGGAGCTAAAAATAGATTTTAAAAATTAAAATTTAAAAAATCTTCTTCTCCGAAACCACAAGGCCTAGCCTTTTGATTTTTGGTATGTAGCATGATCTTATGACTCTCTGCCAAGATTGTACAAATTATGACCCTGGGGTCCAAATTGGCGACGCCCCAGGGGTCACTTGATTTCACATAGGCTAATATAGGAAAAACTTGAAAAATCTTCTTCTCAGAAACCACAAAGTATGGAGTTTAAATATTTGGTATGTAGCATGATTTTATGACTCTCTACCAAGATTGTTCAAATTATGACCCTGGGGTCAAAATTGGCCCCGCCCCAGGGGTCACTTGATTTTACATAGGCTAATATAGAAAAAACTTGAAAAATCTTCTTCTCAGAAACCACAAGGCCTAGAGTTTAGATATTTTGTATGTAGCATAGTCTTATGACTCTCTACCAAGATTGTTAAAATTATGACCCTGGGGTTAAAATTGGCCCCGCCCCATGGGTCACTTGATTTAACATAGGCTGATATAGGAAAAAAACTTGAAAAATCTTCTTCTCAGAAACCACAAGGCATAGAGTTAAGATATTTGCTGTGTAGCATTGTCTAGTTGATCTCTACCAAGTTTGTGCAAATCATGACCCTGGGGTTAAAATTGTCCCCGCCCCAGGGGTCACTTGATTTAACATAGGCTTATAGGAAAAAAACTTGAAAAATCTTCTTCTCAGACACCACAAAGCATATAGTTTAGATATTTGGTGTGTAGCATTGTCTAGTCGATTCTTACCAAGTTTGTTCAAATCATGACGCTGGGGTCAAAATTGACCCAGCTCCAGGGATCACTTGATTTTACATAGACTTATATTGGAAAAAAAAAACTAGAAAAATCTTCAAGGTCTGGAGTTTATATATTTGGTATGTAACATGGGCTAATAGACCTCTACCAAGTAGAGTGTGGTAGTGTGTAGCATTGTCTAGTTGATTCTTACCAACTTTGTTCAAATCATGACCCTGGGGTCAAAATTGACTCTGCCCCAGGGGTCACTTGATTTTACATAGCCTAATGATACCAGGTGAGCGATTCAGGGCCATCATGGCCCTCATGTTTCATGAATCTTGCCTCAAATATATATCTAATTGAGATGGTGTGCAGAACATAGGTTGCAGTCATGTAGGCTCAAGGTCAAGGTCACACTTGAGGATCATGTGTTTGAACCTTCTATTTCCTTACAATTTCATGTCCGCTCCATATCTCCTATACAGCTTGAAGGATTTTAATGAAACTTGCCTCAAATGTAAACCTAGTTGAGACGATGTGCAGAACACAGGTGGCAGCCATGTAGGCTCAAGGTCAAGGTCACACTTGAAGATCAAGTGTTTGAACCTTCAATTTCAATTCACAATTTTGTGTCCGCTCCATAACTCCTATACTCCTCGAAGGATTTTAAAGAAATTTGCCTCAATTATAAACCAAATTGGGACGATGTGCAGAACACAGGTGACAGTCATGTATGTTCAAGTTCAAGGTCACATTTGATGGTTCAGTGTTCATTCCTGGATAAATTTGTTTCAATGCTATATTTTCTGAACAACAAAGTTTTTCATTAGTCAACTACATTAAAATGTTGGCAGAAGCAGGGCAATTTCCATTAGAGGAAAAATATGTCTCCTCTGTCAGCGGCGGGGGATATAGCTATCCTTTGGACTGTCTTGTTGAAATGACCATGGCAAAATTTTCAATTTACTTGTCTATTTTCCATCAATTTTTTCTACATCCCCACCGGCAATGGTATGTTGTTCAGAAGTTTTTTCATTGCTCTCGATTTTTTTTATTCTATGTTTCTCTCAAGTTTCATAATTGTGAAGTCCAAATGGACACTACATAACAAATATTTGAATAAAAAATGTGAAAAATAAATAATTGACCTGTAAAGGAACAAATAAACAAATTTCTATATTTTCTATAAACTGTATTTAAACTCAATAATTCTATTATTTCTCAACTTATTTACAGTGGAGCATCTCTGCAATTTTCAATTAACTTTCAATAGCTTGCTCTATAATGCAGCATGGTAGTGTTGCATAAAGTTTAATGGATTACCTCTTATCAATATTTCAAAAGATATATTTTTTTAACTTTTTTAATAGCTTTGAAGACACTATGAAAAATGAAGCATTTGCTCCCTTATGGAAAATGAAGGGGCAAATGCTCCAGGTTTCATAATGTTTTCAAATATAAAATTTCTAACAGGAATCAAAATGCGTCTCTATCAGTTAATGGGTTAAATGGGTATCTGCAATACTATCATTCTACATCAGACAGCTGTCTGTAATATGAATTTCTCTTTATTTTTATTAGAAGAGTCATTATGAAAATAAAAACATTTAAAGGTAAAGAAGCATCAACGTGCAGCTGACAATGTAAAGTATACAAATCTATTAAGCATTTAAATTTTACAAACGACTCATTCTGTATAACTATTATGCAAACAGAACATAAGGTCACAGCAAGAAGTTAATTGGCTTAGAAACACAGTTGCCTGAACACCAGGAAGTACTACTTCAGAATGAGTGTATTAATTATTTAAAACAAGTGGAAAAGTTTACCAGAGTGGACAGTCGGTGCTATCAGTTACTTTTAAAAATTAAGCAGGCAGACGGAAGACCAGAGGGGGAGTTTCATGCTACATGGTCTCTGTCCTGTAAATATCAAAAGTGTTAAAATTCTATTTGTCGGACATGTTTCAAAAGAAAGAATACAGCATTTGCCATCACCCAAACATGCTAGTTCCTTCCCTTTGCCATAATCTGCATCGAAGAAGCACATGAAAAATCAGTAAAAATGGATCGGAATCTTGGTGGCAGAGATGCTTTTGACATGGGTGTCTGGTACTCGGCATCGCTATGTACATGCAGTATCAAGCATTTGAAAACAGTGGCTGATGGCTGTTTCTACAGCGGTTGGTTACGGATTTGACGATTTTTGGGGAAAATAAAAAAACAAGTATCAGGACTTTTCAAAAACGAAGCTGGCCATTTAAAACAAATACTGCAGTGCCTGAGAAACTAACCTTTAATTTTTTGGCCGCAAAGTTGAGCAAGAGCTACAGTTATTGGCAGTGCCTTAACATTGAAATAAAAAAAACATAGCCACCAAGGGCGGGGCTAATTTGCCTTCTTTGTAACAAAACAAAAGTTGCTTTAATAAACTTGATCCTTGTAGAATTCTGGTTGCCATGGCAACGGAAAGAAAAAAATTATAAACACTTTGAAAATCATCTACTTCAAAACTACTGGCCAGATTTCATAATATTTTGGTACAGATGTTCCCTCAACCAAGATCTCTAAAATTATTCTGAACTGTTAAAAAAACATGGCCACCAGGGGCCTTATATGTACATCGTTAAAACTTTAAATGACATCTCTGAAACCGCTAGACAGAATTTGATTAAACTTGACAGAGATGATCCTTGGGTGAACCTTCACAAATGTTGCTAAAATAAAATTGATCTATGTAGAACTCTGGTTGCAATGGCAACAAAAAGAAAAAAAAATGAAAACTTTAAAAATCAACTCCTTCAAAACTACCGTCCAGATTTCAAAATGTTTTAATACAGATGTTTCTTGGGTATCCCTCTACAAAGATTGCTAAAATTATTTCAGTCAGTAAAGAAACATGGCCGCCAGGAGCTGGGCTTATTTGCTTTAAATGTATATAGTGAAACCTTCAAAAGTCACTTCTATTCCAAACTACTGGCTAGATTTTTAAATGTTTTGGCACAGATGTTCTATTGGTAACCCTCTACCAAGATTGCTCCTTTAGAGCAGAGGTACTTAGGTGAGCGTTATAGAGCCATCATGGCCCTCTTGTTTTTAGCTCACCTGAGCACAACATGCTCATGGTGAGCCTTTGTGATCCCCCTTTGTCCAGCGTCCGTGCATCCGGCCTCAACAATTTACTTTAAACATCTCTTCCTAAACCACTTGGCCAAATTTGATGTAAATTACCTGGAATGTTCGTTGCATTAAGCTCTACCAAAGTTGTTCAAATGGTTCCGGTCCATTGCATATCTGGGTCACAGGAGGTTAAATTAGATTTTTAAAATGAAATCTTTAAAAATCCTCTTCTCCGAAACTGCAAGGCCTAGAGTTTAGATATTTGGTGTGTGGCATTGTCTTATGAACCATATCCAAGTTTGTTCAAACCATGATCCTGGGGTCGAAATTTGCCCCGCTCCAGGGGTCACTTGATTTTACATAGATTTATTTAGGGAAAAAAAACAACAGAAAAATTTTCTTTTCGGAAACCACAAGGCCTAGTGTTCAGATATTTGGTGAGTAACATGGCCTAGTGAACATCTACCAGTTTTGATCAAATCATGGCCCTAGGGTCAAAATTGGCCCTGTCCTAGGGGTAACTTGATTTTAAATAGACTTGAATAGGATAACCTTCAAAAGTTCTCAGAATTCTCAAAGTCTGGAGTTAAAATGTTTACTTGTGGATTTCATCCAAGCCTGTTCAAATCACGGCCCTGGTGTCAGAATTAACCCCGCCCTATGAGTCACTTGATTTTATATAAACTCATTAGAGCTATGACCTTCAAAGCTTGGTTGGTTGGTACAGTTTCTGTGTTGAATTTAGATGATCTTAGATCATGTGTTCAGTATGACTCGTAATACAATAATTGGCATTGAGGGCAATGTTTCTCCGGTGAGCGATTCAGGGCCATCATGGCCCTCTTTTGCTTGTCAGTCCTTTAGAATTTGTTTAATTCTACTATGCCATTTGCAATTAAACTATTACTGTTCACACAAACCAACAACCCTTGGTTTTACAGTCAAACGCCATTTATTATATGTGAATCTCAAGACATAAAATAACCTGATTTTGCAGGACTTTTTCTAGTTAAGTATATTTTTTTCAATTTGTTCAATTTTTTTCCCCAGCTATATATTAAATTTAAATGTACATGTAATTGCAATTTCATAAATATATATATGCCCATAAAACTATTTTAGCTAGTTTGTTTATTAAGATTGCTTTTGGATCATTCGTTGGTACACAAAACATTTTATGGCAGGTGTTATCTCAAACCCAAATGGATTGAGAAAGTCAAGAATGTTTGAGGTTCTGGCTTTATCACTTGAATAATACTCAGGTGCGATTTTCATTGAGTTCTAGTTCAGCATTTATTGGATATTTAGGGTGTATTAAAAAGAACATAATAAAGATAACAAAAGTAAAACTTTGGTAAAAAAAAAATCCAGATCCTACAAGAATCATTGTTTTCTTTGGTCATCCACAAAATATTTATAATAAAACAATATATCTGTGAAAACAGATATTATGTTGGTTGTTATCCACATAAAATGTCAAAGAAATCACAGTAAAGCCAGAGTTTTTTAATTATTTGTTTTACGGGATTTTTTTTCCAAAAATTAGGAGGAGGGAATAAAAATAAAAGCCTTAAAAACTGATGTAGGGAAAATAAAATAAAAATAATACAGGATTTTCCCCAATTTTTAAAATTTTATTTTTACCTTGTAAAATTAGAGACTCAACATGACTTGTCAAACAAACCCAAGCCTGCATTTAATGTGAGGGGTCTCCATTATTACTGATGAAAGTTTACTGATTTATAATATATACTGATATATACTCTAGCGTCTTCATTTCTTAAGCAATCATCTTCAAACTTTATTTTAATGTTTATTACCATAATATCTCGACCAAGTTCGATTGTGGCTGATATCGGCCCATGAGATCAGGAGTTATGCCCCTTTTAATATAAAAAAAGCCAGATTTCACTTTGTTTGCACTCTAGCATCTTCATTTCATAAGCAATCATCTTCAAACTCTATGACAATATTTATAGCCATATTCTTTTGGCTAAGTTCGATTATGGCTGATATCCGTTAATTAATTTAGGAATTATGCCTCTTTTGATATTAAAAAAAAGAGTCATATTTCACTTTATTTGCACTGTAGCATCTTCATTTCTGAAGTAATCGTCTTGAAACTTTATAACAATGTTCATAGCCATATTTTTTCAGCCAAGTTCGATTTTTACTGATATTGCCCGATTCAGTTAGGAGTTGTGCCTCTTTTCATGTTTAAATTTATGTGTTTATAGCCATAATTTCACAGTCAAATTTGACTTCAAATTTTGACCACCAGCACTGTTTAGTTTGTGGAATTATAAATGATTTCATGGATTATGTATTCAGCATAAATATGCTATAATTTAGTAACTTGTACAGGCAATTAAGGCAGCTTTTCTCAGGTGAGCGTCTTAAGGGCCATCTTGTCCTTCTTGTTTATATTTTGATAGCATTTTAGAAAAAAAAAATCACTTATTTT
The DNA here is from genome assembly GCA_021229015.1 of Solen grandis. Lineage (NCBI taxonomy): Eukaryota > Metazoa > Mollusca > Bivalvia > Adapedonta > Solenidae > Solen > Solen grandis. The sequence goes on along the minus strand of CM037789.1, from coordinate 48,079,769 downwards.
CTCACCTTTTCTTAATCAATATCTAATTACATTAATAAAATTGACACATTGAGCAAAACTAAATGAATGGATTTTATGAAAACCAATACATTTGTTTGATATACATGCGAGGCTATGTTAATTGTTGGGTTATCAACTTGCAAGTTTAGCATAAGGTCCAGGCCCAGGATATATTATTGTTGCTGACAGCTCGTTAATTGGTTAGAGGTCAGGAATGTCAATGAAAGAGTATGTAGTCATTTTTAGCTCGACTATTCGAAGAATAAGAGCTATTGTAGTCACCCTTGCATCGGCATCAGCTTTGGCGTTGCAGCTTTTGGTTAAAGTTTTACATGCAAGTTACTATCAATAACCATTTATGGTATTGACTTGAAAGTTTATGAATATGTTAAGGGGCATCAGACAACCAAGGTAGATAACTCTTGATGGAATACAGTGGTCACGCGATTCCTCAATGTGGCGATTCATTAAATACCGGGTATCAGAGTCTCAAGGTTTATCATTTTTTGACAATTATTATTTACAGGGTATTTGAAGGACAGGAATTGAAATAGATTTTACCAACAAGCATTTTGTTCTGTCCTCTGACAGCTCTTATTATTTGAGAGCACTTATGAGAAATATCAACTTTCTTGTAGGATCTCTTTTTAATATGCAGAGACTTATACAAATAACATGTCCATTTTTCCAGAGAGAAGCTTCCAAGCAGTCCCAAAGGCCTGATAGCAGAGTGTGAGCCAAGCTTTATCTGGCAGCCCGATGTGCCCACCCATCTGTCAGCCTATCTGATGCCCGCTGTCTCGGTACCATTCCATGCCAGTCACCCTCCTCCTCAAGCCCACCACTACTACTCCATGTACAACATTGCACCCATCCCAGCCATAGGGGTGAAATCCACTGGTGCAGATGGATCAGCATCCCCCCTTCAAAGCATACAAGTCCACTTCTGAGCCCCCAATCACTTCATGAGCTCATTAAGCTTACCAAACTGCACAACCAGGATAGTTCCTTGGATGACACTGGGAAAAGTAAGGCAGCATACTGAATGATACCTGATCCTTGATCTTTCTTCTTTGTGTTGTTCTTGGTTTCTATGAGCAGAATTTAAACACTTAACTCATTTGTTTTATATATACTCATTACCATTAACATTATGTTTTGAAATGAGATTCACCAGGAGCAAAACTTTGAATGTGCTTTAACCCTTTCCCTCATATAGACTCATTTTGACGCACTCAAAAGGTACCACATAAAGCCTGATCTGCAGAAAACCACAGTTAAACCTTACCAAATTGAATTGTAAAATCCTCATTACCAGACCACTGAGGAGCAGCCAACAGCATAAAACCTGATCAGCCTGCGAGTTACTCGCAGGCTGATCTGGGTTTATGTTGTTCGCATAGGTCTTTTCATGGTGTCCTCTATGAGAGAAAGGGTTAAATTTAAATGAAAAGTGAAAGTTGTGGGCAATGTCTGACTTGGACAATAATTATACATAGTGAAGTTAGGGTATAGAGGATGTCGCATCCCTTCCCATACCCACATTACATCCACACCAACAGTTTGGTTGTGCATAATGCCATCGAAATTAGAATAATGGTTTATCATAAGACCAGTCAGCAGGCAAGAGTCGGGGCCATTTATCAAAGACAATATTCTATGTGGGGATATTAATCACCTGAAGTCATAATCATGGTTTTAAGCAGTTAGTGCTGTATGGTGTTAGAGGCTTTTAAAGTATTTTACCAGTCTTAGGGTTTTAGGAACCATTTAATGATTGAAGATTTTGGATAATGTTTTGTAAAAAGACCTGGTAATGAAAATGTTACATTTTGTATATATCAGTCAAGATCCATGGACAGTATAGAATGGGTGATAAAAAACAAATGTTATTCAGCTCCAAATTTTGCTTGTTCTGAGAAACTAAATATTAAACAGGATACAAACTCAAATAGTAACCCAATTTCCCTTTTTCATTAGGCATGACAGACATTACTGTGAAGACTGGTTGCTATGGTAATGATAATAACTACAACAGCAGTGGCTGCATAATGGATCCCACATACAGTGCTCTCAGGCAGATGATGCCACAGCCAGCTCACACCAATACAAATGGACCACTGAACCAGGCCAGTGCCATCAGTAGTGCCAGGAATGAAGTGTCTCAAGGACCCCAGATAATGTCGCCTCAGCCTAGACTGATTACTGTAACAAGGTGAATCTTTGCCCGGGCTTACTAAGAAAGCCAAAGAAAGTCAACTATGACAACTCCTCCAAACATACCGCCTCTGAGTGTCAGGAGGTCTCCATGGAAGCTATGGCAGGTAAAGTAGATTTGTCATATTTCTGCTCTGCAAACCATTCCATATCTGACTGTAATCATTTACTTATCCTGACAAACATCATCTCTGAAAAATAAAATGAAGAAAAATCATCCAGAATTGAGCGCAAACTAATATTGATAGCTGATGACTTGCCTTGAAAGTAGGGGACTTTGTAAGGTGCAGTTATAAGTACAGCTTTCGTTTGGACGCTTTAACTCAACTGATTCGACCCCGACCATCATCTTAAAGGTCTTTTAAAGGACTACAAATTATATGCATACCCTTTGTGCACCATGCAAATCTTTACAGTGAATGAATCATTACCTCAAAAACGGGCAATGCAATCAGCAGTTTTCTGCAACGAAACGAGACAGATGCCTTTTTGCAGGTTTAAAACTGGACACAAGATATGTATGGCGTTTTTTTTTTCCATTGTGGCTGTTTTTTAGCTCTGGATATATTATCCTTAAATTGTAAACACAACTGAATTACTGAAGCGTATGAAAATGTATGTAAAGGCTATAATGCAATATGCAGGATAATTACAAATGTTCAGTATTTCAGTATATCATAAAATGAGGTAAGCATTATAAACGGTTAAAAATACGCTTTTAGCTTACCTGAGCACAACATGCTCATGGTGAGCTATTGGGATCCACTTGCATCCATCGTCAAGTCGGCATGTTTTGTGCGGCATCAACAACTTGCTTTAAATGACATCTCCTCTAAATCGCTAGACAGAATTTGATTAAACTTGGGAGGGATGATCCTTGAGTGAACATTCATAAAAGTTGCTAAAATAAAATTGATCTATGTAGAACTCTGGTTGCCATGGCAACAGAAAGAAAACAGTTACGAAAAATTTAAAAAAATCTCCTTCAAAACTACTGGCCAGATTTTAAAATGTTTTGGTTCATATGTTCCTTGGAAAAAATTATTCCGATCCATAAAAAGCATGAAAATATCTCCTTCAACTACTGGCCAGATTTTAAATGTTTAAGTATAGACATTCCTTGGGTAATCCTCTAATTTTTACATAGGCTTATTTAGGAAGATCACCTTTTGTCCAGCGTCTGTGTGTGCATGCGTCAGTGTGTGCATCCTGCTTCAACAATTTTTCAACATCTCCCCTGAAACCACTGGGCCAAAAAATTTGCCAGTGATGTTCCTTGCATTAACCTCTACCATAGTTGTTCAAATGGTTCTGGTCCATGCATATCTGGCCAACAGGAGCTAAAAATAGATTTTTAAAATGAAATTTTTAAAAATCTTCTTCTCTTAACCCTTTCCTTCATATAGACTTATTTTGACGCACTCAGTAGGTACCACATAAAGCCTGATCTGCAGAAAACCACAGTTAAACCTTACCAAATTTAATTATAAAGTCCTCATTTCCAGACCACTGAGGAGCAGCGAACAGCATAAAACCTGATCAGCCTGAGAGTTACTCACAGGCTGATCTGGTTTTATGTTGTTCGCATAGGTCTTTTCATGGTTTCCTCTATGAGGGAAAGGGTTAAATCGCAAGGCCTAGAGCTTAGATATTTGCTGTGTGGCATTGTCTTAAGAACCTCTACCAAGTTTCTTAAAATCATGACCCTGGGGTTAAAATTGGCCCCACCCCAGGGTTTTTTTTTTTTACATAGGCTTACATAGGAAAATCATCTTGTCAGAAACCACAAGGCCTGGAGATGTGATACTTGGTGTGTAGCATTGTCTAGTGTACCTCTACTAATGTTGTTCACATCATGGCCCTGGGGTCAAAATTAGCCTTGTCCCTAGGGTCACTTCAGTTAACATAGGCTTATACTGGAAAAATTTTCTTGTCAGAAACCACAAGGCCTGGAACTTAAGATATTTGGTTTGTTACATGGCCGTATAAACGTGTACCAAGGCATTGATGGGATAGGTGCTGAGTTCTATAAACACACTTGTGAACAGATAACCCCTGTATTAACTCATTAATTATTATAATTTACCATATTTAAGTCTGGTTCTAGAAATGACCCGTCAAATTACAGAGGTATCTCCTTAATCAATGTTATGTACAAGATATTTTCTTGTATTATTAATGATCAACTCACAAAATAGTCGGAGGATTTTAATGTTATTGATGAATCACAGGCTGGTTTTCGGAAGGGGTATTCAGTTATAGACAATGTCCTCTCTCTTCAGAGTATGGTGCAAAAGTATATCTCAAAATCGGGTGGACGTTTTTATGTTTTATATGTTGACTTTAAAAAGGCATTTGGTTCCTTGGTACATTTTAAATTATTTACGGACATGATATTAAGGTAACACCATTTCATAAATATATGGGACTGTTATTCACTCCTCAGTTATCATGGTCTGCAGCGAAACACAAATTAACCCGTAACAGGCTAAGAAAGCGATATATGCATTAAAATCTTTTGAACGTCCATTTGGCTGTTTTAGCCATAAACAGATGTTCAAGCTTTTTGATTCAATGGTAGTCCCAATATTAACGTTCGGGTCAGAAATTTGGGGGTATGAATATGCACCTGAAATTGAACAAATTCAATCAGTATTTTGTAAACAATATTTGGGTTTAAATGATTCAGTAAATAACTGCATGGTTCTTGGAGAATGCGGTCGCTTACCTTTATGTATTGTTTATTATTCAAAATGTATAAGTTATTGGTGTAAACTCCTTCGTATGAAAGCAAATCGATACCCCCGACAATGTTATTATATGTTAAAACGTTTGATGACGTAGGTAGAAATAACTGGGTTACACACATTAAACATCTATTATTTCAATACGGATTCGGCAAGCTATAGGGGATAACAGACTATTCATGTTAAAATTTAAGCAACGACTTTCTGACTGTATGACTCAGTCTTGGAATGAAAACATTAATTCTTCATCTAGATGTGATTTGTATAAACATTTTAAGTCTTTACTTGATCCTGAGAAATATATTTCGATGGATATGCCATATAAGTTTGTGAGAGCACTTGCACGGTTGAGATGTTCGAGTCACAAACTCAATATAGAATTAGGGAGACACTTTGACATAGATAGACAGGACAGAATTTGTTTAAATTGTTTCTGCATAACAACATACTAATTCTTGATGATGAATACCATGCATTTTTCTCATGCCCCAGATTTGCAGAAATACGTCAAAAGTATTTATATTCTTGGTATAAAGGAGGGTCAGACATACATAACTCTTATGACTTGTTGAAGTCAGAAAATGCTCATATAATAAGAAAATTAGCTATCTACGTTTTTAATATTTTTGAAATTGTTGACAATTCTTAATTTTTAATTAAGAATACAAACTAATGGTTTAACTTATGGTTATTAGTTAAACTTACGTCATTTGGTATTTGTAAGATGATAACGTAATGGACACAACAAATGTGTATTATGTATATTGTATTCTGGATTATGGGCCAGAGGCCCATATCTGTAAATAAAATATGTTGAGTTGAAAATTTTGTTCAAATCATGGTCCTCAAATGAGTCAAAATTGGCCCTGCCCCAGGGCTCACTTGATTTTACATAGACTTATATAGTCTATAAAAGATCTTGTCAGAAACCACAAGATCATGGGTTTAGGTATTTGGTATGTAACATGGCCTTTTAGGCCATAACCAAGTTCTTGGGTAGGAATTGATCCTGCCCTAGTGATCACCTGATTTTATAGCTATGACCATCAAAATTTGGACCACAGGTAATGTTTTTGGGTGCAGTTACAATTATTTTGCTGTACTTCTGCATGGATTTTGTATAAAAGGCAATGAAGGAACAATATTAATCAGGTGAGCGATTCAGGGCCATCATGGCCCTCTTGTTTTTCTGATTAAATTTGATATATCCTATATCTCCTAGGGGTAACAAGGTTTGTTGGACCACAGGTACAGTTTTTGTGTGGAATTACAATTATATTGTTGTACTCCTGCATGGAGTTGTTTGCAGTATGACTATGTTGCAAAAAGGCAATGAAGGCAATAATTTCTTAGATGAGCATCAGGGCCATTTTGGTCCTCTTGTTTGTGGAATTTCCACATTTCTTGTCTATAACATGTCATCACAAACTCATGATATTGCTTAGGATACAGATTTAATGAAATATTGATATCAATAAAAAAAAGTACAGTCATGAATTTGCTCTTGTTCTTTCAGGGCCTTCCGTCTATACCTACAAGCCAAAAGCCAAAGCCAAAAGTGATAAGCCCAAATTTTCGTCTTCCTGGGAAATGACTGTATCGAAGCCTGGCTCAACCATACACTACTTAGAATGGACATTTTACCCCAGAAGGCATCATCTTGTCAGAAACCACAAGGCCTGGAGCTGAGACTTTGGTGGTGTAACATGGTCTAGTAGACATCTACCTAATTTGTTCAAATCATGGCCCTGGGGTCAAAGTTAGCATGGCCTTAGGGTTCACTAGCCCTGCCTTATGGTTCACTTGATTTTACATAGATTTAAATTATATATGAAAAACTAGAAAAAATTTCTTGTCAGAAACCATAAGGCCTAGAGTTTAGATATTTGGTTTGTTACATGACCTAGAAGACCTCTACCAAGTTTGTTCAGATCATGGCCCTTGAGTTAAAATTGGCCCCGTCTTAGTGGTCACTCGATTTTACATAGACTTGTATAGGAAAACTCTCCAAAGATCTTCTCAGAAACAACAAGGCCAGGAGGTAAGATGTTTACTAGTGGACCTCAAGAAGTCTGTTCAAATCATGCATGCCGTGATGTCAAAATTGACTACACCCCAAGGTCACTTGATGATATAGACTTATAAGAACTTTGACCTTCAAAATTTGGATGGCAGGTTCAGGTTTTTTATTTGTGGAATTAAGATGGTCTTGCTGTACTTCTGCATGGTTTCAGGGCTCAAAATTAACACTCGCATTTCAGCAAAATGCGAGTTGAAAATGAAGTTTGATAGTTATACCCCCACAAATGAAATTTGGGGGGGGGGGGGGGGGTATATAGGAGTCACCCTGTCGGTCGGTCCGGCGGTTGGTCTACAAATATTTGTCCTGAGCATTTCTCCAAAACTACTGTACCTATGTTGATGAAACTTCATAGGTAGATAGACCTTGATGAGAGGAAGTGCAGTGCATAAGAACCATAACTCTGCATGTATTTTAAAAGGAGTTATTGCCCTTTGTCATTTTTTCTGATCGCCTTTTGTCCGGCGTTCGTATGTGCATGCGTCCGGCATCAACAATTGCTTCAAACATCATCTCCTCCTAAACGGCTTGGCCAATTTGAAAAATATTTTGCAGGAATGTTCCTTGGATGAAGCTCTACTAAAGTTGTATAAATGGTTCTGGTCCATTGCATAATTAGGTCACAGGAGCTAAAAATAGATTTTAAAAATGCAAACTTTGAAAATCTTCTTCTGCAAAATTGCAAGGCCTAGAGCTTAGATATTTGGTATGTAGCATCATCTTATGGGCCACTACCAAGATTGTACAAATCATAGCCCTATGGTGATAAATGACCCCGCACCAGGGGTCACTTGTTTTACATAGAGTTATATAGGAAAATCTTAAAAAGTCTTCTTCTATGAATCCATAAGTCCTAGAGCTTAGATATTTGGTATTTAGCATCATCTTATGGGCCACTACCAAGATTGTACAAATCATAGCCCTATGGTGATAAATGACCCCGCACCAGGGGTCACTTGTTTTACAAAGAGTTATATAGGAAAATCTTAAAAAATCTTCTTCCATGAATCATAAGCCTAGCTTAGATATTTGGTATGTAGCATCATCTTATGGGCCACTACCAAGATTGTACAAATCATAGCCCAATGGTGATAAATGACCCCACACCAGGGGTCACTTGTTTTACATAGAGTTAAATAGGAAAATCTTAAAAAATCTTCTTCTATGAATCCATAAGGCCTAGGGCTTAGATATTTGGTATGTAGAATCATCTTATGGGACAATACCAAGATTGTACAAATCATAGCCCAATGGTGATAAATGACCCCACACCAGGGGTCACTTGTTTTACATAGAGTTAAATAGGAAAATCTTAAAAAATCTTCTTCTATGAATCAATAAGGCCTAGAGCTAAGATGTTTGGTATGTAGAAGCATCTAATGGTTCATTACAAAGATTTTCAAAGTCTTGGCCCTACGGTGATAAATGACCCTGCGCCCAAGTCTTCTCTGAAACCATATGGCCCATTGCTTAGATATTTGGTTGTAGTATTGTCAGGGGTAAAGTGTTTTAGATAAAGTTATATCAGAATCCTTGTCTGTTTAAAAACCTTGACATCAGTTGAAGCAATGGTACTCAGGTGAGCGATTCAGGGCCATCATGGGCCTCTTGTTAATCTTTTGATTTTGTCCGGACCATAACTCCAATACTAAAGTAGCTAGGTTGATGAAACTTCATATGTAGATTGATCTTGATGAGAGGAAGTGCAGTGAACAAGAACCATAACTCTGCATGTATTTTGAAAGGAGTTATTGCCCTTTGTCATTTTTAATCTTTTGATTTTGTCCGGAGAATAACTCCAAAACTAAAGTAGCTAGGTTGATGAAACTTCATATGTAGATTGATCTTGATGAGAGGAAGTGCAGTGCATAAGAACCATAACTCTACAGGTTTTTATGCTCACCGAAGGTGGCGCATATAGTCGCCGCTTCGTCCGTCCGTCCGTTCGTCCGTCCGTCCGTCCGTTCGTCCGTCACACTTTCCTTGTCCGGACTATTTCTCAGGAACCAAAGGCTTGAATTCAACGAAACTTTATGGGAAGCTTTATTACCAAGAGGAGATGCGCATATCGTCAGCATGACCCGATTCCTAAATTTTTCAAAGAGTTATGGCCCATTGACTTTTCGGCCTATAGTACATATTGAATGATTCTTGTCCGGGCTATTTCTCAGGAACTAATGGCTTGAATTCAACGAAACTTTATGGGAAGCTTTATTACCAAGAGGAGATGCGCATGTCGTCAGCATGACCCGATTCCTAAATTTTTCACAGAGTTAAGGCCCCTTGACTTTTTGGCCTATAGTTCATGTTGCATGATTCTTGTCCGGGCTATTTCTCAGGAACTAATGGCTTGAATTCAACGAAACTTTATGGGAAGCTCTATCACCAAGAGTAGATAGGTATATCGTCGGCGTGACCTGTTCCTAATTTTTCAAAGAGTTAAGGCCCCTTGACTTTTTGGCCTATAGTACATATTGCATGATTCTTGTCCGGGCTATTTCTCAGGAACTAATGGCTTGAATTCAACGAAACTTTATGGGAAGCTTTATCACCAAGAGTAGATACGCATATCGTCGGCGTGACCTGATTCCTAAATTTTTCAAAGAGCTAAGGCCCCTTGACTTTTTGGCCTATAGTACATATTGCATGATTCTTGTCCGGGCTATTTCTCAGGAACTAATGGCTTGAATTCAACAAAACTTTATGGGAAGCTTTATTACCAAGAGTAGATACACATATCGTCGGCGTGACCTGGTTCCTCAATTTTTCACAGAGTTATGACCCCTTGACTTTTTGGCCTATAGTTCATGTTGCATGATTCTTGTCCGGGCTATTTCTCAGGAACTAATGGCTTGAATTCAATGAAACTTTATGGGAAGCTTTATTACCAAGAGTAGATACGCATATCGTCGACGTGACCTGGTTCCTCAATTTTTAAGAGAGTTATGGCCCCTACTACCATGTTGTTGACTAATATTCATGTCATTTGCCTAATTTAACAGGAGATATCATTTAAACAAAACCCCACAAAATTCAATATGCTAGTAATGTCAATCATAATCATGTCAGCTAATTGTTGTTTAGGCCATTATACACTATTTCAAATATCCAGTCATATGTCAAGAGTGTTGGTTAACCTCTTTGATATGAGCACACATTGAAATGTATGACTTAATTTTTAGTAGTATAAAAACTTTAAAAAAATCAATGAAAGATCTGATGAATAACATGTATTATCATATTAAATAGTAAACTGTTACTAAGTCTCCAAATTAGAGTTGGTAAAACATCTCATCTGATGAGGAGAATAGATATGATTTAGGAATGGGGATTTCAACATATCCTCCCACCCATTGACCAAGGCCTTATTTGTAACAATGACGTTCTTCGGGGAGCATCTGTCAGTTCTACTGACTTTCTTGTTTAAAGGAGTTATTCCCCTTTGTTAATTTTTGTCTTTTGATTTTGTCCCGAGCATTTCTCCAAAACTACTGTACTTATGTTGATCAAACTTCATATGTAGATAGACCTTCATGAGAGGTGTGTCTGCATTTTTATTCTCCTCAGCTACAGATCTTGGGGGCAAATTGTTTTCTTCTGTGTGTCTGTATGTGTGTCTCTCTTTCTATCTGTCTGTCTGTCAAAACTTTTTAGCATTGTCCAAAACTTTTGAACCATTGCTCACACTAACTTTAAACCTTACATACATGTAGTCTTTCACTCACGCAAACTTTTGAAACTGTATTCCTACACATGACAGACTTCCGGTGTGGGTATTGATCACCTTTAGTGATAATATTTTTTTTGGTATGCTTATAGGCCCAAATCCTATGTGTGAACATTCGTTTTATGTGTCATGTGAATACATCCTGTGTCAAAGATGGGGGTGGGGGTATGAATCACCTTCAGTGATAGTTCTAGTTTATCTTTGAAATGGCTACATGTGTTGATGTACAGGTAATGGTCAAAACTGTAAGGGTTTCTGATGAATTCATAACAGAGTTTTTGATTTCAATTTCTCCAAAATTAACCTTCACTTGTATTTTGTCAGAAAGTAAATTCCCACGAAAATTTCACAGTGTAAATTTTCAAAAAGTAAAAAATTGTGATGAAACTTAGAACCATTGCACACAAATGTTACTTCCAATGATCCTAATACTTGATATCGCTCTCTACATACACCAACAATCTGTTTCCAGTGACTGTTTAGTTGGAGCATTTGGAGCAACTTGGTATAGTAAATATTAACCGAACACACTGATGTCAGCAACAGAATCCCAAGAGACATTGTACTGATTTTCCTCCAGTATCAATATTTATGAATTTTTTATACAATTGAAGCTTAAAACCTGCATCCATGATTAAGTTTTTGCAGGTAGCACTGTTTACTTTTCAATTTTTATTTGAGCAGCATCATTTCTTATTATTTGAGGCCATCTTAACAATAAAATAAAAGTTTCAACAATGTAAAAATATAACGGCAAAAATAGGTGTAAAGCTATAACAAATGTATAGACTGGAAGCTTTAACTGTTATCAACAATAAATAATTTGATAGCACCACTTTCACAATTGTATATGGTATTTAGATCACTTTTTGCATGTGCCTGTTAGCCTCAGGAGCCCAGTGTTACACACAATAGTATACAGTATTACTAATCGTCACAATCACAGATATATGAGAAATATGCATGAAGAGATAGCACTCACCTGAATCCTCTAGGTTTGACCAAATCTTCTAGCTATTTTTATATGCCCATCTTAAGATGGGGAGTATTATGTGAACACTCACGGCGGGCGGGCGTGGAACATTTGTTGTCCGGCTCTAACTTCAATACCGTTTGCCCAAACCTTTTCAAACTTTCCACCATGTGCATGGCCATAATATCTCGGATGAGTTCGATATCCAGCATTATCGCGTGAATGACTTAGAAGTTATGGCCCTTGACGTACACAAAATACTTGAAATTGTGATTGTCCGGGCTCTAACTTCAATACCGTTAGTCCAATCCTTTTCAAACTTTTCACACATGTGCATGGCCATAATATCTCGGATGAGTTCGATATCCAGCATTATCGCGTGAATGACTTAGAAGTTATGGCCCTTGACGTACACAAAATACTTGAAATTGTGATTGTCCGGGCTCTAACTTCAATACCGTTAGTCCAATCCTTTTCAAACTTTTCACACATGTGCATGGCCATAATATCGCGGATGAGTTCGATATCCAGCATTATCGCATGAATGACTTAGAAGTTATGGCCCTTCATAAAATATAGAGGCACATTTAATAATGAAATAAGGTAGATAATAATAAGAAATAAGTAAGATTTTCGTATTTGCAAATATTAAATCTCCTATTCAGTACATTACAGTGAATGAATTACTGCAAATATACATATAATGCCGAAATCATGTAAAATTAATATCTTTATGTACTGCAGCTGTCTTAAGTGTATAATCTTTATTCGGTTACTTCTTACAGTACAGTAATCACTGTCACCACTAATTCAAAATGACGCAGTAAACCGTATACCTATACTAGTATATCATTTCATATGGTAAGGGGAGATTAATACGAAACAGGGGCACGTAGCTTAAACCTGTCCATTACTTACTTCCTCGTCCAAAATGTTGCGAATATTGCATTAATTATTTCTTGAAATATTAAGTTTAAATGGCAAACAAAAATGCCTATCTAAGTATAGGTTATAGTATGCACCTTATATGAATAGTTTTCTTTCAGTTAGAAGTTTTAACAAATTTCTGCAAGGCTGAAAACACAAACTATTTTGTAATTTATTGTTCTACTTTATATCTTTTTGCAGTAAAATTACGATAAGGTAGAAATTAATATAACTAAAAGTTAAGGGAGAAACGATAAAGGCGACACTTTCTTAAATTGCCCATATACTTACAAAGGCTTCGAATAATTTGAAACTAGAATTAAATCCGATTATCATCGAGCGAAAACTTAACAGCTACATGTGTTGTACGCTTTGATATTGACCGTCATACTTTTTTGTCTACCGTATTACGGTTTTTGTGTCATTTCTACTTTATATATATCCATT
>CM037789.1:48016551-48066551 GCA_021229015.1 Solen grandis | reverse complement strand
TAGTTACTGGGCTATATCGGTCAGACAAGCCCGGAGTGTCAGCTGTACCCAGGGATGCCCCTGAACCTAGCAGCTCCTATCCCAGAGGACCTAAATGAGGGAGCAGAGACGATGATGAAAGTCATGGTCGGTCACCAGATGGAGGCCGAGCTGGAATACTTCAACAGGCATAAAAATGATGCCAGGTAATTTTCATAAATGGAAGGTTAGATTTATTGCTTGGTGTAGAGAAAGTCATTTGTAAGAAAATTAAATCGGTTAAATCATTATTTATATATGTTCCTGTATATCTCTTAGAGATTTATTCACATATTTTAACGTCCAAAAGAAAGATCCGTACGTGCGTGCGTCCAGTGTCAACAATTTCCTTTAAACAACATCTCCTCCTAAACCGCTGAATGGATTTTTGACCAAACTTCACAGGAATTATCCTTATGATGTCCTCTATCAAAGTTTTTTCAAATTATTTTGATTGGTTGAAAAAGTAGGTCACTGGAGCTAAAAATAGATTTTAAAAATGCAAACTTGGAAAATCTTCCTCTGCAAAACTGCAAGGCCTAGTACTAAGATATTTGGTGTGTATCATTGTCTAGTGAACTTCTACCAAGTGTGTTCAAATCATGACCATGGGGTCAAAATTGGCCCTGCCCCAGGGGTCACTTGATTTACATAGACTTATATAGTGGAGTTTTTAAAAGATCTTCTTGTCAGAAACCACAAAATCATGGGTTTAGATATTTGGTATGTAACATGGTGTTGTGGACCAGGACCAAGTTTTCAAATCATGGCTCTTGGGTCAAAATTGGTCCCAGCCTAGGGGTCACTTGATTTTATAGCTATAACTATCAAAATTTACAGTTTTTGTGTGGAATTACGATTATTTTGCTGTACTTCTGCATGGATTTTGTATTCAGTATGACTGTATTATAAAAGACAATGATGGCAATATTTCTCAGGTGAGAGATTTGGGGCCATCATGGCCCTCTTGTCTTATATTTTAGTATTAAACTCTGACCAAGTTATGATCATCACTTTATTTTCATACTATATTTTGTATTTATTACAAGCTAAGAAATATCATTTCATGGGGAGCATAAAACTGAGTGATAATAATATGGTCGGAGTTCTGCATTGTTTCGTTTGAGACTCAAGAAGTGACTAGAAAGAATGTATATATTGCTTGCCTCTGTTTGAATTTCTCCTATTAGCATCATGCCATAGAGCAGTCATGCCCATACCTTTAGCATCTTGAAATACAACATATCACCTCCTTACAGCATGAGACTGGGTATTGCATTGTGTCTACTAACATATTTCCAAAATAAAAAAGAAAAGAAAAAAAAAAGCTTAATGGCAGAACTTCTTCAGTAAAACTAAGTTAATGAAATTTTATTAAAATAAATGAAATTTTGTTCATTATATTACCCAGAACTGGTACTGTGTACACAAAAATTTGGTATGTTTACAACATTTCTTATTTAGATGCGATATTCTATATGATGTTATCCTCATTGAAATATGATGTATGAATATGACATCATTTATTCACAGTTACTGTCATGAAAATGTGATATACACTATATCACCTCTGGAGATGTTAAATTTCTATGATTATTTTTCGTAAGATATTGCCCTGTGTTCTTGAAAATAAAAATAGTACTTAATTATGATTTTCATACTTATACTCAAACTGTGCCATTAGTTTCAATAGGGATTTGAGTATGACCTGAGATCATACTTAAGTGTTTTCGAGAACACGGGGCATGATATATATACATTATTATAGAGATGTATTATTTAGATACTGTGAGCTTGTTAGAGCGACTTGCATAATCTGAATGTTGCTATGGAGACATGTGGACTGTATGTATGTTGATAATCTGACAATGATTTCTCTTGTGCATCCCCCTGTCAGACGTATGGATGATGTTCAGTAAGTGCCTATACTACTCAGAGTACTGACTGTCTAACTTCTTCTGCTTCCTGTGTTTGTGATTCTAGGAGGTGGCTGTGTCACAGCTCTCTCTGTCATCATTCAAAGTGGAGTAGCACACCTGTTTGTGTTTGTAAAAAATGTGTATGAAAAATAAGATAATAAAATAATATTGTGCATTCAGATGTATCCTTGATCACAAATTGAAGTGGGCCTATGTAGGAAATATGCGTTTTGTTGCATCCCATCTTGCTTTTCAAAAAAATTAACATCATCTCATTCTGTTGAGTCAAGGCAGCGTATTTTTCAGCTTTTTGATAGTTCCAGTTTAACTTACAGGTTAACCCTTTCCCTCATAGAGGAAACCATGAAAAGACCTATGCAAACAACATAAAACCAGATCAGCCTGCGAGTAACTCGTGGGCTGATCAGGTTTTATGCTGTTCGCTGCTCCTCAGTGGTCTGGAAATGAGGACTTCATAATTAAATTTAGTAAGGTTTAACTATGGTTTTCTGCAGATCAGGCTTTATGTGGTACCTATTGAGTGCGTCAAAATGAGTCTATATGAGGGAAAGGGTTAAGCTGTATACAGTATACCTCTCAGCTACACCAGTTTACACCATGAGCCAGATCAGACTCAACAGAACAGAAGTTCTGTTTTCACAGATTTTAAACTATAGCTTCTAATCTCAAAGGTATGGAGGAGTAGCAAACATTTTAAAATCTGATCAGCCTGTGAGTTATTGCATGCTTATCTGGTTTTTTATTTATTGTGACATAAGTTTTCTATATAGTTCTCTTGTGGTAAATGTTAGAATTTATTGAACATACCAAAAACAATAGGTGTGTTACTCCACTGACATTTCACTGTATGCTGTGAGTTTTATACATTGTGGATATTTCTAGATTAACTGTGTGTGTGTGTTCATATCTATATATCCATGTATTTGGTGCCCCTTTTCTTGTCTAGAGTTGTTTATACAGAAACATATTAATAGTGGTTCCTGTTTTCTAGAGGTTTTGTTTTATTATTTCCTGACACATTTAACAAGTCGTAGCTAGGAGGGTTTTCATATATATTAGCACTTTCGGTGTATCAATTTTAGTAGATTATGTAGTCCTTTTGTTGATGAATAGTATAACAATGATTACATATGAACTTGCCACATATTAAGTCTATTTCCCAGCTAGTTACTTAGATTTTTGAAAAATTTATTTATTTATATTTATTTATATGTAATAATATAGAATCTTAGTAAGGTCTCTGGTATTTATATAAACTAAAAAGTGCCTTTTCAACTAGAAATCATTTATTCTCTTTTTATCATTGGCTTGTTTTGATAAGCTCTTCTTGAACTGTTATATTAAATAGTCACAGTGATTTTATAGATCAGTGGGGGTTTTAGCACTTTGAGGGAAATAAGATAGGATTTTTATCCTTCCTTCACCAGGACCTGCTCATAAGCATCTTTTCTTCTGAAAGTTCCTGTAAATTTGTGCAGTTTCTCCCAAAATTGCTTTTTACCCCAGGGTTTTTCTTTCCCCAAACACAAGAAATTATGCCTGTACTCCTCCGAACGAGTATTAAGTCTCCTTCCCCTCATCAGTCAGCCCTTTAACTATTTGCATATGTCAATGTGTGCCTTAATGTATAAGGGGGGGGGGGGGGCATCAGTTTTCTACGACAACAAATCTCTAGTTTGTAATTAGTTTGTCATCACTGTATGACTGAAATACTTTCACAATGGAAAAAACAAATATACAATGGCAATAATTCTTTTGAACAAGCATGTCTGAGATCTGTTTTAGGGTAACATTGACATAAGTGATGTCTTTTTGAAAAGGCAGTTACGCTGGTTTTTTTTAATTAATTTTTCCTTAAAAATTTGCAAAAAAATTTTTTTTTCAATCAAATGGCATTTGTTTTTATTATGATCATTGTTTTTCCAGTTAAAATTAATGTACAATATTTTCAAAAGATTTCTCCTTGGAATTAAATACTATATTTTTTTTTTCTGTTCATGTCTTTTCTTCTGTTCCTTTCTGTATAAGAATTAAATATCACTAGACTGTCTTTAAAACATATTGCAGGATTAAGAGCTGTAATTTGTCATGTTATAAATTATATGTATTATCATGCCAACTCAGCTTACTTTTGTTTGAAAAAAATATTTAACCTAATGATTTTCTGTTTTCTTTGGTTTATGATGTACCAAATCTTATATAGTCAGTCTTGTGCATATTGTTTTCCAATCTTGACGGTGTTGCCATGCTTGTGTTGCATGCAATATATGTTGGCAATGTTCCATGCTTGATCTCTCTTTATTAGCTCACCTGAGCACTTGTGCTCAGGTGAGCTTTTGTGATCGCCTTTTGTCCGTCGTGCGTCGTCCGTCGTCAACAATTGCTTGTGAACACTCTAGAGGCCACAGTTTTGGCCCAATCTTCATGAAACTTGGTCAGGATGTTTTTCTACATGATATCTCGGATGAGTTCGAAATTGGGTCATGTGGGGTCAAAAACTAGGTCACTAGGTCAAATCTTAGAAAAACCTTGTGAACACTCTATAGGCCACAATTTTGGCCCAATCTTCATGAAACTTAATCAGGATGTTTGTCTACATGATATCTCGGATGAGTTCAAAATTGGGTCATGTGGGGTCAAAAACTAGGTCACTACGTCAAATCCTTGAAAAACCTTGTGAACACTCTAGAGGCCACAGTTTTAGCCCAATCTTCATAAAATTTGGTCAGGATATTTGTCTACATGATAGTTTGGATGAGTTCGATATTGGGTCATGTGGGGTCAAAAATAGGTCACAGGTCAAATCTTAGAAAAACCTTGTGAACACTCTACAGGCCAAGTTTTGGCCCAATCTTCAAAAATTGGTCAGGATGTTTTTCTACATGATATCTCGGATGAGTTCGAAATTGGGTCATGTGGGGTCAAAAACTAGGTCACCAGGTCAAATCTTAGAAAAACCTTGTGAACACCCTACAGGCCACAGTTTTGGCCTAATCTTCATGAAAAATGGTCAGGGTGTTAGTATACATGATATCTTGCATGAGTTTGAAATTGGGTCATGTGGGATCAAAAACTAGGTCACCAGGTCAAATCTAAGAAAAACCTTGTGAACTCTCTAGAGGCCACAGTTTTAGCCCAATCTTCAATAGATTTGGTCAGGATGTTTGTCTAATTGATATATTGGATGAGTTTGAAAATGAGTCACATGAGGTCAAAAACTAGGTCACCAGGTCAAATCTAAGAAAAACCTTGCTAACACTCTAGAGGCCTACATTTTTGTCCCAGTCTTCATTAAACTTAATATGAATGATGACTGCATGAATTCCCAGTTGAGTGCAAATTCAGGTAGGATCAGTATGTAGGTCACTTAGTCAAATGTTAGAAAAACACTTTTAGATGCCAGATTTTTTGTCATTATGCCTAACACAGCCATCTTACTCAGGTGAGCGACACAGGGCCATCTTGGCCCTCTTGTCTTTTATAATCTCTCTCGTTCTCTCTATCTCTTTTATATAATCTCTGTCTGTCACTCTTATGTGTCTTCCTCTCCTTGCCTTTCATCTTTTTCCACCTTTCATCTTTCTCCTTCTGTTTCTGTTTTGATCTCTCCTCTAATTTTTTAAATTTAAAATTAAATTTTTTTTCCGGTTTTATAATATTTGAAATCTCCAGATATCAGATTGCAAAACATTGATTTGATACACATTTATTCTAAAAACAGTATCAGGAAGTATGAATGATTTATGTAAAACAATTTCAGGGCTACAATTATATCTACATGTCTGCCTGTCAGTATGTGTCTTGTGTGCATGCATGTCCACATAATCAGATTCTATTTTACTTTCTTTTAATTTTCAGTACATATGTATATCATACATGCATGAAATGATGTGCAAATTTAAAACCTTCATTACCAAATTCAAATGGAAAACAATATGTTTATTATATTATTTTTTCTATGAAACATCTATGTAAAAGATTTTATTGCTGAAATTACAGTGTTATGGGCAAAGCTCACACCTTGTAATAGAGCATTATATTTAGTTTGATTCTCCATCAGCATAGTCCAGTAAAAATAAAAGGAAGGATAAATAGCAGATTAGATTTTCATGGCTATTATCGTATTGCATCCAGCACGTTCATAAGTTAATATTATGGGATATGCTTTATATAAGTAAAAAATTTAAAAAAAAAAGAGGAAGGAAGAAACAACAAAACATGAAAGAAAAAAAATGTCATCTAACCCAATCAGTAGGACCAACACTTTAGATTTTCTCAGTCTACATATTTCATGATAAAGGATTAGAATTCTTTTATGTAGATTGAATATTTATTGAAGTTTAAAGATTTTATTTCTAACATGGTATACAGTGTGTGTGTATTGTGTAACAGTATGCTGGCCAAGCCTGAGCTGCCTACGGAAATCCAGGACCCCATTTCACCCTTCCAGATCTGTCGAATGTTGATTGACCAGCTTGGTCTCCTGTCCTGGGAGAAAAGGTGCGTACGTGTCCATACCTGACCACAAACTCAGCTTCTGGTGCACGGAAGTCATAGAAAATACAGATATTTCTACTGTCTTCTGATCTGTTTGTATGGATGGAAACCTGCAGGTTGGGTTATGAAACAGGGCTTCTTCTTCTTCTTTATCAGAGGTCGTTCATAGGCCCCTTCCCTTCGGAAAAAGTCTTCAAATTCATGCAGTTTTCTCCAAATTTGCCTCTTACCTCAGGATTTTTCTTTCCCCTATGAAAAAAAGGTGATATTTTCCCAAAAATGTGATATTAAGGCCCCTTCCCCATCATCTGAAGAAAAGGCCTGTGAAAGTGTTTTGCCATGTTTAAATGCAGTGTTAGCCATTTTGTCTCATAAATTCTAAGTTTCACTATCTATCCCTGCATGATTCTTTTTCCCCTCCTTCAAAAGTCTCAATTCGGAAGAAGAAAATACACACACCCCTTAAAAAGCCCCCCTAAACATGCAGGCACTTTCTTAAAAGTTTTAGAGTGTCTGCTTAGAACATGTTTGACTGCATGCATATTTCTAGACTATTCAACAATTAAAAAATGTACAAAATATTAACAATTGTAAACATTATGTTATTGTTTTACTCCCGCTTATCAAAAGAAAGTTAGACATTAAATATATGTCATCAGGCATGTTGTCCTACTTTATTAAGAAATAATATATTTGAATCAAGGCAATGTAGCAGGGGTATTCAATATCATTGTTCATAGCTCTGATTAGATTGAATTGCGATGTACAGTCCATAACGACACCTGTTCATAATGACATCCTGTATTACCCAACACTTTTCGTTTCCTATTCAAAGTCTATTAAATAACCTGACCATAATGACACCCGTCTTAACTGTAATTCGACATATAATTTTGGTCCGGTTAGTGATAATTGCACTATAATATCATGCTTTATCCGACACACCTGCAAACCTTTACTTTTCTGTTTTGAGGCAGATACAATGACGAATCAATTACATATGTTATTGTTAAAACTTGATGATAATATTCCCTCATATGTTTTTGTTAACACATGTATACATGTATTTCAACATTATTTTCGGAATTTTTTTAAGGTTTAATGTCATATATAGCAAATACATATCAATTTTAAAGGTACAGTCTATAATGACCTGTCAGTATCAGCTGGTCCCAGTGGGTATTGTATATCATTTCATAAAATACATGTTTATTTATTGGTATTCTTGGAAAAAATTCTTTTCAGGTGCCAGTTTGACTTGCTGAAGAAAACGGATAAGTTGTTGAGAGAATTGAAAAACTTGGACCTTCAGAAGTGGTAAGTTTATTTTTTGTATTAACTCATAATACTGAGTAAGTTGATGTCTCCAAAGATCTGTATTATCTGAAATAAATTTAGATTCTTTTAGTGCTAAAAACGATAAATTCCATTTTAATTAGTTACGGTGCTATTCAAGGATGCTTTTTGTCACATTAACAAAAATGTGTTTCAAGAAAAATGTCAGTTGTTGTCTATTTAATGCAATGATTAGTTCAGTAAACTGTTGAATGATACATCAGAGCACAGCTTTTAGTGGAGTAGGAGTTGAGAGGGAATTAATCATCTTTATCCCCTCATCGTGTGGGTTTGAATCCCTGCAGGGTCGTTTGGATTTTCATGTGAGGAAGCCTTCCAGCTTGCTCGCGGTAGGTTGGTGGTCCTCTTCTACTTGTAATTAGCTGGACGTTGCTATACTGTCGCAGCAACAGTGAAACTAAAAAAAAAATCAATCAATACCAGATATGACAGAAACAGAACCTTGTTCTGTAACATTTCAATCCATTTGCTTAATGATTTCTAATGAATTGAAAACTCATGTTAGACCTTCTTTTTAGCTCACCTGAGCATAGCTCAGGGTGAGCTTTTGGGAGACTTGATTGTCCGTCGTCCGTCGTCCGTCAACAATTTGATGTTTACACACTAGAGGCCACAATTTTGATCCAATCTTCCTCAAACTTGGTCAGAATGTTTGTCTTGATGATATCTTGAACCCTTTCGAAAATGGGTCAGGTTGGATCAAAAAGTAGGTCAGTAGGTCAAATCTTAGAAAAATCTTGTCGTCCGTCAACAATTTTGATGTTTACACACTAGAGGCCACAATTTTGATCCAATCTTCCTCAAACTTGGTCAGAATGTTTGTCTTGATGATATCTTGAACCCTTTCGAAAATGGGTCAGGTTGGATCAAAAAGTAGGTCAGTAGGTCAAATCTTAGAAAAATCTTGTTTACACACTAGAGGCCACAATTTTGATCCAATCTTCCTCAAACTTGGTCAGAATGTTTGTCTTGATGATATCTTGAACCCTTTCGAAAATGGGTCAGGTTGGATCAAAAAGTAGGTCAGTAGGTCAAATCTTAGAAAAATCTTGTTTACACACTAGAGGCTACAATTTTGATCCAATCTTCCTCAAACTTGGTCAGAATGTTTGTCTTGATGATATCTTGAACCCTTTCGAAAATGGGCAGGGCCGGACCGAAAAGTAGGTCAATAGGTCAAATCTTAGAAAAATCTTGTTTACACACTAAAGGCCACAGTTTTGATGCAATCTTCCTCAAACTTGGTCAGATTGTTTGTCATGATGATATCTTGAACCAGTTTGAAAATGGGTGGGGCTGGATAGAAATGTAGGTCAGTAGGTCAAATCTTAGAAAAATCTTGTTTATACTCTGAGGGCAACATTTTTGGTCCAATCATCCTCAAACTTTGGCAGAATGTTTGTCATGATGATATCTTTTGTGGATGGGGTCAGAAAATTCCTGAACATTGTTTCACCTCATCATCTTAATTCTAAAGCAATCTGTTTTGTACAGGCAATGAATGATACTTTTCTCAGGTGAGCGATCTAGGGCCATCTTGGCCCTCTTGTTATACTTGTATGTGTGTTGTAGCCGTGAGACACACAAGTTTGCTGTGATCTACGTGGCGGAAGGACAGGAGGATAAGAATTCCATACTCTCAAACCCAGGGGCCAGTGCTGCGTTTGAACACTTTGTCTCAGGATTGGGCTGGGAGGTAAACACACATATCCTTAATAACATTTCATTAAAGAGTTTAGTAAAATTCAATATGAAAAGTCAATTCATGTCAGATTCTTTTACCATATGACCTATACAGATAGTAAATCATGATTATAACAACAAACAAACAAAAACATGGATGAACGGACTGTGAACAAATTACTCTTTGCAAGAAAGTTGTTTCAAATAATAACTGCAAATAAAAAAGCCCAATGTTTTAAACATGTATTTCTCATACATTTCAACATCATATGAATAATGCATCTTTTTTTATCAAAGTTAGTTGCACCAAACACAGTTAATCCAACTGTTTGGGTTCAACACACTATACATATATATTTAAAATACAGGTGCATGACGCGGAGTGATGTCATTCGGCCTAAAAGTGTATGTGTATGTATGTAATGTGTTATATATAAGAAAATATGAGAAACCAGAAGTAGCTGTTTAATCATAATGTCATATGATAAAAGATGTTAGTCTTTGAGAACATTATTTATACATTACAGAAATTAACCTATGTATCCTTGTCTGTGTTTGCAAGGTTGACCTAGAAGTCCACAAGGGTTTCCTGGGTGGGCTGCAGCAGAACAAGACAACAGGCGACACGGCCCCCTACTACGCCACCTCCACCTGCGAGATTCTCTACCACGTTTCCACACGCATACCCTCCGGAAGTGAGGAGTCCAAAAACATTAAGGTAAGGCTTGCAAATTCAACAGACTTCTGAATATATGCATGTTGCCTGTGTTGACATTATTAGACCTCTTTAGTCATCCATTCAAGGCTTGTGAAAAATAATAAGGTTACAAAGGTGAAACTTTTTCCGATGGGATTTATCCTTAGCTTTTCTTAGGAGAGATGTTGTGTAAGTATTAGCTTTACTTGCAGCTTTTATATATTTTGGAAATAATTAAATTTAGTTTATACAGAATAAATTCTGTTATTTTCGCAAATTGTCAAAATGCAATGGTTTGTTTGCTTATGGATGGATCCGGCGATTCTTTTGAAGACGATATACCTTTGTTCCTTCATACACTTATGTTGTCATAGGTATTTATTTTAGGAAGATTTGTGTAAGTGGAGCATTATCATTATTATAAAGGGCATTTGGAGCATAACTTCATTGATATTCTTTCTACTTGTAGATGCGACATCTTGGGAATGATGAGGTACACATTGTATGGTCCGAGCACACCAGGGACTACCGACGCGGCATCATCCCTACAGAGTTTGGTGACGCTCTCATCATTATATACCCCCTACCTTCAGGACTGTACAGAATTCATATTGATAAAAAACTAGAGGTATGGTGTTATGCCCAACAGTAGCAGATCAAACTTGGCTGTTTAATATAAGCAATTTAAGCAGCTTGCTGTTGATTGAGCTATTCATTTATTGTCTCTTAATAACTTGGTTATATATGGTCTCTTGTTTGAAATTGAACATTTGACGGAGGAATATAATAAAGATAATATTTCTGTAAATATCAGCCTATGAAAATATATATTGAGTCCTTTTAGATGTATGCTGTATTTTCTTCATTATATTTTGCAGGTGCCCCCATTTGGCCCTCTGTTTAATGGTGCAATAGTGAACTACCGAGTATTGCCGGGTCTGGTGCGGGCAACAGCAGTCAATGCTAGTCGAGCCATCCGGTCTCATAAACCAATGTACCACACATAGTATCCTTGATCATATGCATCAGTTATAGGAACAGAATTTTTATACTAGTTGCAGTTATTCTGGTAGAGGGTTGTAGTTTATTTTTTGTCACCTGCTGTAAGCAGAGGTGACACATAGGATCACTTTTTCTGTCTGTTTGTCCGTCTGTCTGTCTGTCTGTCACACTTTAGCAGGTGACACACGTGTTCCAAGCAACTCTCTTGTTTTTTTCTCTCTTGAAGATAATTTTGAAATGAAATTATGATACATATGTATTTAAATTTTTAAGTCTTATGGGAGACTGAATGGCATCCTGATTGAGAAAAGACTTTAGGAGTCAGAAGTCAAGGGTTTGAACCATAGTTGGCCGTCTTGGTTAGTCCTCAGCATACAAGTTTGATTTTCATCATTTATACTTTTCAGTATGTGGTTGAACTTTATTGTAGCAATTTCAAGTATGTTTTGTGTGTCATATTAATTTCATTTTTTTAACCCTAAGTAGGAAATGGGGTGATATAGGAATCATTTGTAATGTTAATGGCTCTGTCTAGGAATAATTTCATATTCTATTTGTTTGTTATGACATGCTTATTAAGATACTGTGGGTTATGTAGCATCTTTGATAGCTCAACTTACTTCTTTTGTCCTGAAACTCAAACAAATTGCTTAATATAAGGCTGGCTTTTGCTCTGTTCTTTCTGAAGTCCTTAACAATGTACCCAGTTTTGAGGAGCGTTCCAGATGCCTTGACGCAGTAATCAATCGTCATGTGGACAAGACCATATTCGAGGGATTTGCTGCTGATGTCTTTGCCCCAGTGCTACCTCCCAACTCAAACAGTATGTACACATCTATTGTTTGTTTAATGGTAGTCCAATGAAGCACCGGCCTCCATGGCCAAGAGGGTGAAGTTGTTGGCTTTAGCACTCATTCAGCTCCTTACCGCGTGGGTTTGAATCCCGGCAGGGTCATTTGGATTTTCATGTGAGGAAGCCTTCCAGCTGGCTTGTGGTAGGTCGTTGGTTCTGCCCGGATGCCTCTGTGCATTCGGGGTCTTCCTCCACCTGTAATTAGTTGGGTGTCGCTATATGACTGAAATACTGTCGAAGCGATGGTAAACTCAAATAGTCAAGTCAAGTCAATGAAGCACTAATATTTTGTGCTAAGAGTTTGTTATTAGAAGCTGATATTGTCAGTTAAGATTCTTCAGTCATATCCTATTTTCTCTCTGATATTCTCATTTTATCTGTCTCTCTGATGACGCAAGAATTCTCTTTTTCTGTTTGTCAAATTTTAAATGATTAATCTAGTCAGTGACAAATATTTAAGGTTAGAAAGCACTTACGAAGAAGACCTTGATGTACTTTAATTTGAAATTCTTTATTGATGGAGCTTTCATACAAGCCTAATAATCAGTGAATTTTTAAGCTTTTTCTTTCCTTTTTTTTTTCCCAAAAAACAACAACAATTCTGCTCATTGAAATAGAAAGACTGCCTTAACCAGATCTTTATCCTGGTCTCAGACTTAGTTCAATTGTAAACTGAAGATGTTGATTTTTTTTTCCCCCCAGTATGTGAGTCCCCATCAGATTCCTCCCTCTCAATGACGGTGTCTGCATCCCAAGGGGAGATAACTAGCAACAACAACAACAAACAGGCAGTGGAGGCCCAGGTCTCCCCATCCACATCCCGACAGAGTCGAGGTGAGCCTTGGGGTGGGCAGGTCACATGACCCTAGTGTCACCATGGTTTAAGCACACAACACCGTAGAGTGTCAAAATGGCCTCAGCTTCTGTATCACTGAACACTGCAAGCATAGGTCATTGATGAGTTTTAGTGCTACTAGAAATGTATGGGCTTCTTTTTATTTTCTGTAACAAATTCTCTATCAAAATTTAAAAAAGAAGCTCGTAATGAATCAGGATTCTGTATTTTTACTGAGATTGTATAGATATACTGTATAATAATGCAGTTAAGTCAGAGTGACATAAACATGTCATATATGTAGATACAAGGCCCCTTGTTCTTGAAAATACTTAAGTACAAGCTTAGGCTCAAATTTGAGTATCATACCCAAATCCCTGTAGAAACTAATGGGCATAGTTTGAGTCTTAGTATGAAAATCATACGTGACATTTTAATTTTCAAAAGCAAGGGGCCAAGTCTTCATGGCTTTATGAGGACAGTTGTGTAATGACTCACAGATATAAGAAAAGGTGTTATTTATATGCAAATTACTGGTTCATGTAACCATTCTTTCAGCAGTTACGATATTATGTACAGTTATGACAAACATCTTTCCAGATTACACTAGGCCCTTGATGTTTCTGGCAGCACTGACTTGCTTTGTCAAGAGACAATTGTGGGGCTTTATCAATTTATCTTGAACATTTGTTTCATTGTTTTTGGTTTTTCAGACATGTAATGCATACCATTGTATTTTGTGCCAGTTATATTGCAGTGATAATTTGTGTTTTCTGTAACTTTGGTCCATGTTGGTGGACTTTTCTTTCCTTTGCTTTCAACAATGTCAGTTTTATATGTATATCTGGAACCTTTTCCGCTAGCCTTTGTATGAATACTGTATGTATATTCCTTCTTGCTTTTGTGTGAGTACTGTATGTACAGTATCAAATCATTCAGCTTACTGGACCAAGATGTCCAGATTGTTGTCTTCTCTTTTTTTATTCTGCTCAATGTGTCACGTCTCATTTAACCTATACTTCATGGAAGACAGAAGTAGTTTAACTTTTCATGCCGCTGATATGAAGCCATATAAGTTTAAGATACAGATGTGGTGGTACACCGTTTCCTACTTATCAGTGCATATGAAACTCAAAGAAACATTTTCAAATCTGATTACACCGGGAAGAGGGGGCCGCCTTGGCCGAGCGGTTTACATCGTGGACTACAAATCTCTCAGCCCCTCACTGCTGTGGGTTCGAATCCCGGTAGGGACTTAGGATTTTTCATGTGAGGAAGCCTTCCAGCTGGCTTGCGGTAGGTCGGTGGTTCTACCCGGGTACCTCTGTGTACTCGGGGTCTTCCTCCACCTGTAATTAGCTGGACGTCGCTATATGATTAAAATACTATCGCAGCGACGGTAAATCCCAATACAACAACAACAACACCGAGAAGAGTTGCAGCTTTCAGGCAGACTTAGTCTTTCTTTGGTCTCCATGGGATAAAGGACTAGGCTACACTTCACAATATTAGTGGCTGAAAGAGAAAAGCATCTAGAATCATCATTTGTCATTTCATTTCTCTGTATGTGTGACTGTTCTCTTTTAGTCCCACAGCACAGTTCGCCCCCGGGGAGCTTTTTCTGGCCCCCCGGATTTCGGCGTCTCCATAGCATCACAGGGAGCGAGGTTCAAGTCCCCAGTGCGGACATAGACTCCCCCACCTTGTAGACAGGTAGCACAGTTTCAACCACATTGCTGCATATTGCTGTATGGCTGCGTAGGTCTCCCCCTGGGCTGGCATCACGTGTCTGTAGATTGGGGCAGAGACAAGAAACTGTTGTTCCCACCCACAGTCTGTTGTGTCATTATGCATAGCAATGAATGCTCCAAAACTGTGGTTTATGAACCATTAAACATGTACCAGTAAATAAAAATGTTCATATATATATATTTAATGTCTGTCATAAAAATTTATTGATGTGCTTTACTTTAAATGGAGCTTATAGCCAGGAGAAGATCCCATTAAATGTTTGAAAATGTTTGAAAATAATATCTGGGCTTAAAAAAAGCCAATATTCCCTATGCTTGGAATGAAAAACAAATAAAGACCTTGTTGTAGGGCCATATCAAGTTGATACTACTAAGCAGAATGTTTTGGTATATGGGAAGCATTCAGCTAAAATGACACAGTACTGTAAGGAAGTGTAAATAACCCAAAATGATTGTGTGCAGCATGTTCTTATGTGCTTGTTTCTTGTCCTGTGTGATTGTGATGTTGTATACAGTGGAGCCGTGAGTGCTGGCTGACGTCCCCAGATATAATGTGGTACTGCTGTGGTTATGCATGGCAGTGATATTTGGGATGAATGCACTCAGATTACTGTAACATGTATGTCTTTGCACGTTTTTATAGCTCTGATGTGAGTCATTTTACCAGTGTCATCTGCAGAGAAATATTTAACCCTTTACCTCATGAATATTCATGTTCAAATTATAGACTTGATAAATATTAATTTACTAAAATTTGATAGTATATGAAACAATGAATTTCTTTTAGCCATACAGTCTGTGTAAAACCCTTGAGCTAAATGGGCAAACAGGAGAAACCCTGATCAGAAAGCTCCTGGAAGAAGCTGTTTGATCTGGGTTTTCTCTGTTTGTTATTTGGTCAAGATGCTCTGTATGAGGTAAAGAGGTAAAGGGTAAAAGGGTAAAAAAAAAAAAAATATATATATATATATATATATATATATATATATTACATCAATCTCTTGAGATGTGAATTTGCTCATTACGATATCCCTGGCATTAAAAAGTATCCATACATCACCAGCTTAACTTGAAATATACTATCATAAGGGTTAAAATTCCATTCCAGTAGGACTTGTTCCTGTTGATAGGAGAGAAATGTACCACTTTATTTGGTAGAGTGTGGAATCAAAACCTTTATAGGCAAAATTCTTTCATTCATGGTATATGCAGGATTGGTTTAACACAGGAACCATCTAGAGCAATGTAAAAACATACAATTTATAGTAGAGTATAACTCAAATTGTTAGTAGTATTTCTACAATATAAAATGAAGCAATTTCTTAGGCGGTCAGTTTCTACTTATAGTTTTTACAACAACAACAAAAGTAAGCTCTTGTAAAAAGATTATGTGTTACGAGTTATACTTCAGAGTGTAGCTCTACCATATATGTACAGTTGTGTTTTGTTCTCATCCCTGCCTGTCTGTATTTTGTTCATCTGTAAGCAATCCATGCACTTTTCTGTCACTTATGTTCACTCCAACCAATGCTACCCCTGTATGTGTATCTCATTGTTTTTTGACAACTTGTCCATTGACCATGAATAATTTTGACTCATTGTTGTTTTTTACCAACCAGTGTTCACGGATCTGTTCAAAATTGGTTGAATGGTAGGTAGTGTTTAGGGTTTCATCCTTTCATTCTGTTCATTCCTAGTTGATATTGTATGTAATGACTGTTGTAGGCTTTTGATCTTGTTATTTTATCTATGTCTATATACTGTATACCTGTTTTGCATTTTTCCTACATTATTGTCACACAGTGTTGTTTAACAATCACCTTGGTGGGCAAAGCTGATTTCGGAAAGGGTTTTCGTTGTTGTAAACTTTATGCATGCAGTGATTTTTTTTTTTTTGGATTTTTTTTGGATTTTTTTTTTTATTATATTAATAAGATACTTGCATTAAAGCCCTTTCCTCTCACTACATGCAGACACAGTTTCATAAAGAGTTGCAATAGTTAAAAACCATATCATCTTGCAATTCTTTTTTCAGTCAGAAACATTGTTTTTCAAGATCCTGATGAACAGCCATGAGCACTGTATATATAACCTGATCTGATCATGTCAGTGATGGTTCTTTGATTAAAATGCTAGTAGCTCATTAACATCAAACCTGTTTCCATGGAAAAGGGGGTTAGAGAAAACTATTATGTTTTTTAGCAAAAGAATTGATTAATACATTCATATGAATCATTTCAATCAAATATTCAAATCTTACATTGATACATTGAAGCTCATCTCAGAGATAGAACCAAGTAAGTTCAAGTTTGTCACCCTATTGAATGCCCAGCCCCATGCTACCATGTTACTTAAGTTTGGTGCCCTGCAGTGCATGTTACCAGCAGGGCCCACTACACCAGAATAATTACACTGGGCAGAGGCAACTAATACCACAATATTACAGTTGTTTATTCATACCCTCACTCCTGAGCTTAGCTGGCAGATATTGCAATGATCTTTAATAGATTTAAGAGATTACTTTAGAAGGAAAACTGAAATGCATGGCTATCACTAGCATGACTATTTTTAACAACATATGCAGGTCAACTTTATTGTCATATTTTATAGTATATTTATTTTTTGCTTTTAGCTCAGCTGAGCACTATTGCCTATAAAAGTCACCAGACAAATCATAGAAAAATCCTGTGGATACACTAGAAGCCATGTTTTAAGCCCAATCTTCATGGGACTTTGTCAGAATGATTTTCACTTGAAATCTCAGTCAAGTTTGAAACTGGGTCATTTGGGCTTGAAAACTTGATTTTACATGTTGAATTCTTTGTAAACATTTCTACACTAACTTTGCGCTCAAATATGATAAATGTTGTTCCTTAGTTTGCATGTAGTTTTGGTATTGTGCATCCTTTGCTAAATTTTAATTTACCAGTTCCGGTAGCAGAGTAGTTAGAGTGTCCGCCCTTGAAGCAGGAGATCATGAGATTGATCCCTGGCCATGACTTACCAAGGTTATAAAAATTATTCTGGTATAGCTCTTTTGCTTGACTCCCAGCATATAAGGTAGTTCCAGGAGTGCTTGGCCCAGTGTCATGTTAATGTGACTGGGTGTGGTATCACTGCAATGTGGCAGCACAGTATTTGTCTCAAGTAGACATAGTCTCCAATGACTGAAAAACCCAATAAACAAACAAGTTATAATTTAATTTTGATTAACTTCAGAGAATAATTCATGAGATGATGATGAGGTCTGTTTTTAGCTCACATGTGCTCAGGATGAGCTATTAGGATTGATGAATGTCTGTCGTCCGTCCGTCCATCCACAGTTAGTTTGTTTGCACTCTAATATCTTCGTTTCTTAAGCAATCATCTTCAAACTTTATGACAATGTTTATTAACATAATATCTAGGCCAAGTTCGATTATTGCTGATATTGGCCTATAAGGTCAGGAGCTATGCCCCTTTTGATAATAAAAAAAGCCAAATTTCACTTTGTTTGCACTCTAGCATTTTCATTTCTTAAGCAATCCTCTTCAAACTTTATGACAATGTTTATTACCATAATATCTTTGCCAAGTTTGATTATGGCTGATATCTGCCTATTAGGTCAGGAGTTATGCCCCCTTTAATATTAGAAAGTGACAGATTTTCATTTGCACTCTAGCAGTGTCATTTCTTATGCAGTCATCTTCAAACTCTATGGCATTTTTTATAACCATATTCATTTGGCCAAGTTTGATTATGGCTGGTATTGGCCAATTAGGTCAGGAGTTATGTCCCTTTTAATGTTTAAATTTGTGTGTTTAAAGCCATAATTTCCAGTCAAGTTTGACTTCAAATTTCAATTACAGCACTGTTTAGTTTGTGGTATTATAAATGATCTCATGGATTATGTATGCAGTACAACTATGCTATAATTTAGTAACTTGTACAGGCAGCGAAGACAGTTTTTCTCAGGTGAGCGTCTTTAGGGCCATCTTGGCCCTCTTGTTTTACAGTAGTTGGTTATTTAAGAGCATATACAGTTTTTAGCTCACCTGAGCCAGAGGCTCAAGGTGAGCTATTGTGACCGGTCTTCGTCCGTCGTCCGTCCGTCCGTCGTCCGTCCGTCCGTCGTCCGTCCGTCCGTCCGTCGTCCGTCAACATTTTGCTTCAAACGACATCTCCTCCTTAACCGCTTGGTCAATTTTGATAAAACTTCACAGGAATGTTCATTATGGGGCCCTTATCCGAAGTTGTTAAAATTATTTTGATTGGTCAAAAATCTAGGTCACAGGAGCTAAAAATAGATTTTAAAAATGAAAATTTTAAAAATCTTCTTCTCCGAAACCACAAGGCCTAGCCTTTTGATTTTTGGTATGTAGCATGATCTTATGACTCTCTACCAAGATTGTTCAAATTATGGCCCTGGGGTCAAAATTGACCCCGCCCCAGGGGTCACTTGATTTAACATAGGCTAATATAGGAAAAACTTGAAAAATCTTCTTCTCAGAAACCACAAGACCTGGAGCTTAGATATTTGGTGTGCAGCATTGTCTAGTAGATCACTACCAAGTTTGTTCAAATCATGGCCCTGGGGTCAAAATTGGCCCCGCCCCAGGGGTCACCTGATTTTACATAGGCTAATATAGAAAAACTTGAAAAATCTTCTTCTCAGAAACCACAAGGCCTGGAGTTTAGATATTTGGTATGTAGCATGATCTTATGACTCTCTACCAAGATTGTTCAAATTATGACCCTGGGGTCAAAACTGGCCCCGCCCCAGGTGTCACTTGATTTAACATAGGCTACTATAGGAAAAACTTGAAAAAATCTTCTTCTCAGAAACCACAAGGCCTGGAGTTTAGATATTTGGTATGTAGCATGATCTTATGACTCTCTACCAAGATTGTTCAAATTATGACCCTGGGGTCAAATTTGGCCCTGCCCCAGGGGTCACTTGATTTAACATAAGCTAATATAGGAAATACTTGAAAAAATCTTCTTCTCAGAAACCACAAGGCCTGGAGTTTAGATATTTGGTATGTAGCATGATCTTATGACTCTCTACCAAGATTGTTCAAATTATGACCCTGGGGTCAAAATTGGCCCCACCCCCAGGGGTCACTTGATTAAACATAGGCTAATATAGGAAAAACTTGAAAAATCTTCTTCTCAGAAACCACAAGGCCTAGGGTTTAGATATTTGGTGTGCAGCATTGTCTAGTAGATCACTACCAAGTTTGTTCAAATCATGCCCCTGGGGTCAAATTTGGCCCGGCCCCAGGGGTCACATGATTTTACATAGGCTAATATAGAAATAACTTGAAAATTCTTCTTTTTAGGAAACTAGAAAACACATGGCCTGGCATTTAGATATTTGGTGAAAATATTGGCCCCTCCCCAGGGATCACTTGATTTTACATAGACTTATTTTGGAAAAAAATCTAGAAAAATTTCTTCTCAAAAACCACAAGGTCTGGAGTTTAGATATTTGGTATGTAACATGGGCTAATAGACCTCTACCCAGTTTGTTCAAATCATGACCCTGGGGTCAAAATTGGCTCTGCCCCAGGGGTCACTTGATTTTACATAGCCTAATGATATCAGGTGAGCGATCCAGGGCCATCATGGCCCTCTTGTTTACACTACAAGTGACTTACTATTGTGAGTCAGGCAGAATTTCTTTCAATGTGTGACAAGTGACTCCTTGATATACAGGACTGGTAAAGAGACTAATTTAACAGGTTTTCAATGCAAACCCTTGTCAGTAGAATGGTGTATGTCGTTGGGCGGATGGACATCGAATATCTCCTGTTAGAATAGAGATACAGAAGGTAGATACCTTATTGGAAGAGGAAGATTGGAAATGATTTTCAGGATGATTGGGTCAAGGTCACTGCTCCCAAAACTAGATTTTTCATTTCCATCAAATAAATTCTTTTAGGAGTGATATATGATGATCAGATTTGGTAGATAGATACCTTATGGGAAGAGGATGATTTGGATTGATATTCAGGTCAATAGGGTCAAGTTCACTGTTACTAAAAATAGTTTTGCTTGCCTAGGCAACCCCTGAAAACCTGGTTTTGCATCATTTGGCATGTTTCTTGTTAAGTCTCCCAATGAAGTTTGGAGACTTATTGGGTTTTTTCTTTAATGTTTTAGATATATAACAAGGATTCCTTTTAGGACAAAAATAAGAGAAAAATGGAAGGTGGCATTTTCTACATAGTTTCTATGATGATTTGAGAATTGTTTCCTAGTTGGCAAGAACATTAAAGCAATATCTGTATTCAAAAATTTAAAATGTGCTATTTTTGTGAGTTAAAAAATTAAAGAATTCTTTTTTCTTGTTCAACTAGAGTATTTCACAGCATAAATAAGTACAGTTAGTGTGAATATGTTAGACAATACTGGTTAGGGAGGTAGGGGTGATTTAACCAAAACAACACCAGTAACAGAATGGATATAAGTGTTGTGTAATACACCAGACTATGTGTATCCCAGAATGAAGATGTACTGGCAGCATGATTTAAAACCAGTCATAATTAGTTTCTTTCATTTTTTTTTTTTTTTTTTTATTTTTTTTTTTTTTTTTTTTTTCATGCTTTTTTGCTTTAAACTATTATTCCCCTTTTCTCCCATTGATTTATGACTTTTGCCTGTGTCATTCTTCATATTTTTAATGTTAAGCTACATGTCATACATTAACAAATATTGTTTTCTTGTACCTCATCTCCCAGACTGTGAGTGTAAGCTTTCCTATGTCACCTGCATCACATTCAATTCCCTTCCAGCTAACATTATTGTTCATAATATGGAGGGAGATCACATTTAATTTTGAGAAACATTAGATGGGCTGACTTGTGGCTAAAATACTTATTACAATTCTATATTCAAGACAGATGAAAATGATTTAGGGATGCTTTTATTACCAAAATGAATAAACTAGTGAGGAATGTTATTTGTATATTTTAAAATTTGTTCCACTGAAGATTTTGCGGATAGCAACCACTTTTATATTAACATTTTCACAGCTTTTAATCCATGGTAACGGTTAAAAGAAAATGGCATGAGTATGCAAAATAAATGTATAATTGGTGATTTGGCATTAGTCAGTCTAAAAAGTTTAATACCTCAGTCATAGGGATTCATGTCTTGAAAGGAACAAACAAAACAATAAAGTGTTATCTTTATCTTGCCATTGGTCTACTTTCATTGCATTTGATATAGTTAACTTGTCAAGGACTAGATGTATGTGTACTGTATTTCAACCTGTTTTATGTGAAGGTCTTACTGTCGCTACTAATTGGTTGATACCTAAATGTGATTTGCATGTCGTCATATTGTTACTCAACCATAAATAATTTGCATCATTCATACTGCATACACTGATAAATAAATATTCAGTGTGTATTATATGATAATCATTTCATATAAAAAGCATATGCATTGTGTTCTGATTTGTAAATGGAAAGCTTTAGCATTAATAATGAATTCCATTATGAAATCATACTTTCATAATCATTAACTCATATAATGATGCTGGATTTCAGTCATTTGCCATGAGTACAGGTATATACATTCGTAAATTAAAATTTAAATATTCATGTAATTAAAGAACCTTTGTACAGATAATGTATTTTTACAGATAATGGATTCATTTGCTTTTTATTTTTCCTTTTTGTTGATGGTTACATTTATTCTTGTGAATGTTACCCCCACCCCCTTTTATAAAAGCCCATTATTCTGGAAGCAATGTGTTCACCTTAAAACTATTTTGATCATTAGTAAAGGGCTTACACAGAATTTCTAACTTAACATGTGATAGAGCTACTCTCAGATAACACAAATCAAAACTATCAGAGTCACAGACCGTTGGAATTTGGATCTTTATAGAAAAATACATATTTACATGATGGAATACCATTTTGTTGTAATATGTAAGTGTTTATCTGTTACATAGTGATATCTGATCATTTTATTATCTGGAACGAAATATTGAAACTATCAATAACATGCGTTGTAAGAGAATGGAGAAAGAAAAACTGTTGATGATAAAGGGAAAAAAAAGTTTTTATGTGATTGGGGCTTTTTTTTTCCCCCAGTGATCAAAACCAGTTTCTTAATGTTCTCATTGTTCACCTGACACAATTAATGAGCTCTGTCCATGTTCCTGTTACAGGCGGCAGTGAATCAGGAGAAAAGTCTGGTGGAGAGTCCACTTTTACACGGACTGCACGTCGACTGTCGCTAAAGAGCCGGAAATCCTCAGGGAGCCGGAATCCTCACGCTGCCACCCCACCGTCTAGCCCAAAATGGTCCTGATGTCCAACCGAGTCTAGATGTCAACAGTTACTGAATAATTCTCTAGTGCATATAAATTTCAGATATTATAATGGTCTGATAGTCTCTCTAGTGGACAAAGGTGTCTCAAATTGAGCTGAAAGTGCAGTTTTTGATAACAAACTAACTGATAACAAAAAAACTATATCTTGTCAAAGTTTAAAAGAAAGGGTTGGTAAACTGCAACTTTGAGTTGGTAGAGGTGGAGATTACATGTATGACTTCCAGAAATATCTTCTTAGTGCAAATTAGTTACTTTAAAACAGTATATATGTACTTATGATTTCTTTCTTTTAATTATTATGTAAAGATTTGTTAGTTTTAATTGTATTTGTATATGTTTTGTTATATATCTTAGGTTAAATATTCTTTCACAAATGTATAAGACTGTCCTTAAAAGTAAGTTCTTGCCCAGCTGTATATACAGGTATTATACTATATAGGAATTGGCTTCATTCTGTTGATTTGACCCAAATCAAAATGGAGATTTTAAATCAATGCAAGATATAAAGAACTGGGAGAGGAAACTTGGAAAGTCTCAGATCATGAAAGTAAAATTGTATTGGTTTACTTTTTAAATTAAAAAAAATTGTTCTTGAAAAGATGTCCTCCCAAAAGGAAGCAAGCTAGCGATGGGCAGGTTAACTTATAAGGGCAGTTGTATAGTTAGACTAACATAAGGCCATATCTGGGTAGGTTTGCAATGATACATTAGTGCAATCAGCACTCTGCCATATCTCTTAATGATATTGTATTGGCTTGTTTGTATGTGACGAACAGAGAGATTGTAATATACATGTACTGTTTCTCTTTGTCTAGCTAAGTTTATTTTCTTTCTAATTTTTTTCGGACTGTTTTTAATATTAAGACTTTTGTATATCAAAAAGTTATATTAGCTTAATATTCACATTTTTAATCTTCTACATTATTCTATGTAAATAATGTACTGGGTATAAGGAGATATTTAAATACCGGTACATATATTTGGAGTTCTCTTCAAGGACTTAATATACAATAAACTTGTTAGACTCTTTTAAAGTAAATCCAAATTTATTATTATTATCTTACATTTGTATATGTGTGTATTTTGGACATCGAAGGAATGGATTTTGCAAAAATTGATATTTTTATTTAAAATGATTTTAAAACCAAATTATTAATAGAACTCAATAGTGTTGATTGACTTGACGGCACCTCAGAATTATTGTTTTGTTTGATATTTCAAAGTACCTTCTAATATATTTGATGTATTCTAGACCAGGAAGATAAGATTTAGTTTGAAACTGGTTATCTGAAAATACTACATTCTTGTCAAAATGCAAGCAAAGGTTTATGCAGAGTGTAAGTCTGTTCAGAAATAAATGCTGGTTATTTGTGTGGTATTCTAACTTTGGTATGTAGACTTAATTGTTTTAATCATGAAGCTTAGATAAAAATATAAAAAAAACTATTGGATGGGATTAGTCTACAAGGTGATGGTAGACATTATGAAAGATTCAAAGTGTTGCTTAGCATGGTAAAGTCACATTCATGTATAAAGTCAAAGTGCCTGTATGTGATATCTTGGCTGGCTTTTGTAACAGTTGTAGTAGATAGCAGTTCATGCCAGAAAGTGCGGTTGTGTGTTATGGAACAATAACCAACGCAAACCATTGCCTTATTATTTCATGTTAGTGATCAGATGTAGCTTAACATTTGTGAGCATGGAAGATAAGGGAGGGATAGGGCATATCTTTTTGTAAAATATATGTCCCAAATACTTAAACATTCTAATGTCAATTATTGAATATTTGCAATGCCTAACACAGCCAAGCTTAGACTTCCTTATTATAATTAAAGTTCCTTGTTAAAGATCTCCAGCTAATGCTCCCTGCAAGGATTGGCATCCTGCCAACAAGATTTTAGTCAGTTGATTATGAAAAATACTGAAGTCAACAGCTACTTGGAAGAGAATTTCAATTAGACCCTACAAAATCCGATTTTGACGCTCACTTTTATTTGTTGTTTTTTTTCATTGAGAAATATTGTTATTGTGGGCACTGTTCTTCTTGACATTAAAAACCATGGTGTAGAAGTGGGTGGGAGAGGTTATCTGCCTGTATGTTGCGTGCATCTAAGTGCTTGAGACGTTGTGTGACGAGCCATATTCTGTGATTCATGTATATGTTGATGATATTCTCTGGAGAAGAATCTGTTGTGTATTGTGTACAGATATGTTACTGATCATATTTATTGTGTTTTCCCTCTGCTGGGAGGCAACTGAGTGAGACTGTTATAGTAACTGAGTAATCTGGGTACATTTCTTGTGTTTCAAAGCACCAAAGCACTACTCTCTACATATTTTCCCTCCCCCTGTTGCTTTTAATAAGCTGAAATTCTCTTAAAATAGTGAAGTTGATGTTATGATGTGTGTAATAACCTTGAAATTAAGATTCATGTACTTGACCTTTGCCAGGGTCACAGGTCATATAATAATACTCCAGAATAGTTAGATAAATTTACAAAACATATTGTCTTTTTTAGTTTCATATTTGATAGGGTTTTGTTGAGAATTGTTTAGTCCATTTGAATGTGTATACAGAAAATTTAGACACTGATTTTGCCATTTATATAAATACTATTTTCTACTGCAAAGTTCTTGCCTTTGAGATATTATCAGTAAAATGTGTACAAGATAACATTTTTTTTTAAATATTTGCAACGGTATCTCTTACAGGAGATAAACTGTTAATTTACTTAGCAAATTTGATCAACTGAAGTAAATTGTAAACATCAATTTGTTTTTCATTTGGGTACTTGAAAGACATTTTATTTTCTTATAAAGCATGACTTGCCTTTATATTAATTAATAGTCGGTCTTTTTCTGTGAATAACTTAATAGTAATGTAGATTGACCTGACAAAATTAGAAAACTGCATTTTAATATCAACCGTTTACCAAATTGACTGTATAAGAATGACCTATATTGTTTAGATCAGATAAGCGATGAGTACTGGCTTAACAGTACATGAAAATAGTATGTCCAATTGTTAAATGATTAATAATATGATTATAAGATTCAATGTATAGCTCTGGAAATACTAGGACTTACGTTACCCTGGCCTGAGATTGCTGGTTCAATCTTGGACCTGACTCACTGCGAACCCCTCTTTTTTTTCAACCAACACTGCAGTCTATGTCTAGTTCCCAAGTATCCTGTAATAGATACGTTGAGCCACTCTGACAGTCCAGTATGCATTAACCCATAGTACTACCCCGTGCGATTGACTTTGACTTTTCTTCACTTTACACTTCAACAAAAAAAACGATATTCCATTCAGCTTTATCGCCTGTCAAATAGAATGTCGCTTCAGTTGACGAATATAAACCACGCCTCCTTAGCGAGAGGAATCAAGTGGCAATTTTATAAATCATGGAACTATGAATTGAATGCAGGTACATGTCACATTGTGTAATCTGTTTCACCATGCTTTGCGAGGAACTAATGAATGAGTTTAAATAAACAACTATGTAGTTTCAAACGAAGTAGGTGGCACTTAAACTCGGGGTGTTTTAGCAAGAGTGATTTTGAGTCTTGAATTAATAAAACACAGCAAAAGCAGTATGGCATAGGTACTGTCAATCGAAACATGATATTTGTCCTTGTCAACACACCGCTGACACACTTTATAGGGATAATGACTTTTTTTAATGTCCGTCTCAGCTGACACTTCCATCAAGAAAGTTAACTGGGAACTGAGCAAAAATCAATAACCATTAACCATGTGAAGCCAAGGGGTGGAGCTACGTTCTGATTGGCATACACAATTGCCTTTTGTTTCTACAGCAAGAGGGAAAGCGACTGCAGTTTTATTGGTGTAAAATTATTGGAAAAGTCAAAGTCAATTGCACGGCATAGTATCATAATTTCGGTACAGATTCTGTATTATTTTTTTTTAGCTCACCTAAGCACTTGTGCTCAGGCTGAGCTTTTGTGACCGCCTTTTGTCTGTTGTCAACAATTGCTTTTGAACACTCTTGAAGCCACAGTTTTGCCCCAATCTTCATGAAAATTGGTCAGGATGTTTGTCTACATGATATCTCTGATGAGTTCAAAACTGGATCACATGGGGGCTACATTTTTGTCCCAGTCTTCATTAAACTTGATAAGAATGATGACTGCATGAAATCCCAGATGAGTGAAAATTTAGGTAGGATCAAAATAAGGTCATTTAGTCAAATGTTAGAAAAACATTGCAAACACTTAAGATGCCACATTTTTTGTAATCATGCCTAACACAGCAATCTTACTCAGGTGAGCAACACGGGGCCATCTTGGCCCTCTTGTTTTTTGGTGTTTTTTTTCTCTTAATAAATACCAAATGCTCATTTGCTACGTAATTATTTCATAATCTTTCTAGATTGAAGTTTACTTACGTGTTTTGACTTTTTTCTATAGATATTCAAAAGTGACATTTTTATGTCTATTGATGGCAAATTTATAAACAATATATATGAATACAGTGTATTCTAGTTGGAGGAGTGGGGAGCAATTTAAAAAAAAATTATTTTTTTTGCTTATTAAAATATCAGACGAAAATTGATAATGTCTTTTATTTTAATAGCATATAAAAGTTACCATTCAAACATAAAATGTAAATATAGTCATTTATCATGTTAACTTAAGTCATCTGATATTTGTTTTAGTGATATTGTATTGATTGTATTTATTTAAAACAGTTGAGATCATCAAAAGGAAGCAAGACAATCTTTGATAGTTTATGAGAATGCACACAAAATATAAAGACATTTACTGTTTATCTTTTCTTTTCTTTTTTTGTCTTAGCTATTTTGTATTTGGGACATATAGGTGAGCTATTAGGATCACCCTGCATCCATCGTCGTGAGTCGTCGTCAATTTGCTCTAAACATCTCCTCTGAAACAGCTTAACAGAATTTAATTAAACTTGGCAGGGATGATCCTTTGATTAATCTTCACAAAAGTTGCTAAAATAAACTCGATATACATGCCATGGAAACAGAAAGAAAAAAATATATGAAAACTTTTTAAATCATCTCCTCTGAAACTGATGGTCAGAATTTATTTTCTTTGGCACATATGGTCACCTCATGAATGTTTACCATAATTGCTGAAATAAAATTGATCCCTTGAAAAATGAGGCCCCTGGGGGGTCAGCTAGTTTCCTTATAATACTTTATATAGAAAATTTCAAAATTCTTCTTCTGTGAAACCAATTTCAATATGCAGAAATGGTCACCTCATGAATGTCTACTATAATTGATAAAATAAAGTTGATCCCTTAAAAAATGAGGCCCCAAGGGGGTCATGTAGTTTCCCTATAGAAATGACTTGAATGGTTTTAAATAAGATGATGTAC
The DNA here is from genome assembly GCA_021229015.1 of Solen grandis. Lineage (NCBI taxonomy): Eukaryota > Metazoa > Mollusca > Bivalvia > Adapedonta > Solenidae > Solen > Solen grandis. The sequence goes on along the minus strand of CM037789.1, from coordinate 48,038,216 downwards.
TCTGGTGAGCGATCTAGGGCCATATGGCCCTCTTGTTTAAATAAAAGATTAATGTTTGTGTGGCTTCTACAATTGAGATATGAAATTTCTGTCTATATTCTTCGTTGTATTTCACTAAAGTGTCTGCTGAGGCAATTAAGTCATTAAAAGCTCAAAGGTAAGTGCAGTGTATCTTGATAGTTATTATAAACAAGAGACAAATATTTTGGTTCAAGCTCTTCAAAATGCATCATACTTTCCATGGTTCGCAGTCTTCAAAAAACCTTAAGTTGAATGTCTGTCTTGAAAAACCCTTGAAAATCTCATTTTGCCATATAAACCCTTGAAAAATCCTTAAAATTATCTGAAAGGTCTTGAAAAGGCCTTAAATTTGAAATTACAATATTGATCATCATAAAAAAGTGTTTTAGGTTCATCCCCTTCATGCCTTAAAATCTAAAGCATGCAAGTCCTTAATTTTGAATTTTAAGGCCTTAAAAAAAACCTTGAACCATGCTTCTAATCTTTGTCAAACCTGTGTTATTATCATTACTCCTTCAAAGTGTCTAATCTGGGTCTGCTGTTTTCCTAGACATCAAAACTTGTCTATACGAGACAAAGGGTTAAAAAAAAAGAGGCAACAGATAAGCTTGGTAGTTGCTTGCAGGTTCATCGGGCTGTATACTGTTTGAATCGAATCAGTATCTCCCCCAAGATAAGAATCATTTAAGGATTTGGAATTCAGGATCTGGCTTTTGATAGTGTAAAATTAAAACTGTATTTAGAATGAAGGTTTGAGCTGTCCAATATTTAGTAACACATGAAACAAAGAACATGTGTTTGTCATTCAAGGCTTTTGGGGTCCTGTTTTGAAGTAGATGTATTTTCCAACATGCTGTGAAAAGAAAAAAAGTGTTAAAATGTTTTTGTGTGTGACAAAAGGTTATTGGTTATAGTTTTTGTTATTTTTGTTATTGTAAGCCATGCAGAGTTTGTGTACCTCAAATAATTTATGTGCAATATGTATTGCTTTTGTAAATGGTCAATCACAAAAGACTGGTCACATGTTCCTAATGAGTACATGTTAACAAGTTCAAACTCTAAAATTAACATGGAGTTAACCCATTACCACATGATAGCTACAGGGAAATTCAGTAACGAATCCGTGTAGAAGTAATATGTATACTGATCAAGTTTTATACTGTTGTCTGTTTATTGTTATTAAAGCAATATCAGTTGGAGAAGTAATATTTAGAAACTTGTCCAGGCTTATAAGGAGTCTTGGTCTAGTCTGTCTTTTAACTAGTCTTAAAAGTGTGTATCTAAGAAGTAATGGGTTAAGTCTGGTGTTTAGCAGGGTTTGGAATTGAACTTCAGTATTTACAGAACAAGATGTCCGTATTGAAAGATGTTTTGAACTCTGTTAATTCATTTGTATAAATTCATGAAAATATTTGTCCTAATATGAAATGGCATCCTTTAAAATTTGTTCAATAACAATTGACTGGTCTTATGATCAGCGTGTTCCAGTGGTGTTTTACAGTTCCTGTGAATTCTTTTAATTGCTTTCCTAAATATCAAGTACTGGTCCATTGCAGGATACATGTGCATAAAAAGGAATAAGCATATGAGGAATAGACTTAATTTTCCAATCAAATCAAGATATATAGAAATAAGTTGGGTGGTCTGGTAATTTTCTTGATTACAAAAGCAGGAGCCAATTGTAGGTAATACTTTGATTTGAGTGGCAAACTCAGTAGATACTAATTTTGTTCCGACTCTGTGAGTTTAACTACTTTCATGTTGTTAGAATAGGCAGTACTATTGCTTTTTCGCATCATCCCATTGAGATGATTCAACTCCATTATACCAGCATAAATCTAGATCAGTGTTTAGGTAACTTGCAGCATGATAAGCTTTATTTGATAGTAGTGTGTTCTCACATCAAGAAGAGAAAAAGAAATATACATGTATGTTAATTATATGGGGTAATGTAAGAAAATGTAATAATTTTTACTAACCATTTTCATCATACAGTGAAAAAATAATAGCATCAGAATGCCTTAAACTGGATTTGCTTGGTCAGTAAATCTTCTGGGAGCCCTTTCTTGAAATTTCTTACTAAAGTTTTTTTTCTTATCAAACTTATAATTACATTTGAGCCCTTTCTTGAAATTTCACAATTTGTAATAACATTTGAACCTTCATCAGTTTGTTAGTTGCATACAAACTAGTCTTGTTTTACAGTGTTACCAAATCTTGATTTTATTGCATTGCTCATTTCTATGATAGAATGATAGGGGTTAAGATTTAACTTTCAGTTAAAAAGAAGTTTTTTTTATGTGGAGAAAATAAGCAGTGGAGAAACTGACAATAGGTAAAGTGTGTAGTTATTGCATCAAAGATCGACTCATTATCATTAATTTATTCAAACTTCCAGGATTGCCATTAACATGTTGGAAATCAAAATAGCCATATTCCGTTATCTATGCATCCCCATTAAGCACCATTAGATTTATCATTATTCATTATGTAAGGGTAAGAAATACATAGATGACTAGAGGACTGGTTTTCAATACTTCTACACTCCATTTATTTATGCATTTCTCAGTATATTAAAATAACCATTAAGCTAAAAGAATTAAAAAAGAAAATGAATTAAACTGTTGGAGTTCTCCCCTGATGTTTGGAGATTTTTATCACTGGTCAAGTGATGTTGATATGGTTATGAGTTTTAAAGGATATGCTTGTTTCATAGAGAAAGTGATATCATGTCTGCACAACCACTGCCAGCTTCTGTTATGCCTCTGTCCGTACTGTAGAAGTGCTTTGTCAGCAATATTTTTTTTTTTTTTTTTTTACACAACTGTTAAAAATATCTACGATTTTTTTTTGCTCATCTTCTGCCATATTTATTTTCAAATCAACTTCATTTTTTCATGTCAGATAAATTCACAGGCTTAATAAAAATGCATGAAGACAAAAGAGATTAACTTCAGATTTCTTGTTTTTGTGTTGTTTTAAATGTAATCAAAACAATATATTTGTTAGTGGATATAATAAGTTGGTAAAATGATCTTCAGCTTTGCTCGGAATTACTAAATGCTGTTTTTTGTAAAGATGGCTATTATGTGTTGCCATAGTAACAATTATTAGCATCATTTCCTTAATATGAAATAAATTCAACTGTCACGCAGTTAGCCCCATGAATCTATATAAAAAACACTACACTCAAATATACTTTAAATACAATTTTGACCTTCTGAATATTGTCAATCTTCATTTTAAGTTTAAACCTGGCGTGCATTCAATAAGCCAAACCTTATGCAACTGTATGCTTTACAGTCTCAGTGTCATAAACCACGATGTTCACATATTCTTATGTACAACATAAGGTGCACGTGAACAGCATGGTATATGGTCCTAAGACAAGTCCATAGCTGACTGTAAGCAATCGGTTGCATATGGTTTGGCATACTGAACACATTCCTGGAAAATTGAGTAAAAGTTCAACAGTCTCAAGGTCTGTTAGTTCTTGATTATACTAAGACATGCTGCAAGTTGACCTTCTACTAGTACTGCATGTAAATATTACCATATCTGACTTTGATAGACTCCCTATCAGTGAAGTTTGTGTATCGGTAGTAATGTATCTGGAACAACTGTTTTGTGTAGTTCACATTATCATCAGGAAAAAATTTTGAAAATGTATTTTCTTTTACTCAAATTAAAATATGTTAAAAATGAGAATGACTCTTGTATTTATTTATTTCCCAACTACAACTGACACAAAAATGTCTTAAAACATTTTATTTCATCTATGTTCGGAAAATAGTGTGGTCAATAAATGATATGAAAGTACATCACAGTAACTGCTATAGACAATTTAAATATGCAGTTTGTCTTATTCAACATATAAACAATCAGGACTATTAAACCGTACTTTAGGTTTTGGGTTTGAACCCTGTTGGGGACAAGGATTTTTCATATCCTTACTGGTCCTTGAAAGGGAATAGTTTTTTAAAAAAATGTTTCCCAATCAACCTAAAATAAAATAAGTTAAACTAACTTTAGAATGAACGTTTTCAGTTCACTTGCAAATTGTGAGTTCAAATTTTCTATGAAATTAGTGACCATCATTCCAGAAGACACTGCAAAAATTTAAAACATTTTCGTTTCTTCAAAAAAGGAAAAAAATTTTTGCTGCTGTACAAGCTACTGACAGTTTCCTTTTCTGAATTTAGAACTTGACCATGTCATTAAATTCCTTTACTGAATGGTAAAAAAAAGCCAAACTGTCTCAAAAAAAAAAATCCATTCCTACTTAAGAGATATTTGATCTGATAATCTTCAAATATTTTAGGAAACAAAAAGCACACAAAACATCTAAGAATACAAAACTTTAGATTAAGGTCCACCACTGAATAATTGTAACACTGTATCACATGAGAAAAAGTGCAACTACACATAGCATGTGTCTGCTTCACCCAACAACATAACTCTTGATCCTCTACAGCTTGTCACACGAGGCTCAAAAACCACTGTCAGTAATCGTGTTTGTCTAAACAGTTATGGCTGATAATGAAAGAAATGTGGCTGACGTAATATACATCAACCATTATCAGCGGGGGATTTGCTGGAAGATTTGTTAAACATTCCTTTGTAAGCGTCTTTCAGTTTTTCGTCCTGTTTTTTAATGCCTTCTCTACAAATGTTCATCTGCTTTGCTAGCAGTGCCTTAAAGTTTTGATCTGAAAATAAAGTAAAAATTACATAAGTCAATCGAGACACAGATGTCCCCAGCAAAGAATTGTGTATTATATGTTTTAAACAAATGAAATTTTAACAAATATTATCTGGGTGTAATGCATCTACAATATGCAAAACAAGGCCTTATGCTGATCATTTCTAAACAGTTCCATCGAAAATCCAGAGTGGGGTTGAAGTCTGGACAAACCAAGGCTGATGGACAGATTGATGGCCAAGCTAAAACCAAAATATCTCCCCTGTGAGGGAAAGACCTGAAAATGTCTTGATACTTGTATGGCCAATCATCCATATACATATATTGATATTTTACTCAAATCTCTAATACTGCAATGTTAAATCAAGTTAAAACTTTATTCTTCAAGAAAACAAATTTTCACAACAAAAATTAGTTCCTGGATTGGACAAGACTACTTTGCCCATTGAAATATTCCCATCCTTTAAGAAAATTAAACCCCTATACTTCAGGAATCAACATCACCACCAGCACATTATGATTGAAGTTAACCTGTCCTTAGCTAACAGTCGGCAAATGATAGAAAAAAATACCTTTTGAAGTTTTGGCAATGGTTTCAGCTTGTGTAAATGACTCTAATGCCTTCTCATATTTCTCCAAGTTGCTGTAACCCTGCCCTCTCCTGTAATACGCTTTGATGTTCTGGGGAGTAAGCTCTGTCACCTGGTCACAATACTCAACAACTTTATTGTAGTTGGGGGCCTCCTGCTGTAGTAAACAGGCTGAAAAAAGAAATAACAAAATTCTCCTTACCACATACTTTAATACCGTATGCTGGTCTCAGTAATTTAAAAAGGTCTACCGGTAGATGGCCCTGAAGTCAATAAGTGGGGTTCATGTGAGGGTGCAGAGGATGGCTATCTTACATAAGAAAATAATAAAGTTCAATGTACATACATGAACATGTAACTCCCTTGTCAGCAAGAGATTTGTGTAAGCTGTCCAGTAGCTCAGTTGATAGAGCAGTAGTCCTGTTAAGTGAAGGGTCTCAGGTTCTATTCCCAGTCTGACTGCACATTTTTCTCACCTGGTTATATATGGAGCCCAATTGAGACTGTTAGCACTGTAAACTGTCAATCTTGTATTATTATATGCTGTCTTATTGCTGATAGATCGAGGCCTGATCATGAAAGGATTTGTCCAAGTAATCTGGTGTCTCAATCAGTAGAGCACTCGCCCTGTAAGCGAAGAGCAAGGGGTCCCTGGTTCAAAATCCAGTCTGGCTGCACATTTTTCTCATCAGGTTACCTACACTTCAAAGACCTAATTCATAGTATAAGAAAGCCATCTTTCGAGACATAAAATCAGTGCAATAAAGCATATCAATGATCAATTTAAAGTACTACTTAAACTGGGATATTTGTTGTTTCTGTTGTTATCATTTCTGTGAAATATCTCTAGCCATGCATGAGTAAAAGTATTTATTAAAGCGAGAGTCTCATACCAAAAGCCTGAGACTTGACTGGTATTAATACAGTTAGCTGAAAAAAAAAATCCTTTAGTTTTTTTTCCATCTTATAAATACGTTTAGTGCAAGCTAATAATTTTAACTATGTGATTTTTTTTTATATAGACCTTTACTTGAAAAGCCTTTGCAATTAAAGAATTATGAATACACCAGTCAAACTATAAAAACAAATGTTAAAATCAACAATGTTGCCCTTACTAATTATTGTAAATAAATGATCTAATTTTAATGGTATACTAGTACATACAAACATAACTTTGTGACAGTATATCAGACCTGCTAAATTATTGTAACAATCTGCCATCAACTGAACAACTTCAGCCTTCATCTCTGGTGGAACTCGTGTTGAATACCCCATCTCCTGCATATCTTCTTCTGAAAGGAAATTGCCCAGCCCAGAACTCCTGGCTTGTCCTATTGCTTTTAGTTGCAGCAGGGCCCTGTGATACTGTCCGATTGCTTTCCTAAAATCTTTAGATTTGTGGTTTTCATTTCCCTGACCCTTATATTGCTTGGCTTTCTCAAGTTTGTCAAAATCATTGGGTTTTTTGTCACCACTACCATCCTCGTCTGCCATCTTTTGATTTGTAATCAGTTTTCGCAGCTTGTTAATGTCGTAAAGTGGAAACTCAAGATTAGTGATGATTTAAATCTAACAATTTTCATATAATATCAATATATTGAAATAACATGAGTTACATTACATTTAACAAATAATAGCATGGTGATTCGTAAGATATAGTTGTTTTTTTTTTGTTGTTGTTGTTTTTTTTGGGGGGGGGCATAAATTTACGACATACGGTATCGGAAGTGAGTCTGTTTCCGCACGTGCATCAAAAATGGCTGAAGCAATGAGAGCAACAGTTGCTACCCTTTTAAAGGGTATAGACCGGTAATTCGAATTTGTAAATTTGTCAGACTGTATTTCTTGTGTAAAGCAAATGTTTTGTAAAGTATTTAAGGCGCTTGATTTGGCGTTTCTGTTTTATAGATGTTTGTATTTTTAGTCCAGATGGATAGCCGTGATTTAGAAGTTGTCAACATTCATAGGTTTTTCTTCATTTCTTCTAAACGTCGATTCTGTCTAGTGCACCGGCGCTCTGTAATTGTTTTTACAAGTTTTATCTTACCAAAAGTTCCTTCCTGTGTTTTTCCTAACCTGGAGGTACAGAGTGAAAGCTGATTTAGGTTTAACCAAAGGGCTCAAGATACAAGAAGCTTTATTTAACGTCGAACTTGATAACAATATAACATTAGCATTAAGCTGTTTGCCGAGCATGATAAACAAAGCATCAACAAAAAATGCAAAATAAAAGCATAACAAAACACCTGTAAAAGTGAGAGTATTATTATGGCATTATATCTGGTATAATAAAGGTTAGGGCTAAGACTAATCTAGGCATTGACATAAAAATTATGTTCCAAAAAAGTATTGGAATATTGAACAGGTGTTAAATTATTAAGAATTCATATTCAGGGCTCTCCATAGTCTTTGAAACCCAAGAGTCGTTGACTCTTGGGGCCAAATTTTCAAGAGTCAAAAACAAATTCTTAAGAGTCAAATAAAATTTACAGTATTTCGCTTAGATCGTAATATGTCACAAATTTTACATGTAGCGATATACATGTTTAGATTAACAAAGTTTGTATGTAATGTATACTTGTTTATTGTATGTACATTTTATTTGCAATAAGTGTTCTGATTAAAAGTAATCCTGTTTTAAATCAAAACAAAATGAAAATTAAATTTATTTCTATAATATTGCATACAAAACACAAGAATATAATAAATATCTGGACAACGGCGTATGCTGATGATTTGTTCTCTAGGAAGGTAGCCCCCTTTCTCCTGCTGAATGGTGATGAGTTCATTCTGTGCCATCAATGACAGATTATTTGTCACAATGAAACACAAAGCATGTGACTGGGACTCCTGAAAATAGTCAACCAAAAAATAAATGAAAATAAAAACTATAATCTGTTCCATTACATAGAAGTGTAGTCACATTGGGAAGCTGCATTTTTATCATGGAATAGTCCAAGTCACCATAATAAACTGTTGTCAATTTCAAATGTAAACAGGATAATTAATTTATAAATTCTAGAAAATCTAGGTTTTATTTTTTTTTAAAAATGGTGAAAAAGTTATTCCCTTAATGTGGAAAGAAAATGACAGCTGCAATATTTTTTTATTTAAAGTAGAAAACAAAAGATGATATTTGGTAATGGCAATTGAGTCAAAAACAAAACAAAATCTGACCAATATCATTCAAAATTACATAGATAAATATCCAGGCATATTAAAACATAATAGCTCAAATCATAATCAGTTGTTCAATACAGAAAGATAGCTAAGGAAAAATAAAAGTTTTACTTACCTTCATCATTATGTGTTTTTTTGTTGTTTTTTTAAACCTTGTTTGATTCTGTAAGAGTCGATCTACTTTCAGTTTTGGTCCAATATTTTCAGTTGACAGGCTAATCATACCTATTTGTTACAATCATCACACCTTTCATTTAAACAACATTGTTTTAAAAAAAATTTCCGATTCCGATTGGTAATTAACCTGAGTAACAGCCATAGGAAGTAAATACATTTTGTCATGGTTCCTTGCCTTTAATCTTTCTCACGTCGTAAAAATGGGATCCAGCAACCTCGTGCACAGAAGCTAACAGAGTTCGCGAAGATTGCTGACGCAATACGGGAATTTGTAATTAGGTTGGTTACGCAATCAGCGATTACATTCAGTGGTGTATACGAAGATTGCCGAAGCAATACGAGAATTTATTAGGCTAATTAGAGTAACTGACAGTGATAACAAGTCAATGGGGGGTCAGTTGCACTTACTGATCACGTAATCTGTTTGAGGCGGTACTTTTATGATCGACTGATCTGGTGGTATTGACGCACCAGCTGTTATTGCCCCGGGTCAAAATGACGCTTGGTACAATTTTCCCCCGGGTCAAACTCAAATAAGCGTCATTGAGAAATCTCCCGGGTCAAAACCCGGGAGCTCGGGTCAAAGGAGAGCCCTGATATTACTAAAAACATCACTATGTACATATTAAGCACATAAGAATGACTTGGCATCTAAAATAAAATAAAACAGAAGTACATACAAAGCCTACAACAAATAAAGCAGAGTAAAATACAAAGTAAAACTGTAACTGAAGAAACTACAAGCACAGTAAAACATATGACTAAATGCAAACAATTTAGGCAACTGAGAGAAAATATACATACACACAAAGCAGTAGATCAAGTACACATTGAACATTTACAGGATGGGCCTGTCCAGGTGCGCACCAGCCTCCGGAACCCCTTAAAGTTGTCAACACATCTCAAGTCATTTGGGAGGCTGTTCCACACCTCGGCCACCTCAAACCTGAAAGAGTTCTTACCATAAAATGTTGTTCTTGTAGTTTGCACCTTCACTGTGTTTGAGTACCTGAATGAGTAAGAAGTATTTTTTTAAAATTTACAAGGTCATGAAGATAAGATGGAGACATTTTGTATAAACATTTAAAAGATTTTATTGCTAGAATCCTTATTCTGCTTAGGTGTAAGTTTGGCATATTTGCTGTATCTAAAAGTTGTTTATAGGATGAATTAAAATCATTAAAAGTAATTCTGAGGGCTCTATATTGTAGTTTCTCAAGTTTCTCTGCATTTGATGTACTACAAAAGTGCCACACCAGTGGACAATTATTAAAATTTGAGCGAATAAAAGACTTGTAAATAAGAATTTTATTTTTAGGACTTTAGAATTTACTGAGTCGTAAAAGCACATTGAGTTGCATGCCAGCTTTTTTACACATTTTGGTAATCTGTTCATTAAAATTTAGCATAAATCAATTTCTACACCTAACAGTTTAACATTTCTTCACATGGTACTTGAACATTAACAATATTAAAAGTAGGGGAGATATCGTGTTTTTGTACCTACAGCAATGGCTTGAAATTTATAGGGGTTTGCCTGCATTTGATTAAAATGGAACCAGTTTAGTAAAGTAATACATTCAGATTCTAAGACTGATTTTAAAATCATACTGTCTGCATGACAATAAGAGATGGTGTTATCTCAGCATAGTTGTAAAAATCTGACTTTTCTATGAAGTCAAAAATATCATTTATAAAAATATTAAAGATCATAGGCCCTAAAATAGATCCTTGCAGAACCCATTTTGTTTTTTCAAGCCGTATACTGTTTACTTATCCAAGTTTAACTGTTTCCTATTTATTAAGTAGTTGTGCACAAGAGAGACTGCAATTTTAGACAGCCCATATGCGCGCAATTTAGGGCAACAAGATGGTGCGGGAGGCAATCGAAAGGCTTGGATAGGTCCATGAGAACTGCAGTGATGTGGTCACCTCTATCCAAGGAAATCTTCCAGTCCTCTATCACTTGCAGAAGGGCTGTCTGACAGTTTAAAAACCAAAGTTTATTAGAAAGTTAGTGGTGGTTGCAAAAAATATCAATGTACATGTATTTTAATAGAAAATTTGATGTTTCAAGCCTGAAGGTAATATTCACACTGAAAAATCCCCCCCAACAAAGGTACAATGTGAAAATTCCACTCTGTGACTCAGTGCCCTGGCCCCAGTCCCCCGAAGTGAGAGCGGGCCCTGGAGGCTGTTAATGCTTTTTCTTAGTATGTTAACTTCCATATCTAGCAGCAACAGATTAATCCATTTAGTATTAAACGACACCATTATCCAGAGTAACTAAAGCAATCTAACATGACACCCTGCCATAAACAGATACCTAGTGACAGGTAATGGGAGAGCCTACCAGCAGACATGTATATCTACACTCCTGCGCTAATTTATGAAATAAAGTTCATGACCCCAAGGTTTTTTACGAAATGCATGTTATGAAAGAATGAAATTATGAATGAAGGCGTCTTTTCCTGCAATTTGAAGTGCAACGGCAATTGCGGAGGGGGCATAAATCACTATATGTAATATAAGGGATACTTTTCCAGATCGACCTAGATTCATACCTTCCTCAGAAAAAATGCCATTTAATTTCACATAATTATGAGGGTATCTTTAAATCCTTTGCACCTATTTATGCAACAGAAAATCACTACTTTTTCACCCATGTAAATGTAATTTTCATGGAAGAAACCGCTTTGTGAAACTTCTCCAATTTTCCAGCTCATTTACACAGGTCCATTCCAAGTCTACACATCAAAACCAAAAATCCATATAACAAATTATTTGTTCACATCAGCATGCATAATTTCTCCTTCGCCATAAGGAATTCAGTAGATATTGTCAATTTCAAGCGTTGTCCTATTTTCACTTTAATTTAGCTGTGACATTCAGATTCCAACTCTGCAACCAATGGCATTTCATAGTTAATGAATGGTCACTTGATTTGCAAAATGGCTCTTTATTGAAATGAAATTAGATCAACTGTTGGATTTTGCATTACCCTCCACCCTTTTGTATCAAACCCCCTTGGTACCCGCTATACTAATTTACTATTACCCATGGGAACCCATACAGATATAGTCATTGCATAAAAAAAATTACCACCAACTTTTTTTTAACACATTTTAATACGATACAGACTTTGTCCACCCAAAACACATCCATCTTGAAGCATGTGAAGGTAAATGCCTTGTTAGTTGTAAAATTCTGTTACAGGAAATCATTACCAGTTGGCTATTGATTTGTAGTATATGTTATAAAGAAAAGTAGTTCATGAGGTATAATGATAGGAAAGGCCAACAGCAGGTAACATGTGATATTATTGTACACCTGGGTAGTCGTTTCAGCCCTAGACCTAACAGCTATCACTGATTCCATACAGGAGAAAAGTCCATACTAATTATAAATTAAATTAATATGCTTTGAAAATAAATGTTGATATTTTCTATCTTATACCGTTACAGATACAATCCAGAGAACTTAAGTACATTAGAGCGTTATGTTGATATGCAAGTACGGGAGAACACATATGACCTAGAGGCTAACCTTGGAGTTCTTAAGCTGTAAGTAATCTGTTATAACATGAAATTTATACTGGATAGGTAAGGGGAAATGTCGTATTTATTTTGGCATAATAATGCAATTACAGAATAAAAGTGTCACATGCATATGAGATAAAGACTGGCACTTAAAAGTAAATTAATTGAAATAAACTCTTTTTTCAGATGGATGAATGATATAGACTAAGATTGTTTTGTTTCTAAATGTTTGCAGTCATTTGTTTTACTATGTATCTTTTTGCAGGTATCAGTTTAACCCTGGCTACTACCAGACCAATGTGACAGCGCAGATCTTACTTAAGGCCCTCACCAACCTGCCCCACACTGACTTCACACTCTGTAAATGTCTCATAGACACTGTACGGGTATCCTTTTTATTATGGGCGACTTTCTGCTGCATTGAAACTCATTTTCATTAGATTTATTTAACATTTAATGTAGTTTCAGAACTGGTTGGCCCAGTGTCATGATTTTGTGACACAAACATGCCATTTTTAAAAGTTTTGCCACTTGTTGATATCATATTGAGGCATCACTATAACTGTCTTGTGTAGATTAAAGTCTCCAAATGACTAAAATACTGTCACTGATATGTTAACCCTTTCCCTCATATAGACTCATTTTGACGCACTCAATAGGTATCACATAAAGCCTGATCTGCAGAAAGCCAAACTCAAACCTTACCAAATTTAATTGTAAAATCCTCATTTCCAGACCACTGAGGGGCAGCGAACAGCATAAAACCTGATCAGCCTGCGAGTTACTCGCAGGCTGATCTGGTTTTATGCTGTTCGCATACCGGTAGGTCTTTTCATGGTATCCTCTATGAGGGAAAGCGTTAAACACAATACAAGCAAGAATGCATTCTTATCGACCCAACTATAAATTTTATAATAAATATACACTGTACAGTATGATTTCTAATAGTTTTTCAGTTTGCTGCTTTGATTTATATTTTATGTTTAGTTCTTTTGGTGTTTCAGGACTTGTTCTTGAAACAGTCTATAATGAAATAAGAAAAATCATGATTAATGTCTGTAGTATTAATGTGGGGTTGACATTTTCAGTGTTTGGAACATGTTTGAAAGTCATATTAAATTTCCATTATGCATGGACTGGTATAAACTGACAGGTAAAACGGTGGTGGTAAATACTACCTGAAAAAATGATCAGTAAGTAAGCAAAGTCTTTGAATTTTACTTTAATTCAAATTTCTGAGAGCTTATTCTGTTCAGCAGTTCTTATTTCATGGCAGTAGACTAGATTTGCTGTTGTGAACATCCTTAACTCACACGCTAGCAATCGGAGGAACCAGTTCTCAGCGTGATGAAGCTGGCTGACACACTTGAAACCTGTCGCTTCCAGGACTTCTGGGTAAGTAAAGTCAGTGATGGCTTGAGTTACAGGTTATAGTCATACATATACTGTCAAGTGGTATCACAGCTTAGTTATACATTTTGGACACAAAGACTAAATTGAATCTGTATCCCATACTGGCTTGTTGCTACTGATTGGTTGTTGGTAAATTGCAACAAAAATATTATTGATGATCATTGATGACAGTCAGTTGAATGGTGACAATTTATACAGGTTAAAATGTTTGCAAAAGTGACAAAAAACATTTAAATATATATAAATATAAAAGTTTTACATGGGAGAAACTCCAAAAAAATGCTAATTCATAGTAAGTTTAAAACCTTTTCTTTTCACAATCTAGCAAGGCCTTTTTTACTGGTATGTTTATGTGGTAATTTTTCAAGACAATATATTGACCTGACCTTCTCATTTGACTATTTGTTGTTCCAGATACAGCTGCAGACAGAGCCTGATTTGACCATGGGTGTGAAAGGCTTTGAAGATTCCATCAGAAAGTGTAAGTGTATTGTTAATATACAAGCTTTTGGGCTGAAATGAATGCTGGACATTAACCATATTGTAATTATGTTCAAATGAAGTACAGTAGAACCTCGTTAAATCGAAGTCCTTGGGACCAAGCTGAAAACTTCGAAATAACGATTATTCGGATTAAAAATCAGACGGAAATTTCAGTTTGTGAGCGTGCATGTCTGCGTTTTCATTACCGGTGCATATTGTGGAAATCGTTATGCCATGAAAACCACCTATTAGGTGTACGTATATACTGTTAGCAAGTTATGAAAAGTAATGAAAATATATCATGATCTACTTAGATGCTTCTGATGAACATAATCATTCTACCATGTCAAACAATGTTACATATTTTTACCGTCGATCTGCTGCTTCAGGTAGCGTCGCATGCCGGTGACGAACGCTATGATATGGAATGTACTAAAGATCTGACACCTGGGTTTATCTTCTGGCACATGCATATTATGCAACCTGTCAGACATCGATTAGCAATAATCAACATTTCCGGTGGGACACACGTTGCCCAACCCAATCTCGAAAAAAGGTGAAAACGGGCCGAAAAAAAACGGGTTAAAATAAAAAATTGTTCACGAAAATTTATGAAATTTGACTTCGAAATAAAAATTGGAAAATGTACATTAATTGCGACCTCAGGACTTCGAAATAGCGAAAAAATCGAAATAGCGAAATTCGGATTAAACATTTTATTTTTAGTTAAAATAAGAAGGGAAGAAATCGGGACCGAAAATAAACATCGAAATGGCGAGGAATTCGGTTTAACGATGTTCGGTTTGGCGAGGTTCTACTGTATAATATTAAAAGGAAATTTTATCTTTCTTTTGTATTAGTACAAAATGCTTGCAGTTCTTACCAAGTGGCTACTGTGTTCAGACTTGGAAGTGCACTTATCAATATAATGTTAAAAGCAAAGGTAACTTCCTTGCTTGTTGCTGAGTATTTTTGAATGGACCAAGGAATGAATGGACCTATATAGGTAGTAATGTAGTAATAGTATTTTGCCACATGTTTGGCAGTACAACATTAGTGTCAAACCAAGCAAACAAAATGACTGATATGTTAAACATTGATTGTTGTCGTGTTGCTTGAAAAACTTATATTGGGCAAAGTGTTTGCAGCAGAGGTGAATTTGCATGTCAGTTATAAAATGTGGTGACAGCAATATGATATCATCCGTTCTTCATTAAATTCATTGAAAGAAAAAGCATATTACAGTTAATTTGTAGTTTAATATGTAAGGGCGTATGTTTCAGTTTTCTACATTTTTTATATAGGCAAAGAAGGAAAATTTAAATTGTTCCATAGAATTTTTTTTAACTTTGCATGATTATAGAGAATCATAAAAGAAACATTTTTATGGAAAAAAATTGGAGGTCAAGTCCTACTTTTTGAGTTATCTGCCCTGAATGTGATATTTTAGCACTTTGAGGCCATGTTCAAGGGCAGTTAACTCAAATAATGGCAAACAATACCTAATTATGTTTCAAAATCAATGATCAGTACTTTAATCCCTGACTCGGTACAAAATTTGTAGAAATTGTATGCGACAGATTTTATGCTTTAATCATTCATGCAAATATATATAAATTTTCCTCAAATCATCTCCCCTTTTTCAAGAAAAATGCAATATATTTACACTTTTAAACATAGCAGAATCTCTTTAAGATCAGTTGGTTTCAAATTTTGTATAATGACGTAAAATGAAATCACAAACATTAATAAGAAATAATATAAGGTAGCAGTAAGATTAATTTTGAGTTATCTGCCCTTAGCATTACTTACTTAAAGACATCAGTTTGTGAGATCTTGAGACATGAGGTACATGCCCCACAGACAGTTGTGTAACTATGTCATTTGTGTGTGTATTTCAGTTGTGTGTCATGTGGTGGGAGCCACCTACCAGTCTATACCTCTGGAGACACTGACTGTGCTGTTAGGAGGGATACCAGGTGAGTGTCGCAACAAAACCAGAAGATAAGTCTGCCATTTTATTGGTGTTGACATGTTTGAGCAATAAATGCTTTGCCATTGTTATTTATGAAGCAAACCTCTGTTAAAAATATGGTATTTAAATTACGATTCAGAGAGAGAGATGCTATATTCTTACTTTTTATACCATAGGATTTGACTTATAGAGCTACCTTTTTGTACTATACTGTTTCAGTGGGGTTCCAATTTTGACAGTACTACATGTATGTGATTACCAGTTGTAGTATTTGTTACTTTTTTTTATTTTTTTTATTTGTTGCTATTTCAAAATAATCTTAATTTTTTCCCCAGTATATCAGAAACTAAGAAAGTATCTTTTCGGTTATCAGATATATTTTAATGATAAAGTCTTATCTTAACTAAAGATATTTCATATTTTCTGATCCCCAGATTCTCAAGTAAAACAGTGGATTAACAAGTATGGCTGGAACCTAAATGCAGAAGGCGATGTATACATTACAAACCAGGAAGATAACATTAAAACTAAAAATATTACAGAGAAAATCACATTTGACAGTGAGTTTTTGTTTTGAAATTATTATTAGACATTCAACCATGACCTCTCAATCAAGGTATATTTGTGTTATGTCAAATAATTGTAAAAATATCAAAGACACAAGCACTTAAACAAGTTAAAAATGTTTTGCCACACCAATTGTGCCACAAGGACTTGTTTAGGTTGGATAATGAAAGATCCTTAAGTATCACATGCCATCTCAGTAAGTCCTATTGCACTTTATAAACTATTTGTATATTCCTGCTTCACATGGGGTTCAGTAGGAATCACACTTGCTGCATCCTGACACATCCTATTCTACACTCACATAACATTAAGACAGGTTTTGAAATGGCGCACAAACTGGAGGTTGTGAGTTCGATCCCCAGCCACGACATACCAAAGTTATAAAAAAGTGGTACTGTTATAGCTCCCTTACTTGACGCTCAGCATATAAGGGTAGTTGTAGGGCTGGTTGGCCCAGTGTCAGGATAATGTGACTGGGTGTGGTATCATGTTACATGTCTACTGTTGTGATACTGCAGTATGGCAGCACTATATCTGTCTCAAGTAGACATAGTCTCCAAATGACTGAGATATTGTTGACAGGTCGTTGAACCCAATAAACAAACAAAACACAGTAGTGGGGTTAGTTTATTTCATTCAAATACCTTGTATTTTATATGAACTAATGACTATTATATGTTATACAACTTACAAACAGTTATAAACTTATATCTCTTAAGAAGAATGATTATTTCAAGCAAGACAGACATGCAGACGGAGCCTGTGTTGTGTTTCAGGTGTGGCAGCCATCATGGCATCTCACAGATAGTGCGGAACCAGTGCTAGATGACGGAAGAATATTTGGAAAGAGGACATCATTTTAATGGGAACCGTGTCATGAAACACCTTAACCCTTTGCTCTATACGAGGCATTACTGATATGAACTGGGCCATTCGTGAAAAATTAGACCAGTCTGCAAATTACTTTCTGCTCTTTTGTGGCTTCAGGTGGACAGTTTAAAATCTGAAATCAGGATTTAACCCTGTACTATGATTGATCTATTTAACTTCATCAAGAGCTTAATCACACTGACCCATTCTCAGCCAGGAAAGTTTCTTATTTATTAATCAGCAGGCTTTTTATTAACAGTCTGATCTGGTTTTACACTAGTTGCAGAGGTCATTTCCCTAAAGGCAGGGTTTAGGTAGGACCTAAAATAAGTCTAAAGCGTGCTCTTGTAAAGTAAATGGTTAAGGCAGCGTTGTGCTCCAGTCAAGGCTCTGCAAGTTGGATCTGTCACAGGACTGCAGCATCTGTTCCTTTATGTGTTCCAGTGAAAAGGAATTGATGACCTATAATGTTTGTGTATGAAATTGTTAAGAATTGCAAAGAATTAGAGCAGACTTGTTGAAACACAAAGCAACGTTGGGCAAGGGAATTGCTGAAGACTTTGATTCTCATGATAAACATGCAAAAAAAAAAGAAAAAAAAATGTATGGAAGGTGAGGATTTTGCATAACTGTGAGACGATTGAATCAGAAAGAAAAAATGTTCTTATTTATCATGCATTACAATGATAAGCATACAAAAAAGTGCTATGAAATATGATCCATTGTTTATCATATACGTTCATTGCATTCAAGTAATAGCTATGTTCTGTAGGTATGTAGAGGGAAGAATTACCGCTATATATTGGCTTAAATCTTAATACAGTCAAGTGAAATATGCCTGGTATGTAATTTTTTTTTTAAGAAGATTGGTTAATAAGACTTGCAAGTGATGGTAATTGGTTTGTTTGTTTTTTGCTTTTCATAAGAAAAGTCCATTTGTACAGGTAACATGACATAACTCCTTTTGATACAAACTGTACAAAATGTTCAGCATATCGCAAGAACTGAGATCCAAAATATATATTATTAATTTTTGATTTTATATAATAGGGACATGTATTTAGTTCTGATAAAGTTTTATTGTCAGAAAACAATCAATTTTCATTTATATTTTACATTAACACAAAAAACAGGTGTAATGGTGAAGTATTTATAGTTGATAATAATATGAAATTGATTCAAATAAGCTATGCATAGATTTTGAACGACAAAAAAATATTTTGACAATATTTCGATTCTTTTGTATACAATTATCAATTATTAAATTTTCTGTCTATGGAATATTTTATTATATTTGTTGCAATTAGGCTGAATCCTTCAAATCTTCCATGAACTCTGTCATTTGTATAAGTCATTTGTATGCAGTTTAGGGTTAATAAAGAAAATTGTAATTTACTATATACAGTTCTGAAGTTTTTTTGTTTTGTTTTTAGCTCACCTGAGCACAACGTGCTTAAGGTGAGCTTTAGTGATCGCCCTTCGTCCGTCGTGCGTCGTTCATCGTCAACAATTTGGCTTGTTAACACTCTAGAGGCCATATTTTTTGGCCAATCTTCATGAAACTTGGTCAGAGTGTTTGTCTCCATAAAATCTTGGACTAGTTCGAAATTGGGTCATGTGGGGTCAAAAAGTAGGTCATGAGGTCAAATCTTAGAAAACCTTGTTAACACTCTAAGCTTTTAGGGGTCAAAAAGTAGGTCATGAGGTCAAATCTTAGAAAAACCTTGTTAACACTCTAGAGGCCACATTTTTGGCCCAATCTTTATGAAACTTGGTCAGAATGTTTGTTTCCATAAAATCATGGACAGGTTAGAAATTGGGTCATGTGGGGTCAAAAAGTAGGTCATGAGGTCAAATCTTAGAAAAACCTTGTTAACACTCTAGAGGCCACATTTTTGGCCCAATCTTCATGAAAATTGGTCGGAATGTCTGTTTCTATAAATCTTGGTCAAGCTCGAAAGTGGGTCATGTGATGTCAAAAAGTAGGTCAGTATGAAAAATCCAACATACATTGCTCAATTATAATCAGGTGAGCGATTCAGGGTCATCATGGCCCTCTTGTTTTGTAAATGCCACTTTGTCTTGTGTGTGTGTGTGTGGGGGGGGGTTACCTTCTAAAACCACAAAAATACAGACATTAAATCCCACAGGCAATACCTGATACTAAATACAGTCGACTCTCGAAAGTTAGAATCCGGATTTTCGGAACACCACATGTTTTTCGAACACGTTTCTTGGTCCCGGCAGAATTCCTATATAAATTCATATGTTCGGGTACTGATAATCAGAACCGTGATAATTGGAACTTTCGAACAAGATCTGAGGTCCCAGTACAATTAAATCAACGTAATTTATACCTGTAAATTCGAATTCCTAATCGCACCCCGAATTAACACCTCCGACGAGTGTGTGAATAGTAAACAAAGACATATGTGTAAGTGTGTTTGTTGCGACGCGTGTTAATTGATTGACAACTGGTTCATGTTAGTTCCGCGTGTAAAGTGTGTGACTAATCAGCTTTATGGTTTTTTTTATTAATGCCTTTTAAGGCACAACCCTTCCCTGTCGTTCTAGTAGTTCCGCATTTTACCCATTATAGAGACGATAACAATATTGATTCATTATGTGTTCGTCATTGGTATATCCTATCCCACGCAATCGGCATGCATAATGTGTATACACATTCACAAGACGTACATGGAACATACAGATACATAAATTAAACACGTAAAATTTCATTTTTTATTTTAATTTTTTTATCAATATAATTGCAGATATATTTCACAAGTACATGTTAGTACGTGTGGCCAGTTTGTTTTTAAATTCATATACAAATGAAATTGCCAACAAACCGGCCATAAATGTAATGGTGCATGTCAAATATTCTTGTTTCTGTTTACTTTGGAAAATTCGCACTACCGATTATTCGAACAATTTTTTTGTCCCCGAGGGTGTTCGAACTTTCGAGAGCCGACTGTATACCACATTACTCTGCCAAATCTGATTGAACTCAGCAGGAATTACATTTAATTGCTAGAATACAAGCATTTACGTCAGCTGGCAAGCAATTTCTCAAAACTTTAATTCAACTCCTGCATTGTACCAATTTTTTTGCACCTGGGATGTGATGCTAGAATCTAACCCTGCTGGGGCTTATCATTGCCAGATGTACACTACCAGCGGCCCAGGCCTTCAGAGCCATCTCCGTGTCAAACTCAAGAATCAAATGTACTATAATCACTCTTGAAATTTACCGTAATTTTGTGACCCGCTTTACATATTGAAGTTACATGTTACTCTCATCCCATCCTACATTCACATAACATGAAGTTTGGTAACTGTTGTTGATAATGCCTTCACACTTGGAATAATGATTTATCATGATAGGACCAATCAGCAGACAAGTGCAGATAACTCTGTCAACTTTGACTCAATGATTTTGTAAGATTTACAGCCTCTTCTTTCGTGTTGAAGAAGTATGTAGAAGTATTAACCCTTTCCCTCATAAAGACTCATTTTGACGCACTCAATAGGTACCACATAAAGCCTGATCTGCAGAAAATCACAGTTAAATCTTACCAAATTTAATTACAAAATACTCATTTCCAGACCACTGAGAAGCAGCGAACAGCATAAAACCTGATCAGCCTGCGAGTTACTCGCAGGCTGATCTGGTTTTATGTTGTTCGCATAGGTCTTTTCATGGTTTCCTCTATGAGGGAAAGGGTTAAACACCTTGAGTGATAATTATATCTCTCCCCCACCACCACCCCCTGGTGGAGACATATTGGTTTTGTTGGATTTGATTGTCTGTCTGTACATGTCTGTAAAAAAAACTTGGAACTTAACAGGTGGATAGATCTCATTGAGGAGAAGTGTCATGCACAAGAACTGTAACTTGTGCATCATATGTTTTGAGTTATTGCCCTTTGTCAAATTTCATACTAAACTTTTGACTGGAACATTACTCCAAAAAGCTATTGACTTGAAACTTCACAGGTGGATAGATCTTATTGAGGAGAAGTGTCATGCACAAGAACCATAACTCTGTGCATTATATTTTGGAGTTACTGTCCTTTGTAAAATTTCAGACTTCTTTTATGTCTGGAATGTAACTGAAGAGCTTTTATACTTTTTGAGTAACTCAA
>CM037789.1:47971026-48016451 GCA_021229015.1 Solen grandis | reverse complement strand
CATTTCCAGACCACTGAGGAGCAGTGAACAGCATAAAACCTGATCAGCCTGTGAGTTACTCACAGGCTGATCTAGTTTTATGTTGTTCGCATAGGTCTTTTCATGGTGTCCTCTATGAGGGAAAGGGTTAAGTACCGGAATCGCTACTGCAGACTGTTAAAGTGATGGATAGATCCGAGTGGTGACCGGATTACAATGGAAGTTACCAACACATTGCCATGTGGGGTATTGCTGTATCCTTGTTTGTGGTGTAAATATCACCAACCCTTTGTCTTACGATGCAAATTCAAAGCCAGTGGATCTGTTCATTCCATGATTAGCACATGGAAATCAATGACAGACTGGCTGATTTTCATAATGAAGGGATCGGGAGAAATGAACAACAGTAGACATTGTAGGTGCCAAAATGAACGATAACACTCAGTGAAAACTTGAGACCATGAAATAAATACTTGCAATCAACAGAATTTTCTCTTTCATATATATACATCTATACTAAAACATTTCCTCTGATAAGAAAAGCGACAGAGAAGAAAAAGTAGACATGTTTATTTGTGTTACCATTTAGCAATAAATTGTATTAAAGGAGAGATTTACTCAAGAAGGGGGATGCTACTCTATTCAAAACTATTAAACCATAAGATGTGGTTCTCTGTCTCAAGTTATCAATGTGTGTATGACAGCTCAAGTGTTTATTGAATTTCTTGTTAATTGGCCAAACAAAAATCAAGATCAATCAATAAAAAATCAACGTCCATTAAAAAACAAAATCGCAAACAATCATCAATCACATATATCAGGAAATCCAAATTTATCAATTACCATTTAAAATGATTACAGTGATTTAAAACCAAAAAAAGACATCTAGATGGTATTCACAAATTAATTTGATAATAATTTATCCAAATAAATAAGACATATAAATGTTTCTAAAACATGACATGGAGAGATTTTGGGCTTGATCTATAGGAAATACACACGAGATAAAAGTGTGGGAAAATTGAAACCAATATGTTTGTTAAATATTGAAAGATTTACTATTAAAAAGAGCACACTTTCTTTTGACCCTGAATGTATAAGAGGTTTCCCAATACCAGTCAACTTGAAAAGAGTATGAAATTAATCATACAACCTATTCATGTCATTATTTTGTGAATACTCTCTAGATTGAAGAATCATGATTATAATTTAATGATGGATGGATTACCGTAAGCAGTCATAAATGATTTCCAAAAAATATGTCTGACCTCTTGTCGAGTAACTGGTTTTAAAGAAAAAACAAACAGCAAATGAAAAAAATGTAATTAACAATCAGAGCCACAGCTGGTAATATTATTTTAAAAGATATGTGTGACTTACTCTTTGGCAGTTGTTAGAACCATGAAATAGGATGATTTAAATTTATAAACACTTTAGAGGGAAAAAAAGTTATATGTTCAATAAAGGTAAAAAATAATGATGGAATTTGCATAATTTCACTATACATGTACTTGCATCATAAAAGTTGAAATTGCCATTTATATTCACTATCAAAACAATTTCCATTAAATATTTTGAAACATTACCTTAGTGCTTGCAGCTTCTGACGTTGATCAACTGGCGGTGGTCTGACCTCACCAGCCTGTAGCTTCTGTGTACTGTTGGCTGGCTCACATCAAATGTGATAGTTTGCACCTTCTTCCGTGGAGAGCTGCACTCGCTGTCGTCATCTGACCTACCTCGTTTGACTGCTACGGTAGTGCCACCTGTCATGGCCATTTTATCTTCTCTGCTTGCCATTGACTTGCCGGTAGGCGCAGTGCTGAAAGAAATATTCGGAGAAAGCGAGACCTTCAACTTACGATGTTTCGGTGGGATGACAATCCTCCGCCTATTTGTAGTCTTGTCCATCGTGCTGGCGTCAGTCACAGGAGGTGAAGATACTGGACAACCTGCAACTTTACCTGTGTTGGTGTTGACATACGCAGCCACTGGTGCCACGGCCTCTGGAACACTTACAGTACACTTCTTTATCACCGTCATCTGTTCAGGAGACTTACTTTCAGCAGGAACTGCAATAACTGTACTTACCGGCTTTGAACTTTTGACATCGCATCCATCTTGGTATTTTGGGCAAAGTGCCATTGTCCTCACTTGATCCTCTGTGTTGCAACACTTACCTGTTTTGTCTGCAGATGGAAGAGTACTGGTTCCCCCCTTACCACCATTAATTGGTAATACCAAAGAAAGAAGTTTAATGTCCTGTTCGCACCTGGTCCTCTTCTTGCAAGGAAGAGGCCGTATCCTCCTGCCGATGCCGATTGCCTCCTGCAGTGTCCTCTTTTGTCCCACGTGCTCCGTCTTCTTCCTCCTTATGAATGACTCTACCTGCTGTCGGTAGATGTCGTCTGTTGTATATTCCACATGGTGCAGGGAGAGGAAGGACATCATGCCTGTAGCGAGACACACACGAGACTTTCTAAATATAAAATCTCGCAATCCATTAAGAAATATATGATTGAGAAATTGATTTTAGAACAACATTCATCCCCATAATGACAATAAACAAACAAAACACATTTTTGCGTTTACAAGAATCCGTCAGTTTGCAGTCTGACAAAGGTTTCAATATATTTGACAAACTGCCTGCTGGCGTTTCACTAAATATTCCTCCTTTCATGTCAAGCAAAGGTCATTTTACCAAAGAGGAGGCAGAACTTTGTTTAAAGATTGGAAGAAGTAGGATTCATGTTGAGCAAACTAATGAACGTATAAAGAATAATGACATTTTAAGTCACATACCTGCCCAATACAGGCATTTATCAACAAAAAAATTTTCAGGTTTGCTGCTGTCTTGTAAATCTTCAAGCACCATTGTTAAAGGAAATTGCAGATAAATATGAAATTGTCCAGACTTAAAAGTGTAAAATAAAATCTTAAATATCTCACTTTGAGAACAAAGTTTGTTGAGTAAACCTGGTACATGTATAATATCCAATTCACGGTATTTCAGTTATTTTGAGACTATGTACTTGAGACAGATATAGTGCTGCCACATTGCAGTATTACTTCAAAAACATGGCAGGATACTGTACACAGTCATATTATCCTGACACTGGGTCAACCAGTTTTGGATATACCGGTACCTTTAAATGGTTAGCGCCATTCAAAGGAACTATACCAGTACCACTTTACCAGTTTGAGAATATTAATCCTTTTAAATTTTTTTTTTGTAATTCTTATGCAGCACAGAAATGTTATGTTTGTTTGTTGGATTTAATGTCCCGCCAACAGTATTTCAGTAATTTGGAGACAATGTCTATTTGAGACAGATATAGTGCTGCCACACTGCAGTATCATGCCGTAGACATGTGGCATGATGCCACACCCAGTCACATTTTCCTTACACCAGGCAAACTACCCTTATATGCTGAGTGCCAAGCAAGGGAGCTATAACAGTAGTATAACTGTCAGTACCATTTTTTATGAATTTGGTATGTCGTGGCTGGGGATCAAACCAACGACCTCCTGCTCCCACAGTGGATGCTCTAACCACTTGGCCAACTGGGTAGGTCAAAAAGGATAATATTTAAATATCATTCTTTGTAAAAGCATGGTCCGAAATAAAGGCTGTAAGCATCATCTGTAAACATGGATGTTTTGTAAGAACAGAATTGACTGTTAAAACTTATTCTCATATTATTTTAGGCCTATTTTCACTTTTTGTTTTCTCTGGCTTGATAACTTGTATTCCAAAACCAATGTACTTAAGCATTTTTTTTTCAAATGTACATTTGATCTTTTACTTTAAGCATTTTTCTTTCAGATGTGCATTTGATACTTTACTTTTGCAATATTTGCAGGTGCTATCATTTTAGGTGTGGCAATAATCAGAAAAATATTTAATGTTAAAAGGATTTCCAATACTGTTAAAAAAAGTAAAGTCTTCGCTATCTTGTTTGTTTCGCATACTCGACTATAGATTCAAAGTTTGTAGATTAGATACCCATTTTTGACAAAGATTTTTCAAGACCTTCCCAGGTGCAAAGTACTGATCCAACCCAGGAACTATTAATGTAAGCTTTAAGAACCTTTTTCCCAATCAGTGTAAAATATTTAAGTTCAAAATATTTGTTACTAATCTATGTCTCAAAGTACAAAAACGTGGATATTAAGCTTATCAATTTTATTGTTAAGTTTTGCATTTCTCGCCCCCCCACACACACACACAATAAAAACACATTTTTATAGACAAGATAAGATACGATATTCTTTTATTATAGTGACATGTGTACATATATATAAATATCAACACATTTCATGCACAAATACAAAATACACCTGGCCCAACGGGCCTATATGTCACCTTTTGCAAAATAAATTGAGGAAATGTTCTCAAACTTTACAATGTCATTGTGATTAAAGAACTTATTGTTTGTGCTTGTCACTTATCGCCCAAACATTCACAAAAGAAACTATTAAGTGTTCAAACAATATTTTAAGTGCCATGTTTACCTTAATAACAAGTCATTTGTTCCATATAATTGGAAAAATGTGAATGTGATAAATTTGCATAACAATGAAATGTTCCTTGTTAAGGGTGTCAAAATGCATCTGTATGAGGTAAAGGGTTAATATACCCCCACATATTTAGAATCTGAGGGCACTATATATAGAAGTCGCATCTTTCCGTCAGATTGTAGGCAAACTATGTACTATTTCTCTGCTACCAAAAGTCAGATTTTGATAAAACTTCACAATATTTTAGTATCATGTCTAGTTTCACATATTGTTGGAACATCTTGATTGGATACATTCTAAAGGAGTTGTGGCCCTTGCTTGTATTTATTTAGCATAAATTGTTCACACTATATACATATCTCAGTTACCATTTGTTGGATTTATATTTAACTTCATAGTAGATGGAAGTATCAGTATAATTTTGTACATTGTTGACACATCTTGGCACATCAAATTCCACATATTGTTCGCTAGTCATGTAAATGAGTTATGGTACTTTTGATATACATGTATTTTGTTAAATTTATTCTATATTTTGTCTACACTGTTTCTCGGCTTCAGTTAAGACTGATTTTAATTTTTACATTAGTGTATTTTGTAACTACCCTTGATTAGATATTCAGTAATAAGTACAAAGCCCACAAGTGCATATATTAGGTGTGTCATGCTTGCATCAATTTTCATTGATGTATGGCCTTTTGTTATTTTTCTGTAGAACTGTTTTTAGCTCACCTGAGCACAACGTGCTCATGGTGAGCTTTTGTGATCGCCTTTTGTCCGTCGTCCGTGTGTGCATGCGTGCGTCCGTCGTTATGAACAATTTCTTTAAACAATATCTCCTTCTAAACTACTCACTGGATTTTAATAAAACTTCACAGGAATGTTCATTATGGGGCCCTTTACCAAAGATGTTAAAATTATTTTGATTGGTCAAAAATCTAGGTCACAGGAGCTAAAAATAGATTTTAAAAATGAAAATTTTAAAAATCTTCTTCTCCGAAACCACAAGGCCTAGACTTTTGATTTTTAGTATGTATCATGATCTTATGACTCTCTACCAAGATTGTTCAAATTATGACCCTGGGGTCAAAATTGGCCCGCCCCAGGGGTCACTTGATTTAACAAAGGCTAATATAGGGAAAAAAAAACTTGAAAAATCTTCTTCTCAGAAACCACAAGGCATAGAGTTAAGATATTTGGTGTGTAGCATTGTCTGGTGGATCTCTACCAAGTTTGTCCAAATCATGACCCTGGGGTCAAAATTGGCCCTGCCACAGGGGTCACTTGATTTAACATAGGCTAATATAGGAAAAACTTGAAAAATCTTCTTCTCAGAAACCACAAGGCCTGGGGTTTAGATATTTGGTGTGCAGCACTGTCTAGTAGATCACAACCAAGCTTGTTCAAATCATGGGCCTGGGGTCTAATTTGGCCCCGCCCCAGGGGTCACTTGATTTAACATAGGTAAATAGGAAACTTGAAAAAACTTTTAAACCGTCTACTGGGTCTCTACAAATGTTTTTACAAAATATTGACCATTGGGTCAAATTTGGCCCCACAAAGGGGTCCCTGATTTTACATAGGCTAATATAGGGAAACAACTTGAAAAATCTTCTCAGAAACCACAAGGCCTGGTGTTTAGATAATTGGTGTGTAACATTGGCTAATAGACCTCTATCCAGTTTGTTCAAATCATGATTCATGCATTGTCTAGTGGATCTATATTTAGTTTGTTCAAATCATGGCCCTGGGGTCAAATTTGGCCCCGCCATTGGGGTCACCTGATTTTACATAGGCTAATATAGAAATAACTAGAAAATTCTTTGTTTTAGGAAACTAGAAAACACATGGCCTGGTGTTTAGATATTTGGTGAAAATTGGCCCTGCCCCAGGGATCACTTGATTTTACATAGACTTATTTTGGAAAAAAGCTAGAAGAATTTCTTCTCAAAAACCACATGGTCTGGAGTTTAGATATTTGGTATGTAACATGGGCTAATAGACCTCTACCCAGTTTGTTCAAATCATGACCCTGGGGTCAAAATTGGCTCTGCCCCAGGGGTCACTTGATTTTACATAGCCTAATGATATCAGGTGAGCGATCCAGGGCCATCATGGCCCTCTTGTTATTACTTTTTATGCCTTGTGCTATTTTACCATATCATATCAGCAGTTTAATGTTTCAGTATGTATAAGATCTATCAGTCATGTGTGTGTGTTTTCATTACTCAGCTGTTTTCATTTTAATCTGATGTGTTTACAATAACTGACAAAGCAGCATCATCATTATCATTGATAGTTTTTGATATTTATAATTCTTAGCTCACCTGAGCACGATCTTGTAAAAGTACAAAAACTGAAAGTTTATTTTTAGCTTGACTATTAAGAGAACAGTCCAAGCTATTGTGGTCGACTATTCATGGATGTCGGACTGCTGTCCATGTAAAACATATTGTCAACTTTCCTTGCATTAACATTTATATAAAAAATTCATATGATCTTTTGTGCCAAATGCATGTAAATATGTTCTTGATTTTAACATGTTCTTTAAACTTGATCTTTTGTGCCAAATGCATGTAAATATTTTGATTTTAGAAGTTTTTTCTTTTCTAATGTTCTATATTCATATCAGACCCACTTCAGACATC
Source organism: Solen grandis (assembly GCA_021229015.1). NCBI lineage: Eukaryota > Metazoa > Mollusca > Bivalvia > Adapedonta > Solenidae > Solen > Solen grandis. The sequence goes on along the minus strand of CM037789.1, from coordinate 48,009,303 downwards.
AGCATTCTTACAGATTATTTCACTCATTAGTAATGGCTTATTATAAAGAGATAAACTTATTTCAGAAATATATATGCATGTGCCTATTTATATTACTGGTACTTTAAACTTTTAGTATAAAAGGTATCAACATGAAACTTCATATGTGGATAGATCTCATCAAGGGGTGGGGGGTGCAGTGACCAACAACCATAACTTTCATGTGCATATTTGAGTTATTGCCCTTTGTAAATTTTCATACTTCATTTCTGTGTAGGCTGTAACTCAAAAAATATAGAAGGTATTAACATGAAACTTAACCTTTTCTATGTCTTTTGCCTCCACCTAGCGGTGCTTTTGTTTTTTTTCTTTTGTATACATTTATTTTGAATATAGAAAAGTTGCAAGTAGTAATTTAATGTGTTTTGTTGTTATTGTTGTTTGTTTTTTTGTTTTATGCATTTTGATCATACTACTGCAAACCATTATTACGGTAAATTTTAGCTCAGTTACTTGAAGAATTACGTAATGCCATTTAATCAACATGTATTTTAGTGAGGTTAGTAAACGCCATCCTAATCATGCTATATGCAACGTTATGTTGACAAGTCCTTTTCATTCATACCATTTACAGATGAAGGTCGAGTTTGGTTTTAATCCACTTATTTCTGACAAAAATATGGGCATTAGATTTACAAAACTGTCAAACATTCTAAATTAGATCATTTTTAATATTTTTTCATTATATTTCAAGCATTAAAACTATTGCAAGGTTAGTGCAAAATGTTATCTTTTGTTTGATATTCTTATTATGTTCACTACACAAGCATTAAAATGATACAAAATGTTTGTTTGTCCACTGTTTCTTACATTACAGGTAATAATTCCTTGAATTTTTATCATCACGTGCTGCTGGTTTAACAATAGCTCCATTCACAAGAGCACAATGGGTTTGTGTAACTATCAGAGACCATTGTTTACAACACATTGCGCTTGATCTTCAAATATATTTCTGCCCATTGTATTTAGCCTACCGTTCATGCTGGCCGCGGGGTTAGAGTGTCCACTAAGATTGCTTGGTCCAGTGAGAGGATAATGTTACTGGGTGTGATATCACACCACATGTGTACAGTAAGAAACTGCAGTGCGACAACACATTATCCATCTCGAGCAGACGACCTCCAAAAACCAGACCATCTCTGATTGCCTAGTAGTTCTGAAGCACGTCATTGGTTTATTCACATTTTGCCACATACCGAAGTTTTTAAAAATGGAACTGATATACCTCCCATGCATGGCACTCAGTATAATAGGGGTAGGTCTAGAATATATTGGCCAAGTGTCAGATTGTAACTGCATGTGGTATCCTGCTGAAGCAGTTGACTGAAATGCTGTCGGTTGGTATCGCTGTACAGTTGTACCTGTATTAAGCGGTCAACCTGCATCTAGCGGTCAGTTTTTGATATCCCAAAATAGAATGTTATATGTTTAACCTTCATTGAACGATCACCTCTGTTAGAGGTCACATTTTTAGTACCCTTGGTTGGCCGCTTAAGACAAGTTTGTATTTCAATTTTAGAAGAAAATGAGAGCTATTGTACTCGCAACAGTATTACTCATCTGCAGTCAACCCAGGTTCAGTGGTTAGAGCGTCCGCCTCAGATGCATAGGTAGTCAGTTCGATCCCCAGCCACGACATACTACAGTCGTTAAAAATGGTACTGGTATTGCTCCCTTGCTTGGCGCTCAGCATATAAGGGTAGTTCCAGGACTGGTTGGCCCGGTGTCAGGATAATGTGACTGGGTGTGGTATCATGCCAGATGTCCACAGCTTATACTGCAGTGTTGCAGCACTATATCTCTTTCAAGTAGACATCGTCTCCAAATGACTGAAATACTGTTGGTGGGACGTTAAAACCATCAAACAAACAAATCAGCCCAGGTTGTTTGCGCTCTAGCAAACGTAAACGGATCTCAAAAATGCTACATCAGCAAAGTTAGATAACCTACATGAATTGACTATAACCAAACAAAAATTGTACACCAGACAAAAACTTTCATCTTAAAAAACCCTGTTCTTTCAGCGCTTTCAGCGCTTTGATTATTGTTCTTTAGATAGATTTATCAATGACCAATTTGCCACTTCATTTGTATTGACACGTCTCACTTGTGAGAAATAAGCACGTGCAGCTCTCTAATTTCGGAAAACTGAGCCGGTGTTCAGATGCCAAAATAAAACGAGTAAACATTGGGGGGAAAAGTGTTAAATCTCATGATACGATCTCAAGAAAGCAGCACGTGCAGCATTGGCTTTCATTCATTTGTCGAGTGACACCTATGACTCCATCATTTACTGTGTTAGTTTCATATTTGAGCAGGACGCGTCAGTGGTCATTCGCTGGGAAGCATTGAGCGGAAGAGGTGGAGTAAATACGTTCTCCTTGCGATCTCTAGCTGAACCAGATATGCAGCCAGAAAGTGGTAAGTTTAGATTATTTTTCAAGTTAATTACATTTTAAAGTAGCGTATATGCTGGGCTGGCTTGTCAGAGATAGCTAATTAAACTGTTAGATAGTAGACGTGTAAGTAAAAAATTAATTTGGAAATCAGATTTTGCAACTTGTTCGGTCCGTGTCAATACCGTCCATTCCTTTTCAATTCCAATTAAGAAAAATGAAAAACAAACCCAGTTTCGTTTATCCTTCTTTATTATCATTCTTGAAATCGTTTTTTAATGAAGGCATATATGTCGGACCGTGTTCATTGTATACTTTAAAAATTACCATACTATACATGATTCCCCCCCCCCCCCCCCGAGAGTTTAAAAAGGACTTTTCTTCCTTGCCTCCAATGGGATTCGGACCCTTAGGCTTAACCTCTAGATCTGTAGTCAGTTATGCTAACATTGGACCACAGAATCTTGGCAGTTAGTAAAATGTTGGTTTTGAATTCTTGATCCCTATAGGAACATCTACACATGTATCTGTTGATCTATTCATGTATACTGAAAACTTTCTCTCAACACATCATTGGTTGGTTAAGTACTGTTATGGTTATATTAATCCCCTTGATTCATGATATTGTGATTTCTTAACTGAATGAGAGGAATTTTAAGATGTCTAGTCTACACAATAAACACAGATATCCATAACAAATGGAGGTTGTTTATTTTCTTGAGCCCATTATTAGTTTTAATAGTGATTATTTAATTTGACCAGTCTTCAGATGCCAGGCATACAGTATTTCATGCAGATATTTGAACTACATATAGTCATTCTGGTCCTTGTGGCTGGTAGTCAGAGCTCCCGCCTCAAAATCTCGAGGTTGTTGGTTTGATACTTGGTCACTACATACCAAAGTTGTAAAAAAAAATCTAATACATGTATAGCTTCTTTACTTGGCACTCAGCATGTAAGGGTAGTTCCAGGACTGGCTGGCCTGGTGTCTGGATAATTTGACGGGATGTAGTATCATGCCACATGTCTATGGCATAATACTGCATTTTGGCAGCACTATATCTTTTTCAAATAAAGTCTCCAACTGACTGAAATATTGTTGGTGTGACGATAAACCCAATATACTGCCATATTAACAGATATCAATATAAAAATGCCAGATTTCACTTTGTTTACACTCTACAATCTTTTTTTTTTTCAAACTGTCATGGACAATGGTTAGTTATTTTGTATTGATGCCATTATTTTCACGAATATTGACGTGTAATTCTGAGGGTTTTGTGACATTAGCATTAGTCACAGTAAAGTTTGATTATGGGTGTTTTAGGCCAATTTGGTAGGGTCAGGAGCCTTGATTTATTAGAGAAATGCCAGATTTTTTGCACAGGGGCTCGAATATGCATGGCGCAAATCCTTTCGTACCTAATAGTAACATTTATAAAAAGAAAGGACCCTATTTGGGGCTAATTTTTGAATATCACAATATTGGCAAATAAAGATCAGTAAAATGGTTCTTTTACATTTGAAATTAATAGAAATAACGAATTGAGGCGTTTCCCCGTTTTTTTTACTCATTTATTTTAAAGGACTAACATGTGCTTTAAATGCCCCAATCAAGATTGACAACAGGTGGGACCGGCTACTCCCGGTTTCTTTTGCAGTGAATAAAGAGTAAGGTAGGACTTCCCTGTACCTGCTTGTCCGACAAAGATTACATTGTCAATCGCGTTTTCATTTGATTGACCAATAAAAACTTACCTTTATATTCACTACAAAAAAAAACTGAAATAGCCTTCCCCAGCTGTTGTCAAGCTCAATTGGAACAATGAATTCATGATATCATTGTAAGAGAAAAACTAAATGCGTTTTTCCAAATTTGGTCTCCCTTCCTTTTTAATGTTACCAATAAGTATGAAATGATTCGCCCTATGCAACTTCGAGCTCCTGTGGATTTTAACTAGCATCTGCAATTATTAAGCAATCATCATTTAACTTATACATAATGATAATGGCAACTATATCTCAGTTCAATTCAATCATTTCTGATATGTGAATTTTGAGCTACATTTTAGGCCCTCAGGTGAGCAACTTCAGTGCCATCTATTGGCCCTTTTGTTTCCATATTCCCCTCCTTTTATTGCTGCCACTGCTACTACTACTACTATTACCATGAAGATATACATTAGAGGTATTCACATCTGCTATTACTACTGTAACATCATTATCATCAGTATTACTAATGCAACTACTCTTACTGTATTTATTTTTATATGTGAACGCAACTCCTCCGTTTCTGACCATATCTTTTCAATACTTAGTCAATGTCATTACTGTAATGGGTAGATGTGCATGAAGCAGCCATTTTCAGGTTCGTTGATTTTTAAAAGTTATGTCCCTTGAAACTTAGTTTCTGTAGCTGATTAATATTGCAGCCTTGTGAACGCAACTCCTCCTACGTTTCCAAATGGATCTTTGATACTTGGACAGTGTCATTACGATAATGGCTAGATGAGCATGAAGCAGGGATTTTCAGGTTCAGCAATTTTTGCAATAGTTATGCCTTTCAAAACTTTGTCTCTATAGCAACTCCTAAGTTTCCGAATGGATCTTGATCAATGTCCTTACTATGTCCTTACTATAATGGGTAGAAGTGCATAAAGCAGGGATTATTTTGTTCAGTGATTTTTGAAGAAGTTATGCTCAGGAGGAAAAAAGGATACATATTGTTACTGCCATTTGACCTACTTTCATATTGGAAGTTTCTATAATCTTGATCTTTATTTTGTGTGTACTTCTGATATATATCATCATCTTGTAGTTCTTGTAGCTATTAAAGTTCATCTTCTACTTTAACTGTTACATACTATTACTACTACTACCACTGTGTAAACTACTATCCCTGTATTAAATCATACTTCTGATAAATATCATCATAATCAGCTCCACTTCAGCATTGGCATCTGCAGTCGGGTCAGTCTTGCTTAACCTTTCCCTCATAAATACTCATTTTGACGCCCTCAATAGGTATCACACAAAGCCTGATCTGCAGAAAACCACAGTTAAACCTTACCAAATTTAATTACAAAATCCTTATTTCCAGACCACTGAGGAGCAGCGAACAGCATAAAACCTGATCAGCCTGCGAGTTACTCGCAGGCTGATCTGGTTTTATGCTGTTCGCATAGGTCTTTTCATGGTGTCCTCTATAAGGGAAAAGGTTAAGGCTGTCATTCAGGTCCATTTCTCAATAACTTTCAAACATTCACTTCCAACTTGGCATGCTTGCTCATAATCAAAACAGTTTTTTGTTAAGAGCAATTTCTCAACTGTCAGCCATATTCACATCAAAAGAGCAGTTATGACCCTTTTTCAACTTTGAATTTTCTCTATAGATCAATATATTTCATTTAATAGAATATTTTGCACAGTTAAGCCCTTTTCAAGATTCTCTTTCCTGTTCTAGTAAAAACAATCTTTTACTTTAAACTTGGAATATTTTAGGTTCTTTTCTCAGTAAGTAACAAAGCTTGGGGATTGAAATTTACTTTACTTGTGTTTGGGCTCAATACCAGCTTATATCACATGCTTTAGTTCACACTAAAATTAATAACAACTATTAATATATTATCCTGCCATCAGAAAAGTGGAATTCACTGTCTGTGAACAGCTTTTTTCCATGTTTTTATATATAATAATAATTACAATAATATATCCTCACTACTATTCTACTACGACTGCAGTGTGATTCACAAGATCTTTATCCAGATGGTCATAGCCTAAGTGGATATAGAGCTTTCTTGTTGACAAGTTAATTCAAATTAAAAAAAATGTATTGCAATTTATATTGCCAAATACTAACAATATCAAAATTATTTTTTTTTAGCTCACCTAAGCAAAGCTCAGTGAGCTATTGTGATCCCGTGAGTGTCCCGTCTTGCGGTGTGCGTCATCAACAATTGTTTACACTCTATCACCTTCATTTCTTAAGCAATCATCTTTAAACTTTAAGACAATGTTTATGACCATAATGTCTCGATTGAGTTCCAATATGGCTGAGATCAGTTAATTAGGTCAGGAGTTATGCCCCTTTTGATATTCAAAAAATGCCAGATTTCACTTTTACATTCTAGCATCTTCATTTTTCGAGCAATCATCTTCAAACTTTGACAATGTTTATGTTCATAATGTCACGATTGAGTTCTATAAAAGCTGAGATCAGTTGATTAGTTCAGGAGTTATGCCCCTTTCAATATCAAAATATGTCTTGAGTTCAGTTGTGGCTACTATGGGCCAATCTTCATTTTTTTAAACAATCATTTGTAGTAAACTGTAAGACAATATTTATTACCATAATCTCTTGATCAAGTTTGATTATGGCTGAGATCAGTTAATTAGGTCAGGATTTATGTCCCTTTTATAAAAATGCCAGATTTCACATTGTTTACACCCAAGCATCTTCATTTTTTTAGCTCGACTATTTGGAGAATATGAGAGCTATTCTACTCGCCCCGGCGTTGGCGTTGGCAGTCATATCTAGTCATCTAAGAAACCAGTAGGTGTATTGCAATCAAACTTCACACAAGTCTTTCTAGGCACAAAACAAACCTAGAGAACCAAGAGGGACAACTCTTGATTGAATTTTACTCATATTATGGGCCTTTTTCAACTTAGAAATTTGCGTTAACATTGTTGGTTAAAGTTTTTGTGCAACTTAGTCCATGTCATTTCTCAGTAACCACTTGGAGTATTGAATTTAAACTTCACACAAGTCTTTCTTAACATGAAACCAACCTGCAGAACCAAGATGGACAACTCTTGCTAGAAATTTACTCAAATTATGGGCCTTTTTAGACTTAAAAATTTGCGTTAACATTTTTGGTGAAAGTTTTTTGCAACTAAATTAATGTCATTACTCAGTAACCCCTTGGTGTATTGGATTTAAACTTCACACAAGTCATCCCAGACATGAACCAAACCTGCAAACCAAAATTTTAATAAATTTAATTAAATTAATTTTTTTTTTTTTTTTTTTTTTTTAAATTTAAAATTACAGTATTTTATATTTAAAATTAATTTAATTAATTCCTTTTAAATTAATTAATTTTTTAATTAATTACATTTAATTACTATTTATTAAATTTAATTAATAAAATTTCTTAAAATCTTAGTTCTGCCGGTTGGTTGAATGTCTGCTAAATTGAGTCACATAAATTATTTTAATGCTGCTTTAATATAATGGTATTGCGTCACTATCAAATACCCAAATAGTCGAGCATGCTGTTTTTCGGACAGCTCTTGTTTAGCAATCCTCTTCAAACAAGACCATATGACCATAAGCTCGCAATTGGGTTCAATTATAACTGATATTGGCTACTTAATTTGAGAGTTATGCCCCTTTCACTATAAAAAAAGCCAGATTTCACTTTGTTTACACTCTAGCATCTTTATTTCTTAAGCAATCATCTTTCTCAGGTGAGCAATTAAGGGCCATCTTGGCCCTCTTGTATAGATATATAATATACTGGCTCATATCATTAAAAAATATGTACTCACTATGTAGCAACAGGGACTCTATATACATGTGTATATAGAGTCCATAGTAGCAAAAGACTTGGAGCCCAATTTTCAACAATAAATAGTTTAATCGCAAAACATTTCTCAAATACCCAATTTGAATTTACATATTGCTTCTGTTTCATCATTACAACTACACTTATATTACTATTACTACTGCTGCTATCCATGAACAATTAAAACTGTTGAATAATATTACGAAATGTTGCATTTCTTCTATTGTTTATTATCATCATGGGTAAAAATGTTTCTGCATTTATAAAATCAAAGTGCTGCAGGCACTTGAGTTGTTTATCGTTGTCCGTCATCAACAATTTGCTTTAAATGACCTCTCCTTAAACTTATGAAACTTGGATGAATCTTGATCCATGCAGAACTATGGTTGCCATGCCATCTCTTCTGTCTTCTTCAAATGGTCAGAATTCATAAATAATTAAATTCACTCCAACTCAGTATTAAGTAAGAGTGAATTTAATTATCTAATTATTTATTTTATTATTTCTCTCTGGAAAATCAACATATTTATTAGTCAGAATTTAATTTCATTTGGCACAAATAGTCACCTAATTTTCCTTTACAATATTTGCTAAAATAAGTCGGTCCCTTGAAAAATGAGGCCCCAATGACGTTGGCCTGTTCCCTTAATTTTAATAAACCTATAAAATATTGATTACCTCTCTTTATTAAATTTATTAGCTCACCTGAGCGAAGCTCATGGTGAGCTTTTGTGATACTTGAATGTCCATCGTCTGTTGTGCGTATGTCTGTGACGTCACGTCTGTCAACAATTTTTAGTGTTTACACTCTAGCATCTTTATTTCTTAAGCATTCATCTTCAAACTTTGACAATACTTACAACCATAATTTCTCAATCAAGCTCAATTATGGCAGAGAATGGCCAATTAGGTTAGGAGTTATGTCCCTTTTAATAGCAAAATTTGCCAGATTTCACTTTGTTTGCAATCAATTTCTAACTTTATGACAATGTTTATAGCCATAATTTCTTATCATGGTCAGTAATCAGGTGATCAATTAAGGGCCATTATGGCCCTCTTGTTTTTGTACAGTTGTTGTAAATGTTATGGGAATACATGTAGTCTCAAAGTGTTTAATTTTGTTCATAATTCTATAAGTTTCTTTGATTAAATTGTAAATGATAGCTTAACAGTAACTGTTGTTTGAGATTTTTAGCTCACCTGAACATGTAGTGCTGTAGCCTGTTTTGTTTGTATCTGAAATTTAAACAAGGTTAAACTGAATTGTTTAATTAAGCTGATGGTACTCTGATGAGCATTCTAGGGCCATGATGGCCCTCTTGTTCTACACTTTTGGTTAGATTTTAACATAGGTGTGCTGTAGAATTATATTCAATCATTGGATTATTTTCACAAAATAGGTGAGAAATTGGATACATGTAGTAGAGTTGAGTGACTGATGTCACACTTAACTATAAACCATGTTGAGCTAAATATAACTGGTATTTCCACATTAAATTATGATGCAGCCCAGGTATAAAAAAGGCCAGATTTCTGGGTGCTTTTCCCTAGTTTTATTTAAAGCTGCCACTTAATTTCCTTGTAGTAAATGCACATCACCCTCTTCTATTCACAGAATGCTGATGCAATATCAGAACCAGAGCTGCGACATGAAGAGAGCCAGGGAAAATAGACAAGATTAACCAGCAAATTGTGGTGCTTCCACTACACAAAGGGAAAAGTGCTGACAGCATGAACAGTACAAAAGGAATGGCTATATAGGTAGGTGAAAATAAATTGTGAATTAACATGGCTATGGCAGTGTATACCATAACAGAAAGGGATTTCTGGCCCTTATCCCCAGAGCAAATATGATAATTATGTATTTTAACCTTGTTTCAGACCAATATATTTCTGTGTGCAATTTGTTTTGTTGCTGAAAATTTTTCCACAATTGGGACTATAAAAATGGATACATGTATATGTAGATAGAATCCAAGTAAAATAGATATGGCTTTGAAGTGTAACTGAAAGAGGTTTATGGTCCTTGATTTGCAGAGCCTAAATATTATGTCTTTTAACTGTTTCAGATAAATTGTATTTCTGTTGGAAATATCCTGCCGCTGGATAATTTTCCAAAATTATAACCGATGAAAAGACAGATGGATAGAACACAAAATAAAAGATTTGTGGGGCTTTCCTCCAGAGAAAATATGTCTTTTAACCATGTTTCAGACCAATGTATTTTTGTGGGAAAAGTTACTGCCACTAGATTAACCATAATGTGAACCATCAAAAGATGGATATATGTTAAGGTAGAAGTGTATGTACATGTATAAGGAATGCGATACTTGCCTCGAGCAATTAGAAAGGATGGTACTAAGTAAACGATAAAAGTAAAGGATGAAAATTGACCTAGTACTACACAAAATGAAATGAAAAAAAAAAAAAAAAAATTATAAAACTGACCCGTTGTCAGCGAACTATCCCTTTATTCCAAATAGAGTAAAATTTGGGGAAAAAAAAATAACCCAATACAAAGACAATATATAACTGATGTTGTGCATTAATTAGTCAGTATTGTATTATAATGCAGTGTTGTAATTTATTGAAAATATGCATTTATTGTAATATATATGATTGCAATTACAATAAGGTGAAGTTGGGGGTTAGGGACAGCACAGTGCACTTTCATATTTAACCATGGATGTTACCATGGCTAACATCCATTTCTAGTGCACCAGCAATGAGGTTGACCCTTGTAATCTCACACATGCACACAAGATAAAAAAAAAAACATAATAATAATGGAAAAGGATGAGTGATTTTTTTGCTGTGTATATGTGCCATTTGGCATTGGTGTGAATCTGTTTATTTATCATGTCAGGCTACATGGAATATGAATTAAAAGCATGCAATATATTCTTATTGCAGGTTTTGTAGCTGCTTGGAAGTGAAGTCCATCACTAAATGTGATCTGGAACAGTGACTTTGAAAAGTGGAAAAATGCTGAAATATTTGTAAGGTATTGTAGCATGTATGTCTATTAAACATATTTGTAGTTCTGTGGGAAAATATCCTGCCACTGGATATTTTTCCCACAATTATGACCATCAAAAAATGGATAGATAGAAGATAAGTAAAAATCCAACATGGCTGTAGTAGTGTAACTGAAAAGGAATTGTGGCTCTTGCCTCTAGGGAAAATGAAAAGGTGGTATAAAGTAAATAAAAAATGATGGGAAATTTACCCAACCCAATACAATCATTAAATGGAAAAGCAAAACTGACCTGTTGTCAGTGATGTATATATCAGTTCCCATAACCATTATTGACCCATACAAAAAATAAAATTTTGATATTACAGAAAGTAACCCAATAAAATGTGTATTTGAAATGTAAAACCAACCCAATGCAGTTACTTACTGTAACCAGAATTTTCCTGTTCAGTGAGGAAAAAAAAAGTTGGACCAAATATTATGTATAAATATGGTGGAAAAGGGAAGACTGAAGGGAAGGAGATGGAGGCCAATATGTACCCTAAGTGGTACCACATCAAATTACCCTATGCAATGTATAAAATACTGAAAAAGAAACAATATTACCCAATACAATGAATAAGGGAAAGATAAGACTGACCTGTAGTCAGTGGTATCTCAATTGCTCCTAACAACATTCTAACCTATACTAAAATTAACAAAAAAACAATACCCAATAGAAAAAGTAATGGAAAAATAACAGATACGTTGTCAGAACAAAAAAATGAAAATTATGGTTCAATATGCATCGATTGTAATACATACGTTTATGGTTACAATAAGAAAGGTGAAAAGGTCAGCTCATATTGAGGGTGGGGACAGCAGTGCAGTGATCAGTTTTCAGTGCACATGTATTAATGAGTTGGACCTCCATATTACCCCATGAAATATCACGCAAACAAAAAAAGAAAAAATCACAGTGGGTAAGGTTTGGTGTCCTTGGCACTGGTATGAATATGTTAAGATTAGATGTCATTAGCTTGGTTAAATAGTTAAATATAATGCAGGTTATATTTTCTACTTGCAGGTTTAGTAGCTGCTTGAAGTGAAAGACCAGCTATTAATGCTGTCTGGAAAAGTGAAGTTTCAAGATCTGGAAACGGTGTATGTATGTCTTTTAAACATGTTTCAGATAAATGTAGCATTGTGGGAAAAATCCTGCCACTGGATGATTTTCCCACAATAATTAAGGACCATCAAAAGATGGCTAGATAGAACACATTGAAAGAGTTGAAATGGCTATGGCAGTATAACTGAAAGGGATTTGTGGCCCTTGCCAGAGCAAATAAAATGGTAGTACAAAGTAAACCAAAAAAGTAAACCAATAAAACTGAAATGGTATTGAGACCTTGTTGCCTCAAGAGCAAATTAAAAAGGTGGTACAAAGTAAAACAAAAATGAGTATGATGGAAAAAAAAAGACTGATCCGTTGTCAGTTTCTTTCCATTAACTGCAATACTAAAGCAATACACTGATCTGTATTCAGTGCACCAGCAATGAGTTTGACCCCATAATTGCCCATGCAATATTACACTATAAACCCCCTCAACCCAATCAAAAGGTGAAAAGTATTAACTGATGCGGTGTCGATATACTAGATATTACTTCCCGTAATTAATATTACCCCATATAAAGAAAAAGAATTAGTAAAGTTTGGTGCAACTAAGCACAGTGAGTGGTATAACTAAAGAAAAAGAATGTGTAAGGTTTGGTGCATCTAAGCACATTGAGTGGTATAACAAAAAAGAATTTTCTGTGTAATGTTTGGTGCAACTAAGCACAGTGAGTGGTACAAGTGACTTTCTATTAACTCAAACACTAAAAAACAAACAAACAAAAAAACTTTCCCTAAACATGATTAAAAATGATAAAAAAAATAAAATAAAGTTTAACATGAAAAAAACAAAAACCAATACAATGAAAGATGACATTAAGCATATCCAAAATCAGGCGACACTGAGTCGGATGGCAACCGATGATACCCCTGCCATCGAGCAGACAATACTCAATACTTCGGAAGTATTGGGGGGGACCTGAAACCATGGATATACAGATTTTTTCTTCATTAGGGCAACATTCTCTGTAGCTTTACCATACTTGTTATGTATAAAATTTAGCATCAAGTTTTGCCAAGCAATAAGAAATTAAATTTGGGTAAGCACAGTGAGTGGTACAACTAAAGAAAAAGAATGAGTAAGGTTTGCCCGCCACAGGATAATTTCCCCATAATTAGGACCATCAGAAGATGGATAGATAGGAAACAAAAACTGTTATGGCTATGGCAGTGTAACTGAAAGGGATTTGCGACCCTTGCCTCCAGAGCAAATAAAAAAGGTGGTATAAAGTAAACCACAGGTGATGAAAAAATGACTCAATCCTATACAATATGAAAGGTGAAAAAAGGTCAGCTCAAGTGGAGGGTGGGGGACAGCAATGCACTGATCTGTATTCGGTGCAGCATCGATGAGTTTGACCCCCATAATCACACAGTAAAAGAAGAAAAAAAATGATTAAGGTTTGGTGAAACTAAGCACATTGTGTGGTATAACTATAGAAAAAGAATGAGTAATGTATGGTGCAACTAAGCACATTGTGTGGTATAACTATAGAAAAAGAATGAGTAATGTATGGTGCAACTAAGCACATTGTGTGGAATAACTAAGAAAAATTAGTAAGGTTTGGTGCAACTAAGCACAGTGAGTGGTATAATGAGTATAATGGAAAGATAAAACTGTCCCGTTGTCAGTGACTTTCTATTAACTCAAATGCAAAGAAAAAAAAACAATAAAACTTTAATATGAGTAACAATATCCTGTTACTTACCATAACATGTCCAATACAAAAATGTAAGAGTGACCCATACAATGAATAAATATTGGTGGAAAAGGGATGGCTGAAGGGGAGGAGATGGAGGCCAATATATACCACAAAAGTGGTACCATATATTTCCCTATACATGGTTAAAAATGATAAAAAAAAACAACTAAAATGAGTAACGATCATATACTTTAACTTAACATTACATGCCCATTACAAATATGAAATAGAGTGACCCAATACAATGAATACATACTGGTGTAAAAAGGGAAGACATATTTCCCTATATGTGGTTAAAAAGGATTAAAAAAATATAACCCAAAACAATGAGTATAATGGAAAGATAAATCTTCCGTTGTCAATATTTTCCATTAACTCCAATACTTAAATGTAAATTTAAAAAAATAACCCAAAACAATGAGTATAATGGAAAGGTACCGACCCGTTGTCAGTAACTTCCCATTAACTCCAAAACTAAAATTTAAAATTTAAAGAAAAAAAAGAGTAATGGAAGGGTACTGACCGTTGTCAGTAACTTCTTATCCAATCCAAAGAATGGTAAGGTTTGTGCAACTAAGCACAGTGAGTGGTAAACCAAAGAAGAGTAGTTGTGCAATAAGCACAGAGTGTAACAAAAAGAATGAGTAAGGTTTGTGCAACTAAGCACAGTGACTGGTATAACCAAAGAAAAAGAATGAGTAAGGTTTGGTGCAACTTAACACTGTGAGTGGTACAGTGAGTAAAATGGAAAGATAAAACAAGTGGAGGATGGTGGACAGCAATGCACTGATCCATATGCAGTGCAGTAGCACTGCTGGTTTGACCCCCATAATCACACACACATACAAAAAAGGTAAAATTAGACAAGATTTGGTGCCACTTGGCACTGGTATAAACTAATCTGGCTTAATGGTATTTGAATATAATGCAGGTTATTTTTTCTACTTGCAGGTTTTGTAGCTGATTGGAACTGAAGAGAAACACATGATGTCATCTGGAACAATGATGCTTCAAGATCTGGAAACTGTGGTGAAATGTATAAAATGTAATACATGTATGTCTTTTAACCATGTTTCAGGTCAGCGACATTCGGTGGGGAAAATCCTGCAACTGGATAATTTCCCCATAGTTAGGACCATCGAAAGATGGATAGTTAGAAAACAAAGAAAAATTGATATGGCTATGGCAGTGTAACTGAAAGGGATTTGTGGCCCTTGCCTCCAGAGCAAAATAAAAGGTGGTATAAAGTAAACCACAGGTGATGAAAAAATGACTCAATCCTATACAATAGGAAAGGTGAAAAAGGTCAGCTCAAGTGGAGGGTGGGGGACAGCAATGCACTGACCTGTATTTGGTGCAACATCAATGAGTTTGACCACCAAAGAAAGAAATAGAATAAGTACGGTTTGGTGCAACAAAGCACAGTGAGTGGTATATCTAAGAAAAAGAATGAGTAAGGTTTAGTGCAACTAAGCACATTGAGTGGTATAACTAAGAAAAAAAATGAGTAAGGTTTGGTGCAACTAAGCACAGTAAGTGGTATAACTAAGAAAAAGAATGAGTAAGGTTTGGTGCAACTAAGCACATTGAGTGGTATAACTAAGAAAAAAAATGAGTAAGGTTTGGTGCAGTTAAGCACAGTGAGTGGTATAACTAAGAAAAGAATGAGTAAGGTTTACCTGACACAGGATTATTTCCCCATAGTTAGGACCATCAGAAGATGGATAGATAGGAAACAAAAACTGATATGGCTATGGCAGTGTAACTGAAAAGGGATTTGCGGCCCTTGCCTCCAGAGCAAATAAAAAAGGTGGTATAAAGTAAACCAAAAGTGATAGAAAAATAACCCAATCCTATACAATATGAAAGGTGAAAAAAGGTCAGCTCAAGTGGAGGGTGGGGGACAGCAATGCACTGATCTGTATTCGGTGCAACATCAGTGAGTTTGACCACCAAAGAAAGAAATAGAATAAGTACGTTTGGTGCAACTAAGCACATTGAGTGGTATAACTCAGGAAAAAGAATGAGTAAGGTTTGGTGCAATTAAGCACATTGTGTGGTATAACTAAAGATAAAGAATGAGTAGGGTACGGTACGTGCAACTAAGCACATTGAGTGGTATAACTAAGAAAAAGAATGAGTAAGGTTTGGGCAACTTAGCACAGTAAGTGGTATAACTAAGAAATAAGTAAGGTTGGTGCAACTAAGCACAGTGAGTGGTACAATGAGTATAATGGAAAGATAAAACTGTCCCGTTGTCAGTGACTTTCTATTAACTGAAATACTAAGAAAAAACCAACTTTAAAATGAGTAACAATATCCTGTTACTTACCATAACACAAAAATTAAAAAGTGACCCATACAATGAATAAATATTGGTGGAAAAGGGATGGCTGAAGGGGAGGAGATGGAGGCCAATATGTACCACCAAAGTGGTACCATATATTTCCCTATACATGGTTAAAAATGATAAAAAAAAAAAAAATGAAAATGAGTAACGATCATATCCTGTTATTTACCATTACATGTCCAATACAAAAATGAAAAGGAGTGACCCAATACAATGAATAAATATTGGTGTAAAAAGGGAAGACATATTTCCCTATATGTGGTTAAAAAGATAAACAAAATATTACCCAAAACAATGAGTGTAGTGGAAATATATATTTCCCATTGTCAATGATTTTCCATTAACTCCAATACTAAAATCTAAATTTAAAAAAGATAACCCAAAACAATGAGTATAATGGAAAGGTACTGACCCGTTGTCAGTAACTTCTTATCCAAATCCAAAGAATGCGTAAGGTTTGCAACTAAGCAAAGTGAGTGGTATAACAAAAGAGGAATGAGTAAGGTTTGCAACTAAGCACATTGAGTGGTTCAACTAAGGAAAAGAATGAGTAAGGTTTGCAACAAAGCACATTGTGTGGTATAACTAAGAATATTCAGAGTAAGGTTTGGTGCAACTAAGCACAGTGAGTGGTATAACTAAAGAAAAAGAATGTGTAAGGTTTGGTGCATCTAAGCACATTGAGTGGTATAACAAAAAAGAATTTCCTGTGTAATGTTTGGTGCAACTAAGCACAGTGAGTGTACAAGTGACTTCTATAACTCAAACACTAAAAACAAACAAAACTTTCCCTATACATGATTAAAAATGATAAAAAAATAAAGTTTAACATGAAAAAAACAACAAAAACCAATACAATGAAAGATGACATTAAGCATATCCAAAATCAGGCGACACTGAGTCGGATGGCAACCGATGATACCCCTGCCATCGAGCAGACAATACTCAATACTTCGGAAGTATTGGGGGGGACCTGAAACCATGGATAAACAGATTTTTTCTTCATTAGGGCAACATTCTCTGTAGCTTTACCATACTTGTTATGTATAAAATTTAGCATCAAGTTTTGCCCAGCAATAAGAAATTAAATTTGGGTAAGCACAGTGAGTGGTACAACTAAAGAAAAAGAATGAGTAAGGTTTGCCTGCCACAGGATAATTTCCCTATAATTAGGACCATCAGAAGATGGATAGATAGGAAACAAAAACTGTTATGGCTATGGCAGTGTAACTGAAAGGGATTTGCGACCCTTGCCTCCAGAGCAAATAAAAAAGGTGGTATAAAGTAAACCACAGGTGATGAAAAAATGACTCAATCCTATACAATATGAAAGGTGAAAAAAGGTCAGCTCAAGTGGAGGGTGGGGGACAGCAATGCACTGATCTGTATTCGGTGCAGCATCGATGAGTTTGACCCCCATAATCACACAGTAAAAGAAGAAAAAAAAATGATTAAGGTTTGGTGAAACTAAGCACATTGTGTGGTATAACTATAGAAAAAGAATGAGTAATGTATGGTGCAACTAAGCACAGTGAGTGGTATAATGAGTATAATGGAAAGATAAAACTGTCCCGTTGTCAGTGACTTTCTATTAACTCAAATGCAAAGAAAAAAAAACAATAAAACTTTAATATGAGTAACAATATCCTGTTACTTACCATAACATGTCCAATACAAAAATGTAAGAGTGACCCATACAATGAATAAATATTGGTGGAAAAGGGATGGCTGAAGGGGAGGAGATGGAGGCCAATATATACCACAAAAGTGGTACCATATATTTCCCTATACATGGTTAAAAATGATAAAAAAAACAACTAAAATGAGTAACAATCATATACTTTAACTTAACATTACATGCCCATTACAAATATGAAAGAGTGACCCAATACAATGAATACATACTGGTGTAAAAAGGGAAGACATATTTCCCTATATGTGGTTAAAAAGGATTAAAAAAATATAACCCAAAACAATGAGTATAATGGAAAGATAAATCTTCCGTTGTCAATATTTTCCATTAACTCCAATACTTAAATGTAAATTTAAAAAAATAACCCAAAACAATGAGTATAATGGAAAGGTACCGACCCGTTGTCAGTAACTTCCCATTAACTCCAAAACTAAAATTTAAAATTTAAAGAAAGAAAAAAAAAGAGTAATGGAAGGGTACTGACCCGTTGTCAGTAACTTCTTATCCAAATCCAAAGAATGAGTAAGGTTTGTGCAACTAAGCACAGTGAGTGGTATAACCAAAAAAAGAATGAGTAAGGTTTGTGCAACTAAGCACAGTGACTGGTATAACCAAAGGAAAAGAATGAGTAAGGTTTGGTGCAACTAAGCACAGTGAGTGGTATAACTAAAAAAGAATGAGTAAGGTTTGTGCAACTAAGCACAGTGACTGGTATAACCAAAGGAAAAGAATGAGTAAGGTTTGGTGCAACTAAGCACATTGAGTGGTATAACTAAAAAAGAATGAGTAAGGTTTGTGCAACTAAGCACAGTGACTGGTATAACCAAAGAAAAAGAATGAGTAAGGTTTGGTGCAACTTAACACTGTGAGTGGTACAGTGAGTAAAATGGAAAGATAAAACAAGTGGAGGATGGTGGACAGCAATGCACTGATCCATATGCAGTGCAGTATCACTGCTGGTTTGACCCCCATAATCACACACACATACAAAAAAGGTAAAATTAGACAAGATTTGGTGCCACTTGGCACTGGTATGAACTAATCTGGCTTAATGGTATTTGAATATAATGCAGGTTATTTTTTCTACTTGCAGGTTTTGTAGCTGATTGGAACTGAAGAGAAACACATGATGTCATCTGGAACAATGATGCTTCAAGATCTGGAAACTGTGGTGAAATGTATAAAATGTAATACATGTATGTCTTTTAACCATGTTTCAGGTCAGCGACATTCGGTGGGGAAAATCCTGCAACTGGATAATTTCCCCATAGTTAGGATCATCGAAAGATGGATAGTTAGAAAACAAAGAAAAATTGATATGGCTATGGCAGTGTAACTGAAAGGGATTTGTGGCCCTTGCCTCCAGAGCAAAAGAAAAGGTGGTATAAAGTAAACCACAGGTGATGAAAAAATGACTCAATCCTATACAATAGGAAAGGTGAAAAAGGTCAGCTCAAGTGGAGGGTGGGGGACAGCAATGCACTGACCTGTATTTGGTGCAACATCAATGAGTTACCACCAAAGAAAGAAATAGAATAAGTACGGTTTGGTGCAACAAAGCACAGTGAGTGGTATATCTAAGAAAAAGAATGAGTAAGGTTTGGTGCAACTAAGCACATTGAGTGGTATAACTAAGAAAAAAAATGAGTAAGGTTTGGTGCAACTAAGCACATTGAGTGGTATAACTAAGAAAAAAAATGAGTAAGGTTTGGTGCAGTTAAGCACAGTAAGTGGTATAACTAAGAAAAAAAATGAGTAAGGTTTGGTGCAGTTAAGCACAGTAAGTGGTATAACTAAGAAAAAGAATGAGTAAGGTTTGGTGCAACTAAGCACAGTGAGTGGTATAACTAAGAAAAGAATGAGTAAGGTTTACCTGACACAGGATAATTTCCCCATAGTTAGGACCATCAGAAGATGGATAGATAGGAAACAAAAACTGATATGGCTATGGCAGTGTAACTGAAAAGGGATTTGCGGCCCTTGCCTCCAGAGCAAATAAAAAAGGTGGTATAAAGTAAACCAAAAGTGATAGAAAAATAACCCAATCCTATACAATATGAAAGGTGAAAAAAGGTCAGCTCAAGTGGAGGGTGGGGGACAGCAATGCACTGATCTGTATTCGGTGCAACATCAATGAGTTTGACCACCAAAGAAAGAAATAGAATAAGTACGGTTTGGTGCAACTAAGCACATTGAGTGGTATAACTCAGGAAAAAGAATGAGTAAGGTTTGGTGCAACTAAGCACAGTGAGTGGTATAATAAAGAAAAAGAATATGCAAGGTTTGGTGAAACTTAGTACATTGAGTGATATAACTAACGAAAAAGAATGAGTAAGGTTTTGTGCAATTAAGCACATTGTGTGGTATAACTAAAGATAAAGAATGAGTAGGGTACGGTACATGCAACTAAGCACATTGAGTGGTATAACTAAGAAAAAGAATGAGTAAGGTTTGGTGCAACTTAGCACAGTAAGTGGTATAACTAAGAAAAATGAGTAAGGTTTGGTGCAACTAAGCACAGTGAGTGGTACAATGAGTATAATGGAAAGATAAAACTGTCCCGTTGTCAGTGACTTTCTATTAACTGAAATACTAAGAAAAAACCAACTTTAAAATGAGTAACAATATCCTGTTACTTACCATAACACAAAAATTAAAAAGTGACCCATACAATGAATAAATATTGGTGGAAAAGGGATGGCTGAAGGGGAGGAGATGGAGGCCAATATGTACCACCAAAGTGGTACCATATATTTCCCTATACATGGTTAAAAATGATAAAAAAAAAAAAAATGAAAATGAGTAACGATCATATCCTGTTATTTACAAGTACATGTCCAATACAAAAATGAAAAGGAGTGACCCAATACAATGAATAAATATTGGTGTAAAAAGGGAAGACATATTTCCCTATATGTGGTTAAAAAGATAAAAAAATATTACCCAAACAATGAGGAAATTTCCCATTGTCAATGATTTTCCATTAACTCCAATACTAAAATCTAAATTTAAAAAAGATAACCCAAAACAATGAGTATAATGGAAAGGTACTGACCCGTTGTCAGTAACTTCTTATCCAAATCCAAAGAATGCGTAAGGTTTGCAACTAAGCAAAGTGAGTGGTATAACAAAAGAAAAGGAATGAGTAAGGTTTGCAACTAAGCACATTGAGTGGTTCAACTAAGGAAAAGAATGAGTAAGGTTTGCAACAAAGCACATTGTGTGGTATAACTAAGAATATTCAGAGTAAGGTTTGGTGCAACTAAGCACAGTGAGTGGTATAACTAAAGAAAAAGAATGTGTAAGGTTTGGTGCATCTAAGCACATTGAGTGGTATAACAAAAAAGAATTTTCTGTGTAATGTTTGGTGCAACTAAGCACAGTGAGTGGTACAAGTGACTTTCTATTAACTCAAACACTAAAAAACAAACAAACAAAAAAACTTTCCCTATACATGATTAAAAATGATAAAAAAAATAAAATAAAGTTTAACATGAAAAAAACAACAAAAACCAATACAATGAAAGATGACATTAAGCATATCCAAAATCAGGCGACACTGAGTCGGATGGCAACCGATGATACCCCTGCCATCGAGCAGACAATACTCAATACTTCGGAAGTATTGGGGGGGACCTGAAACCATGGATATACAGATTTTTTCTTCATTAGGGCAACATTCTCTGTAGCTTTACCATACTTGTTATGTATAAAATTTAGCATCAAGGTTTTCCCCAGCAATAAGAAATTAAATTTGGGTAAGCACAGTGAGTGGTACAACTAAAGAAAAAGAATGAGTAAGGTTTGCCCGCCACAGGATAATTTCCCCATAATTAGGACCATCAGAAGATGGATAGATAGGAAACAAAAACTGTTATGGCTATGGCAGTGTAACTGAAAGGGATTTGCGACCCTTGCCTCCAGAGCAAATAAAAAAGGTGGTATAAAGTAAACCACAGGTGATGAAAAAATGACTCAATCCTATACAATATGAAAGGTGAAAAAAGGTCAGCTCAAGTGGAGGGTGGGGGACAGAAATGCACTGATCTGTATTCGGTGCAGCATCGATGAGTTTGACCCCCATAATCACACAGTAAAAGAAGAAAAAAAAATGATTAAGGTTTGGTGAAACTAAGCACATTGTGTGGTATAACTATAGAAAAAGAATGAGTAATGTATGGTGCAACTAAGCACATCGTGTGGTATAACTATAGAAAAAGAATGAGTAATGTATGGTGCAACTAAGCACAGTGAGTGGTATAATGAGTATAATGGAAAGATAAAACTGTCCCGTTGTCAGTGACTTTCTATTAACTCAAATGCAAAGAAAAAAAACAATAAAACTTTAATATGAGTAACAATATCCTGTTACTTACCATAACATGTCAAATACAAAAATGTAAGAGTGACCCATACAATGAATAAATATTGGTGGAAAAGGGATGGCTGAAGGGGAGGAGATGGAGGCCAATATATACCACAAAAGTGGTACCATATATTTCCCTATACATGGTTAAAAATGATAAAAAAAACCAACTAAAATGAGTAACGATCATATACTTTAACTTAACATTACATGCCCATTACAAATATGAAATAGAGTAATCCAATACAATGAATACATACTGGTGTAAAAAGGGGAGACATATTTCCCTATATGTGGTTAAAAAGGATTAAAAAAATATAACCCAAAACAATGAGTATAATGGAAAGATAAATCTTCCGTTGTCAATATTTTCCATTAACTCCAATACTTAAATGTAAATTTAAAAAAATAACCCAAAACAATGAGTATAATGGAAAGGTACCGACCCGTTGTCAGTAACTTCCCATTAACTCCAAAACTAAAATTTAAAATTTAAAGAAAGAAAAGAGTAATGGAAGGGTACTGACCCGTTGTCAGTAACTTCTTATCCAAATCTAAAGAATGAGTAAGGTTTGGTCCAACTAAGCACAGTGAGTGGTATAAATAAAAAAAGAATGAGTAAGGTTTGTGCAACTAAGCACTGAGTGGTATAACTAAAAAGGTTGTGCAACTAAGCACAGACTGTAGCAAGAAAAATGAGTAAGTTGCACTAACAATTGTGGTTAAATATATAAAGAAAGAGTAGTTGTGCAACTAAGCACATGAGTGTAAATAAAAAAGATAGTAAGGTTTGTGCAACTAGCACGTGATGTATAAAAGAAAAGAATGAGTAAGGTTTGGTGCAACTAAGCGCATTGAGTGGTATAACTAAAAAAGAATGAGTAAGGTTTGTGAACTAAGCACAGTGACTGGTATAACCAAAGAAAAGAATGAGTAAGGTTTGGTGCAATTAACACTGTGAGTGGTACAGTGAGTAAGTAATAATGGAAAGATAAAACAAGTGGAGGATGGTGGACAGCAATGCACTGATCCATATGCAGTGCAGTATCACTGCTGGTTTGACCCCCATAATCACACACACATACAAAAAAGGTAAAATTAGGACAAGATTTGGTGCCACTTGGCACTGGTATAAACTAATCTGGTTTAATGGTATTTGAATATAATGCAGGTTATTTTTTCTACTTGCAGGTTTTGTAGCTGATTGGAATTGAAGAGAAACACATGATGTCATCTGGAACAATGATGCTTCAAGATCTGGAAACTGGTGAAATGTATAAAATGTAATACATGTATGTCTTTTAACCATGTTTCAGGTCAGCGACATTCGGTGGGGAAAATCCTGCAACTGGATAATTTCCCCATAGTTAGGACCATCGAAAGATGGATAGTTAGAAAACAAAGAAAAATTGATATGGCTATGGCAGTGTAACTGAAAAGGGATTTGTGGCCCTTGCCTCCAGAGCAAAAGAAAAGGTGGTAAAATGACTCAATCCTATACAATAGGAAAGGTGAAAAAGGTCAGCTCAAGTGGAGGGTGGGGGACAGCAATGCACTGACCTGTATTTGGTGCAACATCAATGAGTTTGACCACCAAAGAAAGAAATAGAATAAGTATGGTTTGGTGCAACAAAGCACAGTGAGAGGTATAACTAAGAAAATAAATGAGTAAGGTTTGGTGCAACTAAGCACATGAGTGGTATAACTAAGAAAAAAATGAGTAAGGTTTGGTGCAACTATTTTAAGGATATGGATTTCTTTCTGCTATTAGTCACTGAGTGTGCCTTCCTGGTGGAAGGAAAGTGACCGCTGTGTAAGAAAAAAACAGAAAAAATATAGATGAATAGAAGCAATTCATGATTAAAAACACACAGTTATTATACCACACTACTTACGGAAGTACTGGAACATTACGCCACCTTGTTCCATTCCGATGTCATCGTTTGTTTGACAAATCTTACGGCTTGTGAAAAGCGTGACATTTTCTTACAATGTAAACATTGAATGTCTTGGAAACTAACGGTCGTTATGGACGTCAATGACGTCATGTTTTGACGTCACGAGACACTGCGCGCCATCTGAGTCACAGCTCTGGAGTTGTCGTTCCTTTATATATATATATATATATATATATATATATACGTAAAGGTTACTTCATAGTTGCATTTAACTACACGACGTAGTCACTAAATTACTTTTTTTAAATACGACCAAGCTATAAGTATGAGGTAGGCCTAACCGTATTTCTTTTAGGGATGGATCCCCAAAAACCTGTCACCCCTCTTACCAAATACACGCGCGCGCGCACAAACACAAACAATTTCAAACGCATTGATCAGGTTTAGTTTTCAACAACAACAAAAAAAGTTTGATAGTTGTACCATGATACGGGAAGCGGGGGAAGATTTGTAAGCACGGTTCCTTCAGGATGAGATATTTGAGATGGCATGGAATTCATTATCAAATTCACTACGCCCCCACCTTAACTTGGGTGGTTTCGTCAGAAGCAATGCAGAGGACATCTTCTGATGACTTGTTGGAAAGGGCAATGTTACGCTTATTTTGTCAAATATTCGAAACTCAAAGGCTTGGGGAAACGCAAACAATGTAACATTTTAATCATAATTATAGAATATTAAAGAATGGTACGCAGCCACGCCAAAATGTATTGTACAATGTATTGACACGGGGTAATTCATTTAGTAACCATGTGTCAAATATTGAATTTATGTTGGTGCCTGGATAGCGTAGTGGTAATGGGCTTAGCTTCAAACCAATGTGTCCCAGGTTCGATTCCTGGTCACGTACGTGAGAGGGGTATAGTGGTCGCCCGCCCAGAGACATGGGTTTTCTCCGGTTTCCTCCCGCAATAATGAACACATACGCCGCCATCAGAGCCATTGAGATTGATTAATATACTCGTCGTAATCGATGTTTAAACTTAAATATGGAATATGGCTGCTGTTGAAGGATCAACAGGTGAAATCACTATTTAGACTGATGTATTAATATGAATTATCTGTATCCATTATAAAGATTTTTTTATAATGTTTATTTAATCATAATGTTTGTCTAATTAATGAACCGCATCACCTGACAGATGCACGTATTACCATACGGGATCCAGAGTGTGTGGTATGGTAGGGGTGGGGGTCATGACTTCCCTGGGATTTGGCTATTTTACTAAGAGTACGTTAATTTCCATGGATTGGCCCACGTAAGGTTTTCATATCTCTGTTGGACCCCCCCCCCCCCACACACACACAACCTGAGGTAAATGCTTGATACGCGCATGTATTACTGACAAAAACTTTTTCAGCATTCTTTTATTGATTTTTTTTTATTATACACATATGAATGATTTTTTCCAGAGCTACTGAAATGTTTTCTATTCATGGAAAACCAAAGATCGGTCCATGGAACGAGTTAAGCGTTCGATATCAAAATTTTCCACCGAGGAGAATTAGACATTTAAAATTCAGTTTTTCCATTATTTGAACATAAACATGTATTAAAGGTCTTTGCACACTTGAAAACAAGACAAATAGAGTATAAATAGTCTTAAATATTTTTTTTATATTCCATAATACATTGTTCTCAAACAGGACCAACATTATATATAGTCAACACTCTAATTATTTCCATTACATCAAAGTTTGCGGCTTTAAGATTATCCGTCCCCCATTAAATTACATGTATAATCATGGTCCTTCCAATATTAGTGCTGGTGCAAGCATCCATTGACTTGGAGT
Source organism: Solen grandis (assembly GCA_021229015.1). Taxonomy (NCBI): domain Eukaryota; kingdom Metazoa; phylum Mollusca; class Bivalvia; order Adapedonta; family Solenidae; genus Solen; species Solen grandis. Next base: position 47,983,304 of record CM037789.1, on the reverse strand, counting down.
TATAGGCTATTTTGCTCAAAGTCTATACAGGCTTGCTTGAACTATAAAAAATTTTCCCTGATCTATTGATGGACCATAGTCCCTTTAAATTTTAAAGATGGATGGAATACTTGAAGTCTATAACTACATTGCAAATACTTATCAATTTGGTTAGGAAATCATCGACAATCCTCAATCACTTCAAAACCACAAAATTATATCTCTCAAAGAAAAACATATTTTCCTGCCAACATGTTTTCTTTTTTTTCTTCTTTTTTTTTTTCTTTTTTTTTTTTTTTTTATCTTCAACTACAAAGATATGGTGATAATACAAAATATATTCGAGGATTTAAAACGCCTCACCTTTTAAAAATGTCGAATAGTTCGATCATTTCGTGTAATTCAAACGGTTTCAAAATATTTAGAAAAGTAATAAGGCCATATTTTAACAAAGGATTAGTTCAGTTTTTGTCTACTTTAATTTTATCACCGAAGAAAAATCGAGATTAAAGGGGGGGTCAGCCTGGTGAAAAATAAAATGACGTGAAATATCGAAGTTTTTTTACAAAATGCGCTTTTGATGAAAGTTCTTGTAATGGTTCCGCAACTTATTTGCAGTTTGTAAAACAAAATACGTAAAAGGAAATAACAGTAATTTTATTCGAGATGTGGTATAGGTCGAGTCTTAATATGAACGAATGTTGTACACAGCACAAACAAGTGGGTTTTATACATTTCAAATAAATCTATATACCCGGTACTTGTAATGTATAACAAAACAAAAACAAAACATGAACTTTCTTACATATTTCTCTATCTGGATCAATTAGTCCTTAGAGGGATCGTAAAATATTGTACGATACTCTATTCTGACGCATCATTATTCCGACGCCTTTTTTGTTTTGACCTCGATTTTTATTAAATAGATCCCGTGTGACATCATTCTTACAAGTTTTGTTTGTCAACATCCCTTTTAAACGTTAGAAAGCCAAAATGTGGCGAGTTATTGATGCAGGCTATTATTTGGTGTACTTTATACAACCACCTGCAAAACCTCCTTTTCAATAAGTACTTTTTCTCATCTGGCATATTTTCAGTAAAAACAATGAAATAGAAAAAAATATATGCAACCAACATTCCCCGTACATTATTTCTGACACGAAAATTAAATTTTTAAAAGCATGCTACAATGATTAAATGAAAACCCAATCAGATGCGTTGTTTCATTGTACTCTCAAGTCAGCCTCACTAAATTTAAATACAGACATGACCACTAGTGATTTTTCGTTGAAAAAACGATGCCAGCCACTTGAAAACAATGTAAGACTATGAAAAAATTTACTTAGTTTTACCATAAAAAGGGAAAATGATATTTTTTGTTTATGTTAAATTATAAAAGACCACGATTTTTTCTTAGGTGCGTCAGAACTGTGTACTCGAGGATATAACTAGATTTTTTTTTAGACCCGCAGCTCGTATTTTATAAAACAAAACGTTCGATAACATTAGCAACTACTAAAATAAAGAAGTATTATATAAGTACATGTAGATAAATATGCGTAGTTCACTTTTTTTTTCTTCTTCTTCTTCTTCACTCCCCTTCTCCTTGAAAAAATACATTAAGTCATTTATAGCAGTCATTTATAGCAGTCAATGTGAGCGCCGTCAGCAGACCTTAAAGATTCCTACTCTCCCTCCAACTTCCGTTCAAGCTCCTCGCCCTCTCGGATCTTGCCCTCGAGGGCAGCTCTATACTTGAAAACGACTCACTATATACAGTGTCTTCCTCGTCACGTTCAAGTTTCTTCGGAGAATACAGTCTCTCAACCTGAAATTGTGAGCACGTGTATATATATTTGATTGATTGATTGATTGAAAAGAAGATTTTTTCTAACAAATGCCTTGTTTTCCTATTCAGTTTTCTTCGGAAGTGAGCCAAAGTATGATTCTCAATTAATGAACTCTAATTTTGTATCAAGGATCTAATAGCATCTTGTAAGAACTCACGTAAGAATTCATTTAAAGAAAAAAAACATGTAAACAAAGAACCAAAACAAAAAAATAGCTTGTTTACATTATCAACAATATTGTATAGTTACAAGTATTCCATGTACATGCATGGGTTATCAAAGGGGGCTGATGTAAAACCTTGCTACTAAGGCCAAATTTCGAATTAAGGCCCCTTGTCTCCGATCCCAAAGGTGGTCTAATAGCGAGGTTCTACTGTGTAATATTTAGCTAATCAGTAACGCGTCTTCATAGCTGGGTCGAATTCCACCGACAAATTCTTAGCGCCTTAGCGGGTAAATAAACTTAAATACTTACGGGCGAATTTCTTAGTCTTGTTTCTTATTAATAATGCCCAAATATTTTGTTCGTTAACAATTATTGTTAATTATCCTGGTTAAAATGCATTTCAGCTTAGTCTTGTGCTTGAAAAATTCATAAAATAGTTATGGTGGAATGTGTATCTACTTACTTTATAAAACCCCTGGTTTTTACCAAAGAAAAAGAAGGGGGAAAAATCGGGCCAAGAAGAAAAGTTTTCCCTAATACCGAGCGTTCGCTATATCCGCGTTCGTTATAATCGAGTTCTACTGTATTACTTAGCGCTAAGGATTGTTGGTGGAATTCGAGCCAGGTTGTAACCATTTTGAATGCACATTGTTATGAATATTCCATGCTGACCCCTATAAGGGATAAAAAATATAAGTCTTTGACTGACTTTGTATTTCTCTTCGCTCCCTTTTTTGACTTTTAACAGGAATCATGATTGTCAGTATTCAGTTTTATCTTTATTATGCTGTTTCAAATTCTTCCCTGGCCTGTTCTGTGCCCTGGATTGCCGTATGACTGTCAAGAGCACAGCCGTGGATTATTCATTAAGTTGAGGTTAAAATAAAAAAAAACACGTAAATAATGGACGGTTAATTGGTCGAATGAGTAAGTAAGGCACACCGATTTTAACAAGAGCCCCTAATTTTCCCGTTAGTCTGGTCCCCTGCCTACTTTACTGCGGAAAGAGGGGAAGGCACCCCAGACTACGAAAACAGATAATTTTGGAGAAAAAAAATTGGCCCCATTAACCTAAAAAAAAGTTATTAAAAAAGAGAAAAGTTTTACCCCTTACCATGTGGAAACAATTAGGCTTCTTCTCTCTTTTTTTCCTATTATGTTCAACCTATATGAAACATGAATTACAAACCATTTTTGAACTTCAAGAATTCCAGCTGAAGTTCAGCAGCGACTATGTTCTCATCATTATTGCTGATCTGTTGTTTTAAACAATGATCAATAGCGCCTTGTATGTTTCTATTTTGCCTTTTCATATCTCGAGGTGTGGATTTGTCTGCCTCTTCTAACTTATTGGTTAAATTCTGTCGAGCAATCTTCTTATTAGCCTACAACATAATGTATGTATTTAACGTCCCGTCAACAGAATTTCACTCTTTTGAAGACGGTCTTTATACGGAAGATTCGTCATGTACTGATTTATTGCAAAATCAAAATTTCAAATGAGTAGGGAGTTATTTTCTAATATATATATATATATATATATATATATATATATATATATAAAACATCTCTACGAAGTATTTGTTTGTTATGGCTGTCAATTAAAAGACGTAAATATTATTAATGTATTTACAAAAAAAAATCAATCTGTTGTTCAATAAGTACCTTCTCGGGCTTGGCGACTTTGGTTGTCACTAGATAATTGCAAACGACCTGCCTGTCTGTCCCGGTTACTTTCTCAATCTGAAACCCCATATTCCCCTTCCAGTTTAGCTAGAATGGTGATGCTGTAGATGCACGTTTTCGTATCTACGATCTGTTCTATGGACTTTTCTATTTCTCGCGTTTTCCCGTCAATTTCATCATACAAAGAAGCCTGAAAGTCGTGGTGCTTTTTGATGATAGATTTGGTCACGTGGAACCTAAACTGCGCCCCTTGTATTGTGTTTCGCACTGCCACAAGACCACTTGGTCTAGAAGGCATCAATAAGCCTGCTTCTGAGGCAATAGGGCCCGGGCCCCAGCCAGTGTTGCTCACTGCAAGAGGCAAGTATTTGAAGTTCTGCATAGGCCTGTCACAGATGATCTGAAATTCACAGATTCTCAGGCAAGGAGACTTGTACGGGCCACCATATACAACAAGTTGAATTCGCCGGCAAAGGAAATCGCATGTCGAAAAGGAATTGCTCGTCACTTCTTGAATTGAATACCATTCTTGACATTTGTTCAACTTTAGAAAAGTTCTTATCTGTGTTCGAAGATTCTTTTACAAACAACTCGTACTTCAAACAGAGCATGTGTGCATTGGATTTCTTTCCACGGAATTCAATTTGCACACAAACCATTCTTGGCATGCAGTGTACATGTTTTCTCGCTCACAAGCTCGAGCCCACACCCAAAAAATGGAGGCAACAGGTATGGCATTTTGAAAAAGTCTGCTTTGGACGGACAACCTTATCTTTAGGAAAAAAGCTGCCATACTGTATCTTCGCAAACATTCGTAGATAAATTGATCCGGCTTCGGCATGAAGTATCGTTCTTGGAAGGTTTTTCGGACAACCCATCCGATGCTCGCTGTCTTTTGAAGTCAAATGCCCTTCTGACTCGATCTTTACCCCGCCTCCCATGTTATGACCGTAAAGAGCGCAAACACACCCAGAAGGGATGAACAAGTTCCCAGCCCTCTCCACGTGTACAGCCGTCCCGGACAAGAAGGGGCGGTGTGTTTCCCGGCTCGTAACGAGCAGCCTTTACCAGTCCTCTAATTATAGTACAGTGGAGCCCGGCTTCTCTGAAATGCGCAAACTATATTTTTGGGGGCATTGAAATCATGGATATGTTGACAATTTGTTTATCATTTCATTTGAACATGGGAAATTATCTCACTGCTTCAAATCATAGTCATACGGATAGATTAAGTAAATATTGTATTCACTAATGAGGGTGAGACAGACAGACAGACAGAATGAGAGAGAGGCTTACCGACACACAATGCGTAGCACGTAGCATACGTCATCCTGCCCTCCTTGAGGAATTGTAGCAGACCCCGGGGGCTGGTGAATTTTGGGCCCCTCCATAGTTTACCTTATCGATGTCCTGATTACTGAGCCAAGCCACGATCGCCCGGGCTATCATTGTCCGGGGTGGGCACTGTCCTGTCCGTGGTTCTTCAGGTAGGATACTAGCCCCCAAATGATGCCAGGAGGTTCGCCCCGCCTGGAAAAACATATACACAAAATGTAGAAAATCTGATGTCACCCGTGATTATCTCTTAGTTAACATACGAAGGATTTCGGAAATAAATAAAACTTATTATGTAGTCAATAAAAAAATCAAGGACAAATATTAAAATGTTTTTTCGATTCACGAATTTTAACATTCCCTTTTCCAAATTACATTATTCATATCATACTAGAAAAACTTCAAGACCCGTGAAAATGCATAAGTTGTATTTATCCCCGGGGCAAACCCAAGAAATGTGAGCAAACACATGGTGGTTTGGATTTAGATTTTCCAAAATGTCTTACTTACCTACATCTGCTCATGGAAATTGATATTACTACTGAACTACCTTTATCAACATATTCAACAGAGCTTTCTAAAACCACTACATGTACATTCAGATTAGTTACTGGTCAAGACCCAATTAAAATCTGCCCGGGGGTTAAGATTAGACCATCCTCGGTACCCAGGCTATTCATATTTATATGATATGTGAATATGAATAGCCTGGATACCGAGGATGAGATTATACCGGCTAATGATAAATTAAGCATGCCTCCTTTTTTTAAAAGAAAATTTAAGTTATATCTATCCTTGTTTTTTTTTTTTTTTTTTTTTTCTTTTTTCGCTTCTGTTCAGAAGCCACGGATGTTTATCAAAAAAATAGACAAGTTCACCCTTAAAGGTAAAGTCACCGTAATGGTCCCCCTAGATTTCGGACCCCATAGCCTTTTACGGAGTAACCAAGGTTTCCTAATGTTTCATCAGGGGACTTTGGTTATTTGGGTAAGTTTTAGTGGTACATGATAAAGCGGAACCAATACAGGGATTTCACCTTAAATGACTGAACACCGTTTAGAATTAACCTTACCTTTTTAGCGTGTTCGTCTACATTTTTAAAGTCGTTTTGGCAACTTTTTACTGACTGGAATTCGAGCGGGGGGATTTATTGCCGATTAATATGTCCTTGGTGGAAATTTTTCCAGTTCATCTGTTGCTGACTCGATCTCGAGATATTCATCGCTGGCGCTTTCGAAATCTGGATCCTCGAACCCGTTATTGTCCGGAATGAATTCGTCACTTCCGGTTTCCGGTGGAGTTGGCGTTGGGCAGTCGGGTTGCGTCCCTTTTATTGGAGTCTTTGGATAAATATTTCTTAAATAATTAACGAGTATTCTTACATTGTCTTTGAAACTGCATTTTGCAAACTGTCTTATTGAATTTTTTTATAAAAATGTTCTGATTATGTATTACAGCAATTTTGAAATATTTCTGTAAGGACATGCTGACAATAACACCTTTTACACAAAAACTTTTCTCTCTACGGGTCGATCAAAATTTAGGAAGACTCTGTGTCTTGCTTCTTTTTTCAGAAAAGGATAATTTAATTCAATAATATTAAGATATAAGGCATATAGGTAGATTTAATTTGTTTTAACCAAAATTTATATAATTATATGTGTATTCCGTGACTTTTACAGCATAAATATCTGAAAAGTCTCCGTCAAGCAAACATCGCTGGCTTTATCGATTCCTTTTTTAAGAGTTAATTGTAACAGCACTCATGAGTTATGGAACTTATTACCCTTGTGCGTTAATCATAACTGCCATTTTTTTTTTACGTTTAATATATTTTAATAATTGTTAGATATTATAATAAAATATTATATTACCTCGTCCGACCTATTGTCTATCTCTTTATTTATAAAATCTGATGCAAAGTCTTCTGTTCTCTCCCTTGCGGGTGGGGTAGGGGGCGGTGGAGTGGGTGAGGGCGGGGGAGGCGTGGCAGGGCTCGGGGGTGGAGTTTCTATCTGCGGAGGAGGGGTCTCAATTTTCGGTGTTGGGGTTTCAATCTTACGCGAGGGCGGGATTTCAGCTGAGAAACAAACTCCCATATCTAAATCATTCGCTGAAAAAATAGGGGGGAAAAGAAGATAATAGATGTCCTCGTGATGATATATATTCACTATGTTTGACAGACAGACGGACATACAGACCACACCCAGGCACATTACTCGTACCCTTTCACCAGACTAATCATGTTTGTTTGCTTGAGCTTAACCCGTACCATGCTAAAATTCTGATTTGGATATGCCCTTTCTTTATTTTGAACCGTACTATTAGTTGTTTACGGGGATGCTTGCTTAAGGTTTTCCCATCCTAATAGCCATAAAATTCACCCAAACATAAAAATATAACTTGACAGTATTAACTTAAAGATGTCAGGTTATGCAAACCCATAGAACGCATTGACAAGATTAATGATGACAAGATGACAAGTGATTAAAGTTCTTCTAATTACCTCCTCCTAATTTTGCATGAGTTTTCTCCTATGAAAAATATGAGTCGTCTCCCCCTGAAAACTTCTTGGATTTCCTTATGAAATTTGAAGCAGAATCAGAAAATGTAGATTTCTGCCATGAGTTTTTTCTCAAAGATTCAATTTCATTTTTTTTTTCACAATCAAGGAATTTATTTCCCATAGGCTTCAATGTTATCTTTAATTTGGATTATCTCCCCCAAGTCTGACAAAACTTGAAAAAAAAAAATTTTTTTTTTAGATGTTTTCAAAGTGACAACATTTTGTAGAAATATTAACATCCAAGGGCCATATATGAAATATGACAAATAGGGTGGGAATACCTTAAAATAGTGACTGAATAGCGAACAATGGCAGGCCAATGTACGGATCAAACCCCGCCGCAAAAGTTACCCCCCCCCCCCCTTACAGTTATCGATAACCACTGCCACCACAAGTAATTCCCGTAGATATAGGCTGGATTTATTTTTTAATTTTTGTCTTTTGTTTTGAATATATTATATCAGCTTCGTTATATTCCACGAAAATAAAATTCATGATTATGGGAAATGTCAAAAATTAAATCAAATAACATTAATTTATAAAAAATTTTGAGTCTTGGTCACATGGTTTCAACTATCATCACGTGACTTGTGTGGTGGCGGTGGTTAAAGTTGCGTAGCGTGGCGTAAACAGTGCGCGGGTTTTGTACGGATGTGCAGCATTCGTCACACAGGCGGCACACAGATTTGTATAGGTTAGTGTCTAACAGACAGTATTTCAGTCATTTTGGAGACTTCTGTCTACACGATACAGATATAGTGCTGTCTCACTGCGATATCATACAGATAAGTGACATGATACCACAGTTCCTATTTCCAATTATGCACAGGGGCTCGAAGCTGCATGGGGCGAATCCTTTAATTCGTACCTAATGGTAACATTTAAAACAAGAGGGCCAAGATGGCCCTTGGTCGTCACCTGAGAAAGATGATTGCTTAAGAAATAAAGATGCTTGAGTGTAAAAGTGAAATCCGGCTTTTTTTATGGTGAAATGGGCATAACTCCTAAATTTCAAGTTTAATATCAGTTATGATTGAACCCCATTGTGAGATTATGGGCATAAAAAATTGTCTTAATGGGTTTAAAAATGATTGTTAAAAAATGAAGTTGGTAGAGAATAAACAAGGTGAAATCTTGCATTTTTTGTATTAAAAGGGGCATAACTCCTGACCTAAATGACCATCTCGCCACAAAATTTAACTCAATCGAGACATTATGGTCATTAACAATGTCATAAAGTTTTTAAAATGATTGCTAAAAAAAGGAAGATGCTAGAGTGTAAAAAACGTGAAATATGACTTTTTTATATTAAAGGGGCATAAAATCCTGACCTAATTGACGGATCTCAGCCATAATCGAACTCAATCAAGACTTTATGGTCATAAGCATTGTCATAAAGTTTGAAGATGATTGCTCAAAGATGAAGATGCTAGAGTGTAAACAAAGTGATTTCTGGCATTTTTTTAATATTAAAAGGGCATAAATTCTGAACTAATTGACGGATCTCAGCATTAATCGAACTCAATCGAGACCTTATGGTCATAAACATTGAATAAATTTTTTGAAGATGTTTGCTAAAAAGATGAAGATGCTGAGTGTAAAACGTGAAATCTTGCTTTTTTTATATTAAAAGGGGCTTAACTCCTACCAATCAACTGATTCAGTCAAAATCAAACTAAATCGAAACTTTATGGCATAAGCATTGTCAAAAAGTTTGAAGATGATTGCTCAAAAGATGAAGATGCAAGTGTAAACAACTTGAAATATGGCTTTTTTTGAATATTAAAAGGGCATAACTCCTGACCTAAGGTACATATCACCCATAATCGAATTTGGCCTGTTTTTTATGGTTAAAAACTTTTATATAAAGTTTGAAGATAATTGCTGCTCATGAAATGAAGATGTAAAGTGAAAACAATGTAAAATTTGGGTTTTTTTTAAATTTTTAAAAAGGGGCAAACTCCTGACCAATGCCATATCAGCCAAATCGAATTTGGGGCCAAATTTTATGGTTATTAACATTGTTTTAAATTTTTGAAGATAATTGTCATAAAATAAAGTGCTAGAGTGCAAACGAAAAAATTGGGACACGGACGGACACGGACATTCATCGATCCTAAAAGCTCTCCGAGCCCCGTGCTCAGGTGAGCAAAAAAGGGAAGGGGGACACGTTTTAAACCCAAAATTTGGGGAAAAAAAAAAAAAACGCGTTTATAACAAATTCATCATTAAAAATTGACCAGGTTTTAAATTTTAAAAAATGCATACACAAAGAAAATTCAAACGAATTAAGGTGTTTTTCTCTTACAAACGATAATATGTAAATTTATTTTTGCGCGAGCTTGACAACAGCGGGGAAGGCAATTCCGGTTTCTTTCGCAGTGAATAAAAAGGTAAGTTTTATAGGTAAATTCAAAATGAAAACGAAAATGACATTTCTCGGGAAAACCTCATTGACTTGCGGAGATCCAGAAAAGCATAAACAATGCGATTGACAATGGGCCATGTAATCATTGCGAACAACGGGTAACGGGGGAATCACACCTGCTTACAAAAAAATTAAATTTAAAATATTAAGTAATGAGCGCTTTCATTTTATTCACTGCAAAAGAAACCCGAAGTAGCCGGTCCCCCCTGTTTTCAAGCTCGATTGTGGCATTAAAAAAACGTTAGTCCTTTATACTATAAAAACAACACGGGAAACGTCTCGATTCTTTATTTCCCATTCATTTAAAATGTCGAACCATTTTTCTGATCTTTTTTTGCCAAAAAATGTGAATTTAAAAATTAGGCCCAAAATAGTGTCCTTCTTTCCTTTTTTTAAAAAGTTACATTAGGTACGAAAGGATTCGCCCCATGCAATTTCGAGCCCCTGTGTTGTTAAAAGCGGAGTGCCAAACACATAAACTGTTTTATTTCAATTGTGTTGTTTTCATTTTCGGACGTTTCCGGGCGGGCACAGCAAACGTTCGCTGGCGATTTACTAGATTTTTGTGACCGCTGTAAAATATTTACGGAAATGCGATCGAATGCAGAAAAAATTTTCAAATTAATAGGATTGTATTAAACCATGCAAAAGCTTATGTCATATAGATGTAGTATTGATCTAGGCTTAAGGTAACTCGTCCTCATTAAATTGTGATCATGGTCCATCGATTGATTAGGGAATTTAATGTAAATGCTAGCCGTCGAAAGGATTTAAAAAAAAAATCTGCAATAATAGTACACATGTTTTTATTGAAATTGATATAGAATTACGGACCTGTTTATTACGAACAATAAGGATTATCGATATGGCAGACGGGACATTTCACGTTTACACTTTAATATGTTTACGAATAAAAAGGAAATTTGGGGTAAAGCGGAAAAAGATTAAAATTATTGGAAGCACACACCACACACACACACACACACACTACAAAGAAACTAACCGTTGGGACCACCCCCACCATCATCATCATCAACACACAATCTCATCTCTCATTGTAAACCATAATCATAATCTCACCACATATCTCGCGGTCGTCGTCATTATCATCTTAATTTACTTCTTACTTTGGTATAAAAACAAAAATTTAACAAAATTTTTAAAAAATTTCGACTTTTAATTTTCCGTTTGGGTAATGGAGACCTAATTATTTTTCATTTGCGACGAGCTTGAACAAAATTTTTTTTTTCAAATCAAACCCATTTAAAAAGTTATTGGCATTTGTTAAAAGGCTTGGGAATTTTGAGGTTTAATGTTAGGGATTATATTACAAAATGAATTTCTTGAAAATCAGAAGAATCTGAAAAAAAAGAAAAAAAAATTTTAACATAATTTTTTAAATTTCTATTATGAATCGAGGTTTAATTGAAATTAATTGTTTGGAAATGTCGGACAAATTATCTATTAACTTTTTTAGAGACAATAATAGATGGATGGAAGGACGGAGGGCGGATAGATAGATAGATAGATAGATCGAATTTAAAAAAACAAGGGAACAATAGAGAAAAAGTCCACTTGGCACAAGGGCTGCTAAATTGGGGTTAAAAACATAGAAAAATAGCATTTAAATTAAAGCTGACAGTCATGTTGTTGCTGTTTTGAACAGGTACAGTTGATACAGGTTTTTGTTCTCGGGGGAAATAGATAGGTATTTAATTTATATATTTGTATTTTCATTTAGTGGATAAATACCATTTTGAAAACCAAAACAAAAATATATAGTCGGAATTCATTCTACAGTATCAAAGGTTTGATGGTCTGGCACCAAAGATGTGGTTATATATGATTACCGAGTGGATACTGGTTATTAAATGTATTCAGATATCACTGAAAACGTTGCGTTCAACTAATAGGCAAACTGTGCTCATACATGCCTCTTATAAAGGAAGCTTAATTTCCCGAAAATTGAAGTTCACCACCATGAAGAGTTGCGTAAAATAGACAGTTCTGTTAAATAATACACCCGACTCGAACACCACCAATACTAAGCGCTAAGCAATACTTAAACTAGATTGAAATGTATTACACAATATATCCAAGTACATGGAGAAGTTGACATAACTATTGCTTTTATAACTATTTGATAAAAATATAAATATTGGATATTTATATTAGAGAAACAAGGAAGGAAAAATTCGCCCCATTGTATTTTAAATATACAAAATAATAAACCAAGCGCTTAGTATGGTTAGTAAATTCAGCAGGGCC
>CM037789.1:47952630-47970926 GCA_021229015.1 Solen grandis | reverse complement strand
TGTAGCATTGTCTAATGATCTCTACCAAGTTTGTTCAAATAATGGCCCTGGGGGCAAAATTGGCCCCCGCCCAGGGGGTTACTTTCTTCAACATAGGCTAATAAAGGAAAAAATCTAGAAAATTTTCTTCTCTGAAATCATATGGCCGGAAGCTTAACCTATCTTTTGTAACTTTATGGTGGGACATTTTATCTTTACTCAGGTGAGCGGATTAGAGCCCATGGGCTCTTGTTTTTTTTTATTTGACAGGTGTTTTACTGGTGTAATTCAGCCTATTATGTTTACATATGAAAATTGCAAGAATGAATATTCACCAGGTTTTCTTTTTTTATTGCTCATTTGTACAACATTTTGTAGTAAACAAGAGTTATCCTAAACCATACACCTTGCTGATATTCAGAGATTTTAGGAAATAAATTTAACCCTTCACCTCATGAATATTCATGTACAAATTTATGCTTGATGAATGCTAATTAACTGAGCTTTAAACAGGAACGGCTTCAATGGATTTCTCTTTGCTTTGCAGACTGTGTAGAATCTGAGCTACAATATTGTATAAGCAAACAGAGGAGACCCTGATCAGACAGCTTCTGAAAGAAGCAGTTTGATCTGGGTCTGCTTTGTTTGCACAGGCGTTCAAGTGGGTCTGTATGAAGTCATGGGTCAAGAGATATTAATATATGATGTGTGCTTGAATGTAAGCAATCATTTAATTGTTGAAAGAAAATTGTATTTCATTACAAATCTTACAATTATTTTGATGGTCTCATGCTTTTGTTTTATGATATATATTTTTTTCTGTGAGAAATTTGGTGTCAGTAATATACTGTAGTTGTCATTGAATAAGTTGTGTATTATTGTCCACGTAATTTTGGGGGAAAGAAGGCTTATACCATAAACATTAAAATCATTATTTTTCGTCATTTTTGTTGATACATGTGGATTCATGTTCATGAATCACTAAATAGATTTCATGGGGATGATCATTCGTGGATAAAGTCACCCATGAAATTGACGAAAATGTATCAAAATGTATCACCCACTAAAATTAATGATTCTGCAGCATTGCCCTGCTGGAAAGCATTTTGGTTCTTTTATTTTAATCAAATTTACAGAACTTGCGATAAATTTTCAGAACCAGAGATAAATTTCAGGTGTTTTTTTTTTAGAAAATAAGTTACTTTTCTGAATGAATTATGGAATAAATAAGGTAACTGTATAAACAAAGTCATCAGTGTTGTGAATCTAGTCATCTGACAGTCATACATTTCATTTCGAGTTAAATTCTAAACATTTGATCGGAAAAATAAAGGCTAATGAGATAGTATATGGCAGGTTTATTGAATTATATTTTTGAATGACTGTACTGAAAATGTAATTGAAATATTGTCAGTGGGATGTTAAACCCAACATTTTTATTTTGAACATATTGCAATTTTCATGAAAATCTCTTGGATTGCTAAAAAAAACTGAATGCCACAAATTTGCTTGGCATTGTGAGCATTCACCACATAAACAAAAATACTTGTTTAAAGAAGCCAGTCAAGGGTGCAAGAGAAAGTTGTTGCCCAAGACGGTCTTTTGCGGTTATCTAAAAAAAAACAAAAAAACAAGATGCTTGATACAGGTCGAATGTAAGTTGAACCTGTCTAAAGTGGTCAGACATAAGAATAAAAGAAGGTGGTTGCTTAGGACAGGTGGTTGTAGCACAGGTGGTTGCTAAATGGAGGTTTGATTATTTACAGAATGCTACTTTGAGAACCTTATAACCATTAGTAGCTCCAGGAAGCCATTTTACATGCATACACCTCACCTTTGCACTGAAAATCCTTCCAATTTTATAGAAGTACCCCTGTCTCAAAAAAAAACTGATTTATAATTAACTCATAAAATGGAGATTTCACAACCTGGCTTTTTAAAACTGTATTTATCGAGTGTCGGGATTTTTTAAAGTGCCCATGTCCTTTTTTTTTTTTTTTTTATGAGAAAAGTTTACCCATTACCATTAGTTATCAAAGACATGATATGTGACCATCCTAAAACCAGATCAACCCCTCCAAAAATTGGGGGGATATAGATTTGCCTTTGCCCGTACATCCCGAAACTTTGTGACATGCATAACTCCAAAAGTATTTGTGCTACATACTTTAAACTTCATGGATATATTACTCAGGACATGACTTGCACTCCTGGGTGTTGGCCTTTTTTTGTTGAAAATGTGATGGGACGGGGTATCTGTGTCCTCTGGACACATTTCTAATTTTCAGGAGTTTTGAAAATTATATATTACCAAAGATATTGACAATTTCATAGTTTCAAAGCATGAGTTTTAAGAATACTCATGGACTTTAAAAATGTATTGTGTATAAAACTCTTGATATTTCTTGTCATTTTTGTTTTTTCACTGGAAATTCCGTTGTCTTACTTGAAAAGTAGGTCATAAAACATCAACCAATCTGTTGCTGAAAGTACATTTCTAAATATTCTAATACTGTTTGAAAAACATAAAAGAAAGTATTCAACGGGTTTCCAAGGTGACGTGTTTTTGATATCCTTGAACATTTAACCCTTTACCTTATAAAGACTTATTTTGGCGTATAGACAAACAGAGCAGACCCAGTTCCTATAGTTACCTGATCAGGGTCTCTTCTGTTTGCTCATACAATATTGTAGCTCAGTTTCTACACATTCACCTGTGGTAAAGAAAAATCCATTATTTCATGAACTGTTTAAAGATGAATGAACTTTTAATAAAATCATAAATTTGCACATCAATATTCATGAGGTAAAGGGATAAACTCAAGAAATTGATAAATAAGGGTCAGAATCAGTCTTTATTCTTTTTGTCAGTAAACCTGAGATGAACAGAGCTAAGAACCTTGTAAGATAAACTGAGAATGCTTTCAGTCTAATCTGTATTTGCCATGCATTGTCAGATACCCTTGCCCAAATTATAGATATTGTCCATTGGCTGTGGGATTTTATGCCTTTTTATTCTGTCATTTTAAGTTGTGTTAAATTACGCCATTTCATTTGTTCCATCATATTTTTTTAGCCAGTCATAGAGGTAATTTTATACAGCTGTTCAAAGCATTTTTTTATCAAGCCTCTACACCAAAGGGCATTTCGTTTTTTAAGGAGTGTTTTCATTCGTCAAAATTTTAATCAACAATTGCGATGCCCCGTGGCATGATGTCATGAAGTGAAACAGATTAAGACAAATGGGATGTTTCTGTGATGGATTTAATATGATGTAAAACGGACTATCTACATGGTGAAAAGTAGGTCAGTTTCATGTCAAGTTCACTGCCAATATTGTTTGCCTGTTCAGTTTTGTATGTTCAGTATGATATTGTATGTTATTGAGAATTATGTTGATGCTATGCTGTCCTTATATATTCATAAAACTGCCAAAAAAAACAACAGTCTCTCACAGAACAAAATTCCTTTATAGTTGTTTTTATTTTAATCCAAACCAATAATATTCAACTCACAAGGTTTGCAAATTCATCAATGACTTCAACAGATCAGGCTCCTACATGGCCAAGTTAGAGAGGCTGACCTACTATCACTTAGACTCTAACCACCGTGGGTTCAAATCCTGGCTTGGTCTCAGATTTCCATCTGGGAACCTCAGTGCACTTAAGAGTCTTCCACAACCTGTAATTTGCTAGACACTGCTGTATGACTGAAAAAAAAATCTAAACGCCTGCACAACACTTGTTATTTCCCTTGCAATAGATAGCACAGCGTACGTGGGCAAGCTGTATTCCAGCAGTTCACTGATAGCATAGAAAGTACATCTTGGATAACTGTAAGTAATGTTACACCAAAATGCCTTACAATTATAAGTGCATATCTGTTTAACCCAATGAAAAACTCTACAAATCTCCCATACAAATACACTTGAATCTTGCTTTCAATACTGTCATTTAACAACCTTTGATAAACTTTTGGGATGGGGATATACCGGGATAAACCTGTTGGCATCATGTTAATTGGGAATATCACCAGTAAGACTGGTGAAATTTTTTAGTGGCAATGCCTCATGTCCAACTTTTTATCACCGACCAAATAATCCAGACCCCATGGCTTTCTATTAAGATTCAGTCTGGATTTTCACTTAGTAACCTCACTATATTAAAACACTGTACAGTTATATGACAACACTCATGAATTGGGATCCATGGACCATATTATACTTGAATTCACATTTTAAAGGAGTGGATAATAAATTATCTATATTGTATTAAAACCTTGTACTTCATGAATACAAATTTATGACTTGATGGAATATTAATTTACTGAACTCTAAATGGATTTTTTAGCTGACTGTGTAGAACCTGGACTTAAATTTTGTATGAACAAACATAGGAGACCCTAATAAGACAGCTGTTACTTCAAGAGCTGTCTGATCAGGGTCTGCTTTGTTTGCCAATGTATCAAAGTCTATATGAGCATCTCTAGAAATGTTTGATATCAAATTGATCAACTTCATTTACAGAGCAAGAGGAATAAAATGAAGAATAAATGGGTAATACTTAAATCAATCATTTTAATCAATCATTTTCATCACTATCACTTTCCTCCTCATCATCATCATCACTGTCTTCATCAGTGTCATCATCATCATCACCTTTACTAGATCCGGCAGCAGGTTCATCTGCAGCAAGATCAGCAAAGAAATCATTTTTAGCCAGCGATGGCACCAACTTTGTCTTTGTTTCCTTCTTAGCTTTCTGTCTCACATCAACTTTTTGTTTCTTAACACCACCTACATCCCAAAACTTGATCTTCTGGTCATGAGAACAGCTGGCAAGGAAGTGTTTATCTCTCGATAATGATATGTTTTCCACGGGGAAATCTCCAGGGTGTTCCCCAACCACGCCCAGGAATCTGTTGGGTAGGAGGTGAACTGCCCTGGAAAAATAAACAAGGTTTTTACAATGATGAGCAATTAGCCGATCTTATTTGTTTTAGTGCTAGCATAGACCTGGTTCATGGTTCACAGAAAAAATCAAATTGAGAGTTTTCCTCAACTTAAAATTTTGGGAGTATTCACAGACCTAAAGAAAAGAAATTTAGTATATGCTAATTTTTGAGCTGGCTCAAATTCCACCAACAATATTTGGTGCTAAGTTACACTTGAATTCTTAAACTAGGTAGATACACATTCCACCATTCATACTGCATGAAACGTTCAAGAACATGACTAAGCTATTGTGAATTTTAACTTCAAAAGCTAACAATATTTGTAAAGAAAGTATTTGAGTAAAATTATTTGAGAAAAAAGTAAAGTGAAATTCTTTTTGAAGTATTAAAGTATTACTATGTGCGAAGTACTGAAGGCAAAATTTGAACCTGGTCATTCAAATTTCTCAATTTCAGTGGCATAAATTTGAAATGAAGGAAAAAAAATCTAAATTCTAATTCTATTAACTCTATGAAACAGAGCCCTTTTATCACTGTTTTACATTTTAGACCACAACTACGGATATGCAAAAAGCAATCAAGCATACCTCAAATTCCACAAACAATACCAGAACTTACAATGTAGCACTTAGTAAAACTTTAAATTTTAAATAAGCCAGGAAAACATTCCAAAATTCTAATTTTATAAAATATGTAAATGACTAAGTTGACAAAACAGTTACCTTACTTGCTAGCAATATTTGTTATGAAATCAAATTTTAGGTACTTTTATCATGAAAAAACATCTCTAAGTATTTCAGTATTTATAAGGACTAGGAAAAGTTGATAGAATGTGTGCATGATATAATTAGTAAAATGTGTTCTTACAATTCTGTCAAATCTGCTTACCCATGATAAAATACTTAGTACTATTTCTAACTCCTTTCATTTCAAATGGTGGTATTTATAAGAAAAATATATACTGTGACCCCCCCCCCCCAACCCCACAAAAAAAAAAAATATATATTTATTATCATGAAAAGGTTCAACAAATGCTTGTTAAATTCCTCAATCGACATATTTTTTTCTTAATAAAATCTTCTTAGAACTATAAAATAAAGGAAAACTAAAAAAAACAAGAGGGCCATGATGGCCCTGAAATGCTCACCTGAGTACCATTGCTACAACTGATTACAAGGTTTTTAAACAGACAAGAATTCTGATATAACTCAATCTTAAACATTTTAGCCCTGACAATATTATACACCAAATATATAAGCACTGGGCCTTATGGTTTCAGAGGAGAAGACTTAGTGCGGGGTCATTTATCTCCAAAAGGCCACCATTTTGAAAATCTTGATAATGAACCATTAGATGATACTACATACCAAAAATCTAAGCTCTAGGCCTTATGGATTCATAGTAGAAGATTTTTTTAAAGATTTTCCTATATAACTCTATGTAAAACAAGTGACCCCTGGTGCGGGGGCATTTATCACCATAAGGTCATGATTTGTACAATCTTGGTAATGAACCATAAGATGATGCTACATACCAAATATCTAATATCTAGGCCTTATGGATTCATAGAAGAAGATTTTTAAAGATTTTCCTATATAACTCTGTAAAACAAGTGACCCCTGGTGTGGGGGCATTTATCACCATAGGGTCATGATTTGAACAATCTTGGTAATGAACCATTAGATGATGCTACATACCAAATATCTACTCTAGGCTTATGGATTCATAGAAGAAAATTTTTAAAGATTTTCCTATATAACTCTATGTAAAACAAGTGACCCCTTGGGGGCATTTATCACCGTTTGGCTATGATTTGAACAATCTTGGTAATGAACCATTAGATGATGCTACATACCAAATATCTAAGCTCTAGGCCTGATGGATTCATAGAAGAAGATTTTTAAAGATTTTCCTATATAACTCTATGTAAAACAAGTGACCCCTGGTGCGGGGGCATTTATCACCGTAGGGCTATGATTTGAACAATCTTGGTAATGAACCATAAGATGATGCTACATACCAAATATCTAATATCTAGGCCTGATGGATTCATAGAAGAAGATTTTTAAAGTTTTTCCTATATAACTCTATGTAAAACAAGTGACCCCTGGTGGGGGATTTATAACCATAAGATGATGCTACATACCTAATATCTAAGCTCTAGGCCTTATGGATTCATAGAAGAAGATTTTTAAAGATTTTCCTATATAACTCTATGTAAAACAAGTGACCCCTGGTGCGGGGGCATTTATCACCGTAGGGCTATGATTTGTACAATCTTGGTAATGGCCCATAAGATGATGCTACATACCAAATATCTAAGCTCTAGGCCATGCAGTTTTGCAGAAGAAGATTTTCAAAGTTTGCATTTTTAAAATCTATTTTTAGCTCCTGTGACCTACTTTTTCAACCAATCTGAATAATTTGTACAACTTTGATAGAGGGCATCATAAGGATGATTCCTGTGAAGTTTGGTCAAAATCCCTTCAGCGGTTCATGAGGAGATGTTGTTTAAAGCAAATTGTTGACGACGGACGCACGCACGCACGGACGACGGACAAAAGGCGATCACAAAAGCTCACCATGAGCACGTTGTGCTCAGGTGAGCTAAAAAACAACAACAAACACTTGCAGGCCAGACTTCAAGTCATTAGACAAACTCACATGGTGTAGACAAACTCACTTGGTGTACTAACATCACAAAGTTAACACAATGGCTTTCCTCCAATGCAACCCAGTTTCAATACCAGGTAAGTCTGACCAAAGTGAAAGGGTATTTGGTTTTTCATTTGAACATGTTTGTTTTCACAGAGTTACTTCCCTTTACATCAAGGATCATGGGAATGACTGAATGATTTTTTCAGCTTACTGTCGCTGTGACAGTATTTCAGTCATATAACAACATCCAGCTAATTACAGATGGAGGAAGACCCTGAATGCAATGAAGTATCTGGGTAGAACTACTAACCTACCGCAAGCCAGCTGGAAGGCTTTCTCACGTGAAAAACCGAATGACCCTGCCGAGACTCGAACCCACAGTGACTTGACCCTCTTGGCAACGGAGGCATGGAAATACCTCTATTGGTGCCAACAAGCGATTGAGCTTTTGGTAGTTTACAGATATCCTCTTTCCTTAGTACATGTTTATCCCAGACAGCACATCATAAATCTACTGAAGACATTTATTTATCAAAACAAAATGTTTTACCATGAGTTAAAGATATTCAAGACTGACACTAAGTAAACAACAAAAGAAGCACCATGAAATGTCTGTCAATAAGAAAACATGATTTTGTGCAGCTGAATTCTTTGATCTATCACTTTCACAATAACATCAACACCTGTATGACCATCTCCTTTCATCAATGACGTAAATGATGACATCTCTTGACAATTAATCAACTACTTAACAGAAACGTAAGTCCTAAGATTTGATGGAAACGCATCCCACCACTCCTGTTTCATGTAAATGTCAAGTATATGAAGACACTGACTCCAGTTATGACTTAATTATTAACACTATTTGTTAGCTCTTAAATCCTGTTCTTCTTCAAATTTAATCATTAAATCAAATATCTAAGACAGTCATAACAGCAATTAGATAGTCCACAATTATATGCATGGCTCAGAACTCAAGTACAGCATAAATGCATTCATCCTCTCTTTCTCATAAAACTTTAAGAAAAATAATTATCCTTAAACTCAAAGAATATTAACTAAGACAACCCTCTACCCCTTCCATCTCTTTCTCCTCCAAGTCAGGAGTACAATATACCGGTAAATGACACTAAACTATATTTTTGATTTTCAATGAGATACTGAAATTTATCAGTGAGATATAATTGATATCTGTTGAAACTGAGTGAGATATAAAATTTTGGTTCCCAATCTGTACATTGAAATATATAGCAAAGTAGAACGTAGAACGGATAAAGGTTTCCATAACTTCACAGTTACAAAGTTCTCGAAGTGATACAATTTTCACATTTTCATTTTGTGATTGTACCACTTCTCGATGAGATATATTTCATATCCACCCAAAACAAACAAATATCCTCTCTATGTATTTGCCACCAAATTATATGATCTATGTGTCTGTATTTTTGTATCATATACTCATGTACCTTGTAAATTGGTATGAGTTAATAATAACAGATACTTGCTGTTAACTCTTTCCCTCATAGAGGAAACCATGAAAAGACCTATGCGAACAACATAAAACCAGATCAGCCTGCGAGTAACTCGCAGGCTGATCAGGTTTTATGCTGTTCGCTGCTCCTCAGTGGTATGGAAATGAGGACTTTATAATTAAATTTGGTAAGGTTTAACTGTGGTTTTCTGCAGATCAGGTTTTATGTGGTACCTATTGAGTGCGCCAAAATGAGTCTATATGAGGGAAAGGGTTAAGACAGATCAGGCTTTATGTGGTACCTATTAAGTGCGTCAAAATGTTGTCTATATGAGGGAAAGGGTTGAGAAATGAAAAATCTGTATATTGATATCGGAGAACCAGAACTGATGAAGTTACTCACAAAGAGTATAGTTGGTGGAATTTGGGCCAGTGCTATAACACAAACTTCTGCATAAATGACTTTTAATTTAAATGCCGAATTACCGATAATAACCTTTTACCTCATGAATATTCATGTATGAGTTGATGACTTGATGAATATTAATTTACTGACTTGACTATTTGAGTTTACCGTCGCTTCGACAGTATTTCAGTCATACAGCGACGTCCAGTTAATTACAGGTGAAGGAAGACCCCTAATTCATGGAGGCATCCGTGCAGAACCAAAGCAGCTATCTGATCAGGGTGTCTGGTCTGTTTGCCAAAGAGTCAAAACATTTCTATATGAGGTAAAGGGTTAACTTTTACCATTTTTTCGGTGTTGATGGAACACTGTCATAAACCTGTGGAGATGCAAATTAGAGCTTCAGTCCAAGCTCTTTGATTCAAAATTCTGCTGTTTGCCAAGGCATAAAACATGAGACTAAGGGTTATTGAACACCTGCAGGGAAACTGCGTCAATCTTACCATGTACGTGACATCAGGTACAGATTTGTTATACATCATCTTGACAGTTATTACATGTTTGTTGTATGTAATGAACTCCTAATGATTGTGATCATGACGCTGGGGTTTGCATGAGTCACTGTGTATATCAAATAAATAAAAAGTTACCCCAGTTACCCCATTAAACTGCTCGACTCAACAACATATAAAATAGTCAAATGCAAATTTAGAAAGTGGAGTGTGTTGAAGAAAGTTGTTAATCCTCTATTAAATAATATAT
Organism: Solen grandis; assembly: GCA_021229015.1. Taxonomy (NCBI): domain Eukaryota; kingdom Metazoa; phylum Mollusca; class Bivalvia; order Adapedonta; family Solenidae; genus Solen; species Solen grandis. The sequence goes on along the minus strand of CM037789.1, from coordinate 47,960,697 downwards.
ATAACTAGGACTAGCACTCAAGGTGATTAGTAATCACACTGTCCACTTTGTCTTCAAATACTATGAGTGTAGAAAGGGACACAACACAACAAATGTGATTTCCATATAGCCCACAAAAGTGGGGGTATAAAAACTGTCAAATGCAAGTTTATTGACTGGAGAATGCTGAAAAAGGTTGGAAATGCTCCATAAAACTCCATAAAACAATATGTAATAATGTTATATTGAGGATACAGCCAAAATATGTAAGTAACTAAAGCTGTTCTTTGGAACACGTGTCACCTGCCGAGAGAAGCGTGATGGAAAATTTGTAACAGACAAAGCATGACAGACAGAAAGACAACGGATAAGTGATCCCTATGCATCACCTAGTCTTACAGCAGGTGACACAAAAAGGGATACCAGTAATACAAGAGTACAAGAGTGCTAGTCAGCGCAAATATGCCCGTCCTGCAATTTAATCAATTCATGGGACATAACTGTGTCAGGGACATTCTCACCGGTTTTCAAAATCGATGAAGATACTGTGCCAACACATATTGTGACAAATTTATTAAAGATCAATTCACATTTGTCAGTATTCAGAGAGCAGACACTGTTAATTTTGCATTTTTTCATCAATTCAAGAGCAGTAACTCTATAGTGTTTCAAACATTCTGGCTGGTTATCAAACTTGGTTGAGATATTGTGCCCATTCACATTCTGAACAAGATCAGTTCAAGTTCGTTAAAGAGTCAGAGAACAGACACTGCTAATTTAGCAATTTTTCATCATTTAAAGGGCCATAACTTTAGAGTTCCTGGAACATTCTGGCTGGGTATCTAACTTAGCAAAGATATTGTGCCAATACACATTGTGACAAAGTTTGGCAAAGACTGATTCATGTTTGTAAGAATTAAAGAGAGGACACAGTTAATTTTTTATCAATTTAAGAGTCATAACTCCGGAGCGTCTGAGACAATCTGGCTGGTTATCAAACTTGGCCGCCACAGGTTAATCCATAATATGTTCTGTCATTGAATGGGCGTATAAAAAAAGATGAGCCATTAATTTGAGATATCTTCTACCATAAAATATTTATGGAAAGTTTTACAGCTGCTCTTCAGAGACTTTATTAACTCTTTATCTCATATCCACTTATTTTGAGTTTTGGCAAAAAGAGAAGACCCAGATCAGACTGTCTGATCAGGGTCTGCTCTGTTTGTTTATACAAAAGTTTTGCTCAGATTACACGTGGTATAGAAAAAATTCATTGTTTCAAATACTATTTAAAGTTCAGTTAATCAACATTTATTTTGATAAATACATTGTATTCATGAGATAAAGGGTTGATATTTTGAACTTAAGTATAATGCCACCCATTTCACTTTGTAAGGACTGTCCCTGTTGGCCGAGTGGTTAGAGTGTCCACCTCGGGAGCGGGAGGTCCTGGGTTCAATCCCCAACCGCAACATACCAAATTCAAAAAAAATAAAAACTGTTATAGCTCCCTTTCTTGGCGCTCTGCATATAAGGGTAGTTGCAGGACTGGTTGGCCCGGTGTCAGGATAATGTCTATGGCGTGATACTGCAGTGTAGCAACACTATATCTGTCTCAAGTAGACATTGTCTCCAAATGACTGAAATACTGTCGGTGGGACATAAAACCCAACAAACAATCACTTTGAGAGATGTGAAATGGGGATACAATAATTCTACAAAAAGTAACAAAAGAGCCACTGAGGTGGTCAATACATGTTTTCGCCAAAAAGCAAATCTGTATGAGGGTATTATAGTACAACTGTTTTAAATATGAGGAAACAGTTTTGTTGTTTTTGTAAATGTCAATGATGATGAAGTCTTTCAAAAGTTATTGCATGGAAACAGTCATTCATATATATTTTGCCTATAATGAGCACATACCTCTATAACAAATCACTGGATTGTAACCAAAATCGAATTTGACCTGTTTTTATGTTTTATATCATATATTTGCATACCAAATATGAAAACAATACAAGAATACTTTAATGAGAGGGCCATGATGGCCCTGGGATCACTCACCTGAGAACCAGGTATTAGTGGGAGGAAAAGAAACAGCAAATATTTTATGATACTATGGAAAATGGGCTCAGCCCCTGCCAGCCATAAATTCAATGAGTACTTTTGGACAAGAAGAATTTTCAAATTTGTACTATACACATATAAGGAAAATGGGCTTGGTCCCCTGGTAGCCATATTTTCTTTTACCAATCCAAATAATTTGAACAATCTTGAGTAGAGAGTGACCTATGGAACATCAGTGCCAAAATACTTTGAAATCCAGCCAATACTTTTGGACAAGAAGATTTTTCAAAATTTTACTATATACATATAAGGAAAACGGGCTCTGCTCCCTGGCAGCCATGCTTTTCAATAGATCAAAAAAAATTAATAATCTTGGGAGAGAGTACCCAAGGAATATTTAAGCCTAATAACTTTGAAATCCAGCCAGCACTTTTGAGGAAATAATTTTTGAAGTATTCACATTTTTTCCCCCTTTTAGTTGCTATGGCAACCAGATTTTGACATGGAATTCAATTCTTTGAACAACTTTGGAAGAGGACCACCCAAGACATATTTCTGTCAAGTTTTACGAAAATTGGCCCAGCAGTTTAGGAGGAGATGTTGTTTAAGTTAAATGTTGACATGTTGACGACGAATGTCAGACGATGAGCGCCGGACATTTATGTGTCACATTAGCTCACCTTAAGCAAGTTGTGCTCAGGTGAGCTAAAAAATGATTGCGCAGAAATGAAATGTCTACAGACGAACTGACAGACTGATGGACAGAGCTATACCATAATACGTCCCATCATTTGATGGTGATAAAAAAAAAAAAAAAAAATTCTGACAATTGTTCTATACACCTGCCTGTTTTTTGTTGACAAATCAAGTGATGCTTTGCCACAATACTACACTATTGACACAAGGCATGAAACCACAACCAGTCACACAATCATACGATTAAGTATACCAATCTTGGACCCTCTCTTACACACTGAAACAAGTGCATAAGACTGGAAAAGAGAGAAGGGGAGAGAGAAAAAGACACAAGGATACAATATTGATAACCCACTTTGACAATAAATATCCTCTTACCTGATTAATCCATCACAGGAACCAGTCAGTACAATGTCATCGGTTAGGGGAACCATACAGTCTACAGACATGGGGTGTCCAGGGAATCGGTCACTCATATTTCCCCACTCTCCCCAGTTGAAGATAGTAAGCTCCCCCATTCCCCCACCACAGACAACCTTCCCTTGTTTCTGCAGAAGAAAAAATCACCATGGAAATTAAAACTTGAGTGTTCCAGAGGTATAAAGTGATATCATACATGAGTCAGGGTATCAAAGTTGTGGGTCTGAATCCAGTTGGGTCCAGTACACATGTGGCATGATATTACATCAAGTCACTATTTCCTAACACAGGGCCAACCTGTCCTGGAAGTACTCCTACTTAAGAATGTTGCAACCAAGGATCAAACCCACAACCTCCAGATTCCAGGGCAGACGCTCAAACCACTTGACCACTGTCCCCAAATACCAATCAGGGGAATTCATGTGAGATTATGAATAGCATGCGAAATGCATTTAGGTATGCTCCAATACTAGCAAATACAATAAATTGGAGGGCACATGGTGCCTTCTTCAGATATATTTCAGTGTGAATGCTGCAACACGTCATATCTCACTTATTTTCTGACAAAATGTCACACTGGCATACATTTGTATGCCTGCATGAAAGCTTGCTGTAAATATGTTTCAACGCCTACTCAAATAAAGCATGACGTGACTTTCGTCATTCCTGAAAATAATTGTGTTCTATATCCACACATCAAAGAATACAGGATCTTACAAAGTAATACACAAAATATCCTTTATATTTAAAGTAAATAACTTTTGTCTTATCAGACATCTTAATTACAAAGGAAAGAGCTCATTCATTTTGAACTCTTTGTCCTCCATTTTCAAGTAATTCACCAATTACAAACTGACACTACCACAAATGTGTACATGATATGGCATTAGTAAGCCTCTTCCACCCAGAAAAAAAAGCACAGTATTATGAAAGTAAATTGGTAGGTATTTTGATGTAGCTTACCTTAATTATGGCCAGAGACAAGAATTCTGAATCAAAGAGTTCAGACTGAAGCTCTAACTTGCGTCTACGTAGGTTTATGGCAGTTAGTGTTCCATCACCACTGTTAACATAAAATCAAAAATTGTGGTAACCCTTTTTCTCAATTAGACATGTTTTCGACACTTTGCCAATGTCACAAAATAATGTTGACGTGGCCTGAAAATAAGTGTAGATTTAGAGTACGTTGTATTTGTCACATAGGCCAGAGTGGAACTGTGTTAACCGATTTTGATTATATAAGGTTTATCACAGGTTTCTTTTATTACCTTTTGTTCAGAATGAGATATGATTAGGGTTTGAAATAGTTATATCTACTGTTTTGTTAAGTTTTATGTGTATTAAGAGAGATGTTTAAGGTTTAGAAGTTTAAACCTATAGTTTCTTTATATAAGCCCTTTTTATCAGTATACCTCAGTGTTGTCAGTGTTTCTCGGGATGCACGGGATTCAGCGATTTACAATTTATTGCACGATTCACGTGATATTTGTTTTTTAAGAGTAAATCGGGGGGGTTTTAGTATATAAGCTGATTTGTATGAAGCCTCAGTGTCAGATTTTGATGGGAGCTACGGAGGATACCTGGTCCAGTCTAGAGTATTCTGACAAAATTACATTACGGAGCTTGTCCGTATTTAGTTGGGGCATGGTGCCTATGTAAGCCGGAAGGTTACAGTCGTTACGGGACCCCAATGGTAGACTACGTCGCAAGGACGGGAGAATCTAAGCATGCGTCATATGGACGACAGGGTGTCTACGGTGGACTAGTTGCATTTAGTTATGTAACCTGGGTGGTCACAGTTGATACGGGACCCCATTGGTAGACTACGTCGCAAGGACGGGAGAATCTACGTATGCGTCATATGGACGACAGGGTGTCTACGGTGGACTAAGTGGATCACATATACTGAAGGGACAGCAACGACAGGAAGTCAGTGTTCATCGATAAGAGCATGTGTTATAGTTTATGAGTACTGTGAATTTAGGAATCATTTTGTGAATGTGGCACATTGAAGTGCGTTTGTATCAGTAAGCCATTATGTAGTTAATATGCGGGCTTAAAGTGAAAACAGAACATTCAGTGCAGTTATTATTATTGTACCAACAGATTAAAGAGACAGTTAGCCGGCAGATTTTTTCATATTCTTTAATTCTTTTTCTAATATTCTCGTTGTTTATATTTTTATATTAAATATAATTTTAAAGAAAGTTGTTTGGTATTTATTCTACCTTAGAGAGTTGTCCGCCCTTGGTCATTTTGTTACAGCCAAAAAGAGGAGAACTAGATCAAACAACCCCTTGAAGGAGCTCACTGATTGTAGCTTAGTTTCTACTGTCTGCGAGGCAAAAAAAAAAAGTCCATTGTTTCATATACCATTTAAAGATCAGTAAATTATTTTTTTTAAGGCATACACTTGTACATAAATATTCATGAGGTAAAAATTTAATTGTATTCAGTGGGTGAAACATTTTTAATAATAGTCTGTACAACCAAAACTTCTTGTGAAAATGAAATATCTGTTAATGTCACTGTCAGATTGTGTTTATGCAGTAGGAAAGCTAAAGGTCAATCTCAATGAAATCAGCTCTTCGCTCTGATTCTCTACCCTATGAAGATCTAACAACATCCACTGAAAGGTCATCTCAAGTTGACCTTTACATCATGAATATTAATAAGAAAATTATATCAATATGTCCTATCAAAGCAATTTGAAAATCAGGGCACCTAGGTGATATCTGCAAAATTAAAATTTCAATTCGCTGTCGTTTAGTTGCAAATATAGACTTACTGGTACGCCAGGATGACAAACAAAGTGATTTTTTTATAGTTCAATGTAGGTACAAACCCATTTTTACTGTTATGAACACCTTGTTTGTACCTATATGGAAAAATCCATTTATGTGTAAGTTCCAGATATTGTCTTTTCCATCAAAAATGGTCAAACTGCAAAACACAGGTAATATTCTCCAAGGTGACTTAGTGAAGGTACTTCTGTTAAAGTATGGACAAAATTTATTAAGAAATGTAGAAGTTGTGCACAAAAGAATATTTCCCTTTATATTACATCCGTTAAGGGGCAAAGGGCCATAACTGCAACAAAAATAGTCGAACCACAAAACCCTGACAATATGCGCCAGGTCACTATGTAATAATGCTTCTGTTCCAAATCCGTTGAAAAATGTAGGAGGAGTTGCGCACAGAAGAATATTTCCCTATATATTACATATGTGAAAAAATAACAAAGGGCCATAACTGCATCAAAAATAGTCGAACCACAAAACCCTGACAATATGCACCAGGCCACTATGTAACAAGTGACAGGAATTGTCACAAAACCAGGTTTTCTTTTCGCAATGTTTCGTCCCAGTACAGATTATTTGTATCAGTCAAATAATTTTGTGCTCAATGTCTATTAAATCTAATGCAATTCTGTATAAAGCAAACATACATAATATGTGCAACAAGGATTTTTAACTTACATTTATCCACATTAACTTTGAACAAGACATGAATATGATGCAACAATCTGCTTCTGAAAATGTCACTTAAGCATTCACTTTAACTAAATTCTACTTTATTTTTTTTGTAGGGGTATATAGGAATCACCAGTTGTCTGTCTGTCTATCCCTATTCTTGTAAGCACAACTTCTAAACCTATTTGACCACCAAAAGGGGAGATAATCCATTTTCAATTTTTTTAACAAAAATAGCTTGTAAGCGTAACTCCTCCTAAACTGTAAGATGGATGTCACACAAACTTTACATAACAATGGCACATCAAATGTAAATATGCATGAAGTATGGGATTTCAAATTTGACAACTGAAAGGGGAGATAATCCATTTTCACAAAGTGAAGTTCCTATGCACTGCATTCTGCCTCAATGAGATGTATGCACCTATAAAGTTTCAAGTCAATACCTCTTATAATGTAGGAGTTATGCTCCAGACAAGGAATTTTATCAAAGGGGCATAACTCCATCATAAATGGTCAAACTGCAAAACACAGGTAATATTCTCCAGGGTGACTTAGTGAAGGTACTTCTGTTAAAGTATGGACAAAATTTATTAAGAAATGTAGAAGTTGTGCACAAAAGAATATTTCCCTTTATATTACATCCGTTAAGGGGCAAAGGGCCATAACTGCAACAAAAATAGTCGAACCACAAAACCCTGACAACATGCGCTAGGTCACTATGTAATAATGCTTCTGTAAAAGTTTGGGCCAAATCCGTTGAAAAATGTAGGAGATTTTGTGCACAGAAGAATATTTCCCTATATATTACATATGTGAATAAATAACAAAGGGCCATAACTGCATCAAAAATAGTCAAACCACAAAACCCTGACAATATGCGCCAGGCCACTATGTTATAATGCTTCTGTAAAAGTTTGGACAAAATCCGTTGAAATATGTAGGAGGAAATGCGCACAGAAGAAATTGTTTACGCCCGCCCACCCATCCGCCGACATACCCCAATCTAATAAGTTTTCCTTCAATAATCCTGGTTAAAAACATTTCTGACAATTCATCAACTGTTTTCATGAGAATACCGCCCGGCAAAAACAATTCATTTTAATTTGCTCTGTATAGTATCATCTGAAGGTTTGTGTTTTTACATGTGAAACATAAACAGATGCTTGTTATCTTGAAGACAATGCCATACCTCTTATGTGTCCATTAAAACTCATGTCATTCTGTCAAGTTCTACCTTTTGAATTGTTAAAGAAATAAAATATTAATCTTCATTCATAACGTTAAATATATTCAAGAAGTTACATGGGTGGATTTTGAATTGCAACACTGTCGAAACTAAAGGGTAATAGTTATTGAAGATATAGGCAAATTTCCAGCAATTCATGTCATGTTGAAGCAAATATGAATGTTCTTCTTTGGCTGTAAAGGC
>CM037789.1:47918077-47952530 GCA_021229015.1 Solen grandis | reverse complement strand
CTGCAAAGGTCCTTTGATCTTAATACTTTTATTGATCTATAATTACATATAAATATATATACCTTTACAGAATGGCCTTTTAAAACCCGTTTTACAGTTATGAATGCAATGTCCAGTCATATGATGACAGTCGTTGTTGTAACACTTGCCGCATATCTGCTTACACTCATCACCCCATGTGCCCTCATTACACTCTATAGTAACAGAAAGAAGTCATTGAAAAATCGTGTGTGAACAAATGCTTAGTTTGTCCGCACCTAAAGCAAGAGGTCGCCTGTTAGATTCCCGTTCGCAGAAAACCAACCTCAAATAAATAGATAGATATAGGGTAGTTTCAGGACTGGTTGTGCAAGAACTTCCACATAGGTAATTCAGACACTGTTCCAGGTTTCATTTTAGTATCATACACTTCACTGAACGTTTAAAAAGACTGAAAGGGAATCAACAGCAACGATAAAACGCGAGCAACAACAACATGTACGACACTTTTTTTCACAAAATTAAGCAAAGAATAAATGTAGTATCGAGTATTTATTTATTTATTGTTTGTGTTTCTTTTTTCATTTTTATCATCGTTTTCTGATGATTATGAAAATAAAGCAAATGTTGTTGTAATATGTTATTCCTTATTAATTCGATTCGGAAACAAGTTCATAAATCTATAGTAGACGTTCTCGACAATACCTTGTCTGGACCAAAACAGGGTTCGAACTAACAACCCCCAGATCCTCAGTATATACGATACTACTAGAACACAACTAATTCTTAGATAATTAACCGTTTATTGATTGAAAGATCGATACAATTATAAATCGAATAAAGTAAAACTGAATATATAACAACCTTGTTTTATTTTTATAATTATTATTTATAAATGTTTTGATCTCGTAATTTGATTTTAATCGCTCAATTTCTTTTCACTAAGATTTGCCTCTTCTATTTTATAGTATGTATTTCAGAAAGAAATAAGGAACTGTTTTTGAAAAATATAACGAAGATATTTGTAAACCTACAACAATTGTATGGAAAAAATGAATATATACAAATCAAATAATATATTGAGTGATATTTAAGAAAGGTGCCCCAAAGAAACTTATGATTTTCACCATTCATCGTATATGCAACCCTAACATAATTTAAAAATATTTAAACTGCTATCTTACGCCATATGCAATGCCTTTGATATTGTTCAAGTATCAGTATACTATCTTTATTGTATCGAATATCACTTTTTGCTTTGTTGTCAAGTATATGCTTATATAAGACAAAACTATTAAGGTAACAGGTACTCATCATGGCCTTCTATACTAAAATTAAAATAACATCATGTCATCGAAAAAAACTTTATAAGTGAAGTATTTCAGGTTCGCAATAAATCCCTTGAAGCATTAACTGTTCCATAAAATTTGTAAAGTATTTTATAGCTCTATATAAGTATATGTTTATTGTTTAATTACCTATGCTCTTGTTTGCTTAACATGTGGTGGAATTGCATATATGTATAATCATGTTTTGTTTAACATGTTGTGTAATTACTTAGTTAAACTTGCAGTGTAATTGCTCTATTGTTGAACATGTCGTTTTCTTTTCTTTTTTTTCTCCTTCTTATTTTATATGCATTGAAATGTGTATGTCTTGGTCATGTTTGAATGTATTTTTTGTAAACGGCCTTGGGCACTGGATTATGCTGATTTGCCAGTAAAAAAACTGAAACTGAAACTTTATTATAACGAATACAAATATAATTTCTGTATTCTGTCTTTTCAGTTTATTCTCGATCGTTCCTCGCCATTTTGAGACATTCTACTAAGTATAAGTAAGATAATAGTGCTGCCACACTGGAGCCAAAGTAAAATATCCCGTTAGATATTACGTTTGGCCAAGTGGTTAAAAATTTTTATCATGTATTTTGTGATAGTAACATAACAAAGACACTGAAATATAGTATGTTACTATTGTATGTCCCATCATACCCGGCGGCCAAGTGATAAGATAGTCCGAACCGGGAACAAGAGGTTGCGTGTTCGATCCCTGGTCATCAATAAACAGATGTAGGGTAGTTTCAGGAATGGTTGACATGATTTCAAGATTGGGCGTGTTATTACGTCATGTGGGTTAATGCTGTTAATGTGTGGTAGCACTATATGAGTATACTTCTTTGAAGTAGACATATTGTCTAAATGACTTACCAACAGTTAAACCCAGAAAATAAACAGAACGACCAAAATGATAGAATTAATTTGTACCAGTCTTAAAATGTGTATATCCTCGATGAAATTCGTTCAGATATTGTATTTTTTCCAAGTTTGATATACTGATGATAATTGCTCATAGTAATTAAAGTATAGTAATTGGATGGCTTACTAAAGTATTTCATATATAAAAATAACAATTAATCACTATGAATTTTAATGTGACCAAGATATGTTTTTGAATGCACTGTGGATTTCATTTACAGGTAAGGATAAGGCATCATTAGTAGTACTTACTTTGATCACATTTCGGATTTTTCCATCCAGGTTTACATCCTTCAGGACAATGGCCATCAACATGGTCACACATGAGGCTATCTTTACAATTGTAAGAACAAAGTTGGCTACAATTTTCACCGTAGTACCAAGAAGAGCACTCTGGAATATATTTAATACCAAAGTATACAACTTTCTACTGAACGTTCGTTTAGACACGCTTGTTCTCTTAATTGCACAAATTCTGTAATAAATAAACTTGAAAATGGCGCTATTACTAAATATATATTTAGTTGCTTTATGATAATGTTCCTGAGGTGTCGAGGGGTATTTTTTATATGCGCCCACGTGTGATTTTTTCGGATCTTCATATTTGTAAGACTCGTATTTCTTTCATGAGGGTCAAAAGTACCATTTTCACGGATAAAGAATTGAAAATAATTAGTTTCTATCTTTGAATATTCATCCGATGAAACGATATTTTTCATCGGTAAGAAAGTCGGTAAAGAAGATCACAAAACAAAATTCGAAAACAAAAGTAAGAAATAACTTGAATAATGTATGTTGGCTTTTCAATCTTTTCATTATTTTGAAATAAAAATCATGTTAACGTCATTCATGCAGAGATTCAGATGCTAAAATATGATGATTTTCAGACGCATTTGGGTCGGACTGCACTTTTGTTTAGCATTTGACGAAGGAATAATAAACAGCAAACCTGTTCTCATGTTTCATACATATATTATTATTATATCTGCTTGTCATTGAATTTATTGCAGTGACTTGAGGCAGCCTCAAGCGTTTAATTCATTAGAAGGTACTACGGTCCCGTAGTACAAGGGCTATTGATAATAGCAGGTCTGGTCGACCAATGATAGTGAACGATAGTGTCGTTACAACAGTAGAAATGCTATTGACGGAAAATAGACGCATCAGTGTTAGCCATACTACTGAGCGTCTCGAAGTTACAAGCGGAACTTTCCATAGCATACTAAATTATAATCCAGGTATGAACAATATATTTTTAGCGACGTATGGACGATGAAGTAAAATCCGAAGTTTGCTGCCCTTCAGAGGTCTCTGACTTAAGAAAACCAGTTGCTTGGTAGGATAATAACATCGGATGAGACGCCAATAAACTAGTACGACCTGCAAATGAGCTTTGTAAAGCCTTATGTACGACAAGTAGGTAACGCGACACGATCAGAAAAAAATGGTGTAATATCACATAAATTGTGACGCAGACGTCGAAACACCATCCCATTAGATAGTGTGTCTGTTTAAGCTGTCAAGTTTTTCTGCTTTAAATGTCATTGTTTTAATAGGGTGTTATGAATCACCAAGTAAAATCCTTACCTAGTTTTAAGAGAAGAATATTTTTGAATTTATCTAATGGTTTATAATGGAAAACATCCCTGCCGCATGATAGACTTTTTTTCATGGCAACATCCTTTGCACTTTTAGTAGAATATTTGTAAAAATACACCCGTAGGAAATATATTAGAAAGCTGATGTTTAAGATACCTTCGACACATCTGAAGCCCTGCCAGCCAGCAGTACACCCTTGTATACACTGACCACTGACCTTGTCACAGCTCTCTTTGCAGTTGGCATTGCATATTTTTTCACAGTTGTTACCGTAGCTTCCGTCTTTACATTCTGAATCAAAGATATTAATAACTTTTTGTCGGCATGATGGTTTTTATAGTTGTTTATTATAAAAGCCCAATGCATCTAATTCATATAATGAAATACGTACTTTATTTGAACAACCAGTTTCACCCTTTACGAAAAATATACATTAACTGATATTTGAAGTTAAGGTACATACAAATTTATTATCTGATGCAACTAACAGAATTAATAAGAATCAATAGGAATACCAGTAATTTCTTTAATCTCTCTTTCAATCATATTTTCGATCTTTTCTTTCTTTCTTCTTTTTTTAAAATATTCTATTAAACATAAGTAATTTCTAGTTAGTTATAACGTGGTCAAGTGGAAAAGAGGTGTTCCTCACCCGTGTAAGATAGATCTGTCCATGTTCTTTTTTTTATAATATTCCAATCTATTTTGACAAGTTACGTAGAAATGGTCGTTTGAGGTTGTATATATTAATTTAAGTATACAAAATTACCCAAAACTACGTTGATGAAAGGTGTGTTGTATGAGCGTATACTATAAAAGTTGCCTGTTGTCTAATCGGTGCACGTAACCACATTATCTACTGACATACAAATGTATCAATACTGACCTTGGTCACATTTTGGACCTTGCCAGCCAGGGCTACATTCCTCTGGACAATGACCATCAGTTTTTCTACAGTCGGAGCCATATTTACAGTGTCCAGAACAGTTTTGGTTGCACCTATCCCCGTACCGCCCGTCAACACACTCTATAATATATATTAAATAACATCTATTCATCTTACTGTTCTTAACTGTTAATTTTTTACAGTGTCGAGAATTGTTTTGGTTACACCTTTCATCGTATCTCCAATCATCACACACATGTATGACATCTGTCCATCTCTATTCAGGGAACGTTTTCGACATATTCATTTGTACATGATTATTGCTAGAATATATGTACCGAGCAAAACTGAAAATATATCAATATGCATATAAAAGAATAATATTTCCTTTTGCAAAATCGAACATGTTTATATAAAAAAAAATGATAAACCGATGGGTCTACTATTTTGGAAAAAGAAAAACAATATTCTTAGAAATGTAAAAACTACATAGTTACATATTGTGCTCAACAGTAATTTATTTTTATTTTTCTTTCGGAAAAAAACGCTGCTTCAAAAAACAATTATCACATTTTGAGAATATCATTGAAATCTAAATACCAGTGTACCAGATGTAGTATACTGTGCAACATCGTGCACTGAAAACGTGCTTTATCCTGTTGGTCAACTTCACAACACCGTCAGTGAATTTTGACACTCATCAGAAAAAAATGCTTAGTCATGGTTTATTTGAATGTATTAACCTTTAAAATATACTCGGTCTTGCAAGCACTTCTTTGCTAGTTTATCATTTTTTCGGCATTAGCTGCAGTTTTAGTACCTGCAAATCTAATGTACACCTCAAAATCGATATAGCCGATTTAACTGTAGCACACCGCGCTTAGTAGTGTATCCATGCCTTGTGATTCTGCGCTAACAAATATGAATGGAATATGTTAATAAAAAACATACCTACTTTTGATGTGGTAAAGTTTGTTATCATGTTTTTCTTTTAAGATTTCTTTACGATAGAAATACAATATTAAGTGTGCAGAACAGTAATCCAATTTACATATATAAAGATCTACTCCTGAGATCTAAAGTAGCGCTTGGCATTAAAAATTCAAATTCATGTTATTTACCCAGGTAGTTCAAAAAGCAGAATAAATGCATCCAGAATGAACACATAAAGTGAAAATACACAAAAAGGTTGATATTGTTAGCTCATTTGAGCACAACGTGCTCAAGGTGAGCTTTTGTGATCGCCCTGCGTTCGGCGTCCGTCGTGCGTCGTCAACAATTAGGCTTGTTAACACTCTAGAGGTCATACTTTAAGGTCAATCTTCATGAAACTTGGTCAGAATGTTTGTTATTATAAAATATTGGACAAGTTTGAATTTGGGTTATGTGGGGTCAAATAGTAGGTCATGAGGTCAAATCTTAGAAAAACCTTGTTTACACTCTAGAGGTCACATTTTTGGACATATCTTCATGAAACTTGTTCGGAATGTCTGTTTCCATAAAATCTTGGACAAGTTCGAAGTATGTAGTCATGTGGGGTAAAAAAGAAGGTCAAAATGAAAAATCCAACACATGTTGCTCATTTATAATCAGGTGAGCGATTCAGGGCTAACATGGCCCTCTTATTTTTTTTTTTATTTTTTTTTTATTTTTTGAAGATTTGTCGATATTTTCTTGTCTTAATATTGTTGAGGATCTTAAGAATTTCCATCTCTTCAGCTTTAACTTTAGAAATTACGTATTAAGTCGAAATTCTTTTTGTTAAATTACATAAATATTACCGCAGCATGGTGAAATCAAGAGTTTTGGGTTTCACAACCGTTTCACATATATGACAAAACAGGACCCTACATAACTGAAACTGGTTATTTTGGGAAAATGGTACTCAGAAACTTAGAGCCAATTAAATATCAGATGAAATGTGTCTTTCTAATCATTTAAAAAAATCATTTCGCTGATGGAATTACAGTAATCCTGAATTATACATATTGCAACTATTTCGAATGGCCCACTGCTTTAAAAGTCTTACATATATAATTCTTCCGCTGCAAAATAAGAGTTTTGGATGCTGCAGCCAAAAGCCAAAAGTTAAACACATTAGCGAAAACTCGGTTTCGCTGAAATTTACTAAATGTTTGGAAATCTGTTACTGTTGACTGAATTATACATATTGATATATATTTCCAACAGAATTTTAATTTATATAAAAAGGTGTTGGCTGGTGGTGGTGTGAAGGTGGCAGCCCAGCAGCGCGAATAAAGACTCGCGATTAAATCAATAAAGTGGATGAGGAAATGTCAGGAAAGCCTTAATTATGAATATTGCAAAATCTCAAACGATGCTTTATATTTTCATAACAAAGTCGATTATTCTCGCTGAAAGAATTACAGTGTTGGTTGCGGAGGATGAAATTTCAGAACAAAAGCGAAAACTCAATTTAAAATCAAATGGATGTAGATTTACCTCAGAGGAATGAATCTTACATAATTACATTAATTTTATAAGCTTTATAGGTTATATGAAAATAGAAAAAATGGCTGATGGAAGCGTAAATATAGAATCACGATTACATTTATAAAGTGGATATGACAATGCCGAGGAAGACAGAATTAGATATATTTACAATATTTTCATACGGCTGTATATGTTATAAGACATTTCGATATTTTCGCTACTAGAAATACGGTTTTGGCTGCTGGTACCCGGGTATAGAATTGTTACCCGTCACCCGATGTCGACATTTTTTGTAACGATACCCAATGAACTTCGTTTCATTAAAACATAAAATCACTTCAGTAGCCAATTCGTACTGATATCCATTAACATAATTCCGCTTTCTATCAAGAAATTATCTTTACATGCCGTATTTTGGTGTACAAGTTCATATTGTTTAGCGATTATTGAATTGTGTTAAAATCAATTTGCATTCTGCATTGGGTACTCGGGTACAAGCGGGTAATAGTATGACTGGTACCCGATACAAAATTGACTCTGTTTAGAACTTGTTTGGTCCCTTCAAGAAACAATCTCGAAAGTTGTGAAATTTCGCACTTCAATTTACAAGAAATATATTACCGTCCCTATTTAACATCATATAAAAATCAAATACAAATAGATAAATTATATTTGTTAACGAAATACCATGAACTATCACTTGTACTTCTACTGCTACAACCACTTCAACAGAAATACAAACATGTTCGACATGTATCATACTCAAATTTAAGTTTAATTCAATACATACATTGTAACACGCATTTGCATATGTGGTCGAGTAGTTCATTCGACTTACAACAATACAATCTTAGTTAGATACTCTGATTAAATTACTTAGAATGGTACTTATTATGCAATTTTACCAGCTAAATCGCTGTTAATTTGTTGTTACAACATTACGAGTTGGCTAGAAAAAAACAACAGTTTGTGACCCAGTGTTTTTTAATCGTGTAATTAAAAGGAATCGGTAGATTAAATGAGTGCAGACATTGCATCAAGATATTAGTGAACACTGTACAGGGTATTCGTTGTATCCCACAGATGCCTAATTGCAGTTTGATTTGGTTTGAATTACATTTATCTAGACGCTGTAAGGAAACTGAAGCTGCAACACGATTATTTCACGATATTCTACTTCATTTCTTGGTATTCTTTTTATGACAGATACATATATAAATGGTCATACAATATGTGATAGATTGTATCGATTACTATAATTATTATTGATGGACATACCCTTACAATGAGGCGGTTTAAACCCACTTGTACAACGATTTTGGCATCGACCGGTCACATGATCACAAGTTGTATACCCAGATGTATACAAACAGTTGCCACATGTCTGTTTACAGTCTTCACCCCACGCGCCCTTCGAACATTCTACATTAACAAACCAGTGAAGCTACAGCATAAGATTAATTTTTGAGCATGTGCAAAAGATTAAGATAACATTTGAGGTCATCTAGAATATCAAAAATAGGAATTATACATGAAATGGTTCAAAGATATTTCGTATATGTCTTTATTAAACACGAAGACCTGAAATGAAAACATACCTTGATTACATGTCTGTCCATCCCAGCCAGGGTCACATCCTTTTGGACAATGACCATTAACCTTTTCACAAATGGAGCTACCCTTACAGTGGATAGAACAACTTTCCTTACATGATGTACCGTATTTCCCATCGAGACATTCTGAAATATACCAAAATGTTAAAACATCGATCACTTAACATGTTATTTAAAGAAAAACAAGAGGGCCAAGATGGCCCTGAATCGCTAACCTGAGAAATATTGCTTTCATTGCCTTTTACAAAATAGTCATACTGAATACAAAATCCATGCAGAAGAACAGCAATATAATCTTAATTCCAAACAAAAAGTTTACATGTGGTCCATAAAGCCAAGTTAACCCTAGCGTGGGATCAATTTTGACCACAGGGCCATGATTTGAAATCTTGGTTCAGGTCCGCAAGTCCATGTTACATACCAAATATCTAAACCCATGATCTTGTGGTTTCTAACAAGGATATCTTTAAAAAAAAATCCTATGTAAGTCTATGTAAAATCAAGTGACCCCTGGGGTGGGACCAATTTTGACCCCAAGGCTATGATTTGAACAAACATGGTAGATGTCCATAAGGCAATGTTACACACCAAAAGTCGTAACTCCAGGCCTTGTGGTTTCTGAGAAGAAGTCAATTTTCTAGATTTTCCTATTTAAGCCTTTGTAAAATCAAGTGATCCCTTGGAAAGGGCCAATTTTGACCCCAGGGCCATGATTTGAACAAACCTGGCAGATATCCATACGGCCATGTTACACACCAAATATTTTAACTTCAGGCCTTGTGGTTTCTGTTAAGAAGATTGTTCTAGTTTTTTTTCTATAAAAGTCTATGTCAAATCAAGTGACCCCCGGAGCGGGGCAAATTTGACCTAAGGGCCATGATTTGAACAATCTTGGTAGATGTTCATAAGGCAATTCTACACACCAAATATCTAAACTCCGGAGGCCTTGTGATTTTCTATTTTTTATCCTACATAAGCCTATATAAAATCAAGTAACACCTGGGGCGGGGCTATGATTTGATCAAACTTGGAAGAGATCCACTAGAAAATGCTACACACCAAATATCAAAACTCCAAGCCTTGTGGTTTCTGATAAGATTTTTTTCACTATATAAGCCTAAGTATGTAAAATCAAGTGGCCCCTGGGGCGGGGCATATTTTGACCCCAGGGTCATGATTTGAAGAAACATGGTAGAGGTCAACTAGACAATGCTACACACTAAATATCTAAGCTCTAGGCCTTGCAGTTTTGCAGAAGATGATTTTCAAAGTTTGCATTTTCAAAATATATTTTTAGCTCCTGTGACCTACTTTTTTAACCAATCAAGGCAAGTTGAACAATCACGATAAGAATGATTCCTGTGAAGTTTGGTCAAAATCCATTCAGCGGTTTAGGAGGAGATGTTGTTTAAATGAAATTGTTGACGCCGGACCTACGCACGCACGGACGCACGCACGCTTGCACGGACTACGGACGCCGGACAAAAGGGGATTACAATAGCTCACCATGAGCACGTTGTGCTCAGGTGAGCTAAATAGGCATTTCCTCTACGACGAAACACCATATTCCCCTAAAATATGCTGTTCAAATGAAGACGGCGATCTAAATAATACATAATGATAATACACCCTGGGCTCATCAGAAGGTTATACATAATTCTTTTCTTTTGGATAACGTGTTAAAAATCATAAAATTATGGGAAATTCACTGAATAAGAACAGAGTCGGATATTTTATATCTTAATTTGTAATATTCACCACACCGAAAGTAAATGTATGTATTAATTTCTACATGTTATCGGTCTCGCAACGCAGTTCCTAGCTCGATTCATGTACAGAATAGTAAGTACTGAATGAAACTCTCGTCTCCGAGCCAAACAAGACTTTATTTCCATCATTGTGCTATATCATATATCGTTTCGACTGGAATAAGTAGATTTAATTAAGTGCAAATAAATATTTAACAACTCGAGATTAGAGAGATAACTTTACGATGCTTTACTTCCTGTTCTTGGTAAACATAATTATGTCATATGCAGTACGTTTTTATAATTATTATTATTATTATTATTGATGAACAAACCTTTACAAAAATACGGTTTAAACCAATTTTCACAATGATCATGATAGCAGCGACCGGTCAAATGATTACAAGAGCTATACAAACAGTTGCCGCATGTCTGCTTGCAGTCTTCACCCCACATTCTCGTTGAACACTCTACAATAACAGAATCTTGAAAGCACTGCTTATGATTGTTCTTGGTGTGTATGTAATAGATTTAGAACTTGATATACTCATGACTATCAAAGTAGAAAAAGTTCTTGATACTATACACTTAATCACACTTCTTACGCATCACTTTCTCAGAATTGGTTTAAAATGTCTATTTCGAGGGCTGAACGGAAAATCTGTCGCAAGTCACATTTTTATCAAAAATCACCTTTTTTCATTTTTGACAATATCTATCACTAATACATACATATAGAAAATATTGAGATCAAATTCTTATTTCAAGTAAATTTAATGCATAAGTTGTAAAAGTGTCGTATTTCTATACTTATACTTTTGTAAATGGAAAACTGTTACATAACTTGAGTTACATACAGTTTTCCACTGTTTATGCTCATATACTTGCAGCAGAATCTTGATGGAAAACTGTTGTAGCTCTGATCAAGTTCTTCATTTTTATAAAGAACTTATTTTATCTCGTCAGGTTAGCATAATTGGCACTATTTCAATTTGATGTTGAGAATTGAATAAATTTCACTTTAACGACCGAAACTGATGAAGCAATAGCCAAAAATGTCACATCATGGTGGTCAAAATTTTCATTTGATATGCTTAAGGAAGCACTCATCACTTATCTTATATTGTAGTCCAACATCTGTATCAATGTTCATCTTAAAGAATTTTTTTTGCAGAAAACAGTTCATTTTACGGCCATACCCTACTGAAACTCCTTAGAAATTACGAACCATCATATGTGAAACCATTCTGGTGCTAATCAAGGAATATATTTTATCATTAACTTTTGTCTTTAACCAAGTTGTGCTATCAAACTTTTTATTGACAATAATCTTCCTAAAACAATCAATTAATTTCAGATCTCCATGCACTAACACACTTGGTCATGGCTTTGATAAGTGCTTAAGCATTAAATTACTTTACTGAAATATTTACTGTAAAGCTGATGTATAAATCCAGAACTAAAATTAACCTATTCTTTTGTCATACTTTTCTCTTTCAAAGTGAACTGGGAAATTTTTTTGTAGGGTGAAAAATTATTCCTGAAAATGAATGGTCACAAATGACTGCAAGCTTTACCTGGGGTATAACCCTAAGGGTGGCTAAGGCTGTAAGGGTCGCTTAGAATCACAGCCAAATATTGTATTACTATTTTATTTATACGGTTCCCATATCAATTTGACATGTTAACACCATGCTATAATCAATGGACACCCTAGGGCACTGGTGCAACACAAGGTCCACTTCCTTATGCATACAAAACACCATCCGTATATCCTCCCATGGCAATATGTGCCATGTGTGATGCCGATATATACATGTATACAGTTAACATACATTATGACACCTAAAGTGACCATGAATCATCATGTTAAAGGCTGTATTGACGCTGTATCTTTTTGTCACACGCTGTGTGGCTACCCTAATGTATGTGAATGTTAAAGGATGTGACTAGGAATTTTGCATTGGCATCAGAATTGCTACTAGCAATGAAATTTTAGTCCCCACGGCCACCATAGCAAATATTTCCTTTGTTTAAGAAATAGATTGATCCGACATTAAATTCAGGCATTTGTCTATCATTGTAATAATAAGCTTTATTTTGACTTTACCTTATGTATAACTAAATTCAATCATTTCACTGAACATTATATATTTTTTTAAAAATGTTTTAATTCAGGAATGTGCTTTTTTGACTGAAATAGTTTAAATGATTATAACATTTATATATGGATTAATTGTTTTGCCATATCAATCTTAAGTATCAGTAAATGTTAAGTTTTAATGTTTTCATGATAAAACCCCCAAAAAGATAACTCTCCAGTCCTTAAAAGAAAACTGTACAGATCAACATAAAACGGTAACTGTTTAATGAGAAACGAGTAATGAAGCTTCTGGTGAACATTCAACTTAAAAACCAACAACAGATAATATGATTCTCTCCTTAGATATCAATAGCATAATTAAAATTAATTCAACTTTAATAAAGCAGACAAAATGATTTCTTCTTTAGGTAAGAATAGCATAATTAATTTATTCCCCTTTTTAAAAGGCTAATTCTTTAACAATTGTTTTGACACAAAGGCTTAACTTTCTACTGAGAACCTAAAAGAGTTGCTGTATAAACAATTGTTGATAAATCTGTTAAGTGTTGACCTTATTTCAAACCTGTTTTGCTGTCTCTTTTATTCTGCCAGAAAATATATATTTAAAAGAATAAAAAAAGAATAATATTTCACATGAACTCACACACTCTGTATTTAAATTTCAAATTAATGTTAATTAAGCACATTGAAGCTTAACTGGCCAACTGATTATTTAACTTACGTTTAGTACTTAATTAAGTATATGAAAATAATTGAGGCAAATATCAGCCTGTCATTTTAATTAAAGCGAGTAAAAAGCATTTAATGCAGCATCTTAAACACATTTTTGACATAGTGAGCAGCATTATTTACTAGTGTTAAGTAATTACAAAGGTTGTTTATTTAGAAAATTTAAATTATCATAAATGAGTGGCTGAAATCAGATTTTAACAGCAGTAGTGTTGGTTATCTGACAGGACTTTGGTATTTGTACACAAAACTTACATATAACTGATTTATTCAATTGAGATTTTAATTGCATTATATTTCACATCAGTCTGAAAATAATTTGGTATATTTGTTCATTTTTAATTAAATAATTATGCAAATACACAACTTATATATTACTCTGAGCAGAGGTTAGAAAACTAGAACATGCACAGTTCCTCAAAGTTCAATTTAAGGTCCATTATTATGCTTTAAATTAATTGTTATGCCTGAAACATTTTGCTGATGATAAGTTTAAGTCAATAACCAATGAAAAATAAAACATTAACTAAATATCATTCCCTGTGCTTAACGATATGGCTGATTAGTTAAAAAAATGAAATCTGTATCTGATAGGAATTCTAGCTCAGAATGAATATCAATGGGATGTATAAAACCCGAACAAACCAATATACTGCCATATTAACATGCACATGTCACTGCCATTGCCTTAGCATGTTTTATTTTCATAATTCTCTCTTACAAACGCTATTTTAAACAAGAGAACCGCTTTGGATGCGAACACTTGTCTGTTTTTCAATGTATTTTTTTAAAACATGAGTGCTGCTGGGCGTTTCAATAAATGTCCGAAGGAAAATTTATATAAGGGTTTTATAGTTCAAAGTAATATTTTTAATATAAGGAATGTTGATGTAAATGTCATAGAAGATGATCTTTTGTATTTGATATCATTTGACAGGCGTATAAGTAAGTATAACAAGGAAAATATATTGGGTAAAAAAGGACCTAAGAGTTATGGCCCTTGATGAGAGTGTAGCCCTTGTGATAGTGAACATGAATGTCAGGTTAAAAAATGGAGGTTAAATTGCTAAGAAGTTCTGACCAAGGTTTAAGTTTTTTACTGTATCTTTAAAAGAGGGTGCATCTGATACATATGCTGCCAACAACAATTACACAGATTAAAGATAATACCTAAACATATTTTTTAAAAAACACCCAGAATAATAAATCTGAATAAGATAGAAAGAATGTGACAAGAGTTTTGTTATTTCAACATAAAGAAAAAATAACCATCTGTTGGTTAGTCAAGTTAAAAATAATGGAAAACTGTAGCTATCTTAAATAACGACTGTTTTCCTTGCAATATCAGTATAAAACTTTTACTGGTTTGAATGGAAAACTGTCGTAAATGAACAATTTTCTTAAAAATCCGTGTTCTTTGGTAAACCAACTCCGATGTGTATAAAATTGATAGTTTTGCCTATTTCAAAAAACAATAGCAATGAAAAAATATTGTGTGACAAATAAATTAGTTATTTGTTTCTCCTGTAAAATTTTATAAATGTGGCGACAGTTTTCCGTTCACCCATCGATGTGTGCTATAGAAAATGCTGTATAGAATCATTTACAATATAGGTGGACAAAACTCATTAATCAATAATGGCTTTCATGAAATTTCAAGAAATGTTTTTTTTTCTTTATTAATAATAATATGGCTCATTACAAAATGTTTTCATTGCCTTTCTGTAAAAAATTAGTTTTTCATAATGAATAATTGTCCTGAGGATATTTGGTATTTTTAAAAATTTACAAAGAAAAGTCAGAGCAATAAATGCTATGCTTTACTATTTTCGAGTAAAAACCAGCAAATCATTTTGCCCAAAGCTCCAAATTCTGGAAATTAAGAGATCTGTATTTGTCACTGACAATGCAGCTGAGGAACAAAAAGCAATAAGGCTTCTCGTTCTTTCTAGATTTGACGGTAACGGACATTGCCTTAATCTTGTAGTGAAACATACCCCCAATTGTTCCGAAGCTTGTAAACTTGTTGCAAAGGGTAGATCTGCTCTTAGGTTCGCAGTAATGAACCTGTCCCTAGATCAGTAGATATTACATGCAGTGATGCAGATATTTTGTGTAGGCATTAAAATGGATCAAAAGCAATTATTTAGCCATTAGCCGTCAGTATATGCGAATCCAATGTTAGAAACAACACCAGAAGGGAACACATTTTTTTAGTGGATCTTTATTTATTTATTTATATTTAAATTATTATGAAGAAAATAAACTATACTACATGTAATATACCTCGCTAACGCCTGTGAGAAAGCATAAAATGTGCTTACTCGTTAACAAAAATTAAATGCAGTGGTGTTGATATTACAACATGTTAGAACTGTTGTTGTCCGATAGAAAATATTTCATTTCTTCGCGAATTGGAAATTAAACATGTTTTATATCTATTTGTTGTACCTATGTCTTTTTAAATTCTTATTTCCTCGCTTGAGACATTATTCTTGATCCCAAATAATTCGGCATTCTTTTTTTCTTTTTTCTTTTTACATCTGCTACTTTAATACGCATCACAAGACCGACTATTCATTCTCGTTTAACAATAAGTTTTTTTCTTTATTCCTTAAGGGGACGAGAAAAATAACTAATTAATAAACAATGTAAAAACTTAAATTGAAACGGTAAGCGTCATTCGTTAATGTAAATCAAATTTAATTTTGTATTTGATGATCCGTTTAGGTATACACACCTGATAAGATTTTTAAACTCTTAAATCTTAACATTATTATAACTATTCTGAATTAAACAATATAAAATATCATTATATAGATCAGGTAAATTGTGGGGACGCACTTTGAAGTCCTACGCACTTTGGTTTCCGACTCAAAAATGAGTTGACTTTTTCATTACTATATCCGATAGAATGGAATCTAGCCCATTTTGGGGTCAGATCTTTGAACATATATTATGAAATACAATGCATTTGTATGAACGGAATTATTTTTTTCACCAATCAGCAGTTCAACTGTTGATAGAAAATGACTGAAGGAGCATTGTGGTCCCTTTAACCCTTTTAAAATTTCACAAAAATAAAACAGACACGTTAACAACTTGACACGAGACATGTGTTTATCATTCAGCACATCGATGTGATTTTAGACTAATTGCTTAATTCGATACATAGAAATATAAAGAACTTAATCCGGCCTAATATCTGTTTGATAACACATTTTGAAACGTTTTTACCTCATCATAATTATGTTTCACATCATCATCTATCGGTGATGACAACTGATGAAAAAGTAGAGTTTACGTGACAGATGTCTCTTGCTATACATGTTCTATCTAAGATGCTATAGTGACGTATATCAAATGCATGTACAGATATTTCTTTCGAAATTTTGAAAATGAGTTTTCTCTCTTAACAGACAGGTTTCAATATGAACACATTTTGACCTCATAACTTCTCATGTGTAGTAATACATCAATGTTAAGAATCATTTTCAGAACTGTTTCCAGTTCTTGTTATTTTAGCCTGCTTCTGCCACGCGCTTCGCAGTCTTAAGCCATAAAGCAATGGTATAGTGGCTGGAGCTGGAACCAAAATGCGGCCAATCGGCGGCATTTGGGGTCGAATCCCATAACGCACTTTGTGGTCATTGCATTCTTACAGTGTACGATTGTTTTATCGTTTGTTCTTGAGATTCTAATGTGACGATTGAATCTAAATACCAGGTCAATGATTTTTTTCACCAGCAAAAACATTCATATATGACATTATAAATTTGGATACTAGAATACATCTCTGACCTCTTCATACAGATGGTAAAAATGATTAAGTTTAGCGCAGTTATAAATTAAAGCAATTCAGAACGTTTTCAGATTCAATACGACAAAGTCAGAACAATCTGTTAAAGGATAGAAAAAATAGTGTTACATTAGTCTTCAGTTTGCAAGAGGTGAGAGGAAGCAGCTTAAGACCTGATTGCAAGTATCAATAAGCAACACTTACAGTTGCAGATGCTTTCACACTTACAACCGTAGCTTCCTTCATACTAGGTAACTATTACTTCTTTTCTGTATTATTCCATTTCGCTAAAAAGGCTTGTTTAATTTAATGTACTTCAATTTTAAGTGAACGACTTTCCAATAAATATCTTTGTGAATTAAACCAATCAGTCTTATTTTTTTTCTTTTTCATGTGAACTCATTTTGTTTACAAATATACATTACGTACCCTGTGAACATGTGTTTCCCGTCCACCCTGGCTCACAGCCGTCCGAACAGCTGCCATCTGTGTCGCACGTGTTACCGACCTTACAGTGTACAGGGCACGTTACCGGACGAGGAGTTGTCGTGGGACTTGTCGCTGGAAAGTTAAAATGGTGGGAGAAACAAGTGAAGATAGGTTCTGTATTGGCACTTAAATTATTGACATATCGTCTAAGGTATTTACATCAAATATTTTGATTACTTTTAGACAATAGATATTTTGTGTCGTTCTCTTAATTTACATTTTTTTATTTCTTGTGTTCGTGGGAATCGATACTCGTGAATAAAAACCTTCAGGAAATCAACAGAATTTCGCGCCCCACGATAACTAATGGTTCCTCCATATTAATTTAATTTAAAAAAGAGAGGAGTTAGACATGAAAAAAACTTTAAAAGATTGTAATATTTTCGAAATTATTTTTCAACAGACCTTGTTTAATAGAAATACTTTGATTCGTTGCTAATATCAGTCTTAATTTACACAATTTAATTTAAATCTGCTATTTGTACTATATAAAGTCCTAGAAGTAGATTTACTTTTTACAAATCATTACATATCCATGATTTGAATCATATTGATTTACATTCACACTAGTGCGTGTCTCTTTATTAATATATAATCATATTCAGTATATTAAGGTCAAAACCTATTTATTTTATTATCTGTATCTTTTTTATACTTTGGATATATTACAGTACTCAATGCTTATAAAGTCCTTACGGCATTCGCATATTTTGATCAATCGCTTTTGGGACAACATACTATCGACCATATTATTGCGACAAACATGCTGAGATCAAAATGAAATATCAGTTTCCTTATGCACTTTTATAAATGATTACGGCATGAATATGTTGTCTTACTTATAGCCTTAAACATGTATTACGAAATTCACCTCTGATTGTTTCGAACAAGTAGATGACTTACTTTCATTACAAAAATTTCCTCTCCAACCAGGATTACAGCCATTTTTACAATGACCGCCGACCATATCACAGCTGTCCTTGCAGTTAATACTACAGGTGATTTTGCAATCGTTACCGTAGGTTCCGTCTGTGCATTCTGTGACACAGCAATAGCATTTATATATTATTTATAGGCATCCGCATAAAATGTCGTTCTTATTCCTAGCATGGGAGATATAACGTTTATAATTCCTTTTCATTTTAAGCCATTTAGAGTATTTTTACTGCGAGAAAAGTCATGTCTATTAGAATAAGCACATTACCGTTATAACATGTCACTTTAAGGGAAATCAAATCGTTTTTATAATATTTGTTTATTAATAAAGATGTAGAAACGATTAAACGTAAAAAAACCGATATGTCTTAAGCACAGGGTCACGGTGGTTTATTGACGTTACGGTTTTCAGATTTAACGGTAGAAACAACGTATTGCCTTACAGTAACCTACATACTAAACATGATTAAACATTTATAAATTGATATGGAAGAAACTCAAACTTGCCTTAACATACATTTGTCACATTTTGCCCCCCCCCCCCCCCTTCCAAACAGCTTACTCCTTGCATACACTGACCATTGACATTGTTATAGCCGTTCTTACAGTTTGTATTACACCTTTTTTTGTTAAGTTTTTAACATTTTTGCCGTAGATTCTGTTATGACACTCTAACATGAATTATTGACATATCGTTGTCATAGGCATTTGCATTAAATATTTTGGTAACTAGTGTTAGACAATAGACATTTCGTGATGTTGTTTTTATTTTACATTGATATTACTTCTTTTTGCGGGAGTCAATATTCGTATTTAAAATCCTTTACGAAATCAACAGAAATTAGCGCCGCGCGATAACTAATAACTTCCCCGTTATATTTAAAGACAAAAAGGTAGGACCAAAGCACGAATCATAATGTAACATATGGTATTGTTTAATTAATGTAAGTAGACTAGATCAATAGAAATATGTTTATGCGTTTTCCCTTTTAGTTTTAACTTTACTGTGCTAATTGTACTAAATAAAATTCAAGGAGGATAGTTTTCAGCAAATCATAACAAATCCATGGTTTGAATCATCATGATTTATATTCGCATTATTGCTTGACTCTCTGTAAAAATGTGATGAATTTAAAATATTCACCGCAAAACCTTTTGATTATATTCTCTGTATCTTTTATATACTTTAGGTTTTTATGTTTGTATATCCCATGTCTTTTCGTCATTCGCATATCTTGATCAACCATTGAAAGAAATTTGGGACAACAGAATATTTATCATGCTCTTGCAACAAACATGCTGTGACCAAATTGAAATATCATTTTTCTTAAATTTAAGTATGAAGTGATTAGACATAAAAAATAAGTACGCGTGTAATGTAAAAATAACTTACTTTCTTAACAATACTTTCCCTGCCACCCAACATTACAGCTATTTTTACACTGTTCGCTGACAATTTTACAATCGATACCGTAGGTTCCAGTTTTGCATTCTGTTGCAATATATCATGTATGACATCTGCAGAAAATGTTCTTATTATTAGAATGGGACTATTAATATTAACACGTTTCCGTTATAGTATACTACTTTTGTAGTCTGTATCTGTATAAGTCTTTGAAGTTTAGCATCTAAATATGACCAGAAAGTATAATTGCAAAATTACTAACACAGTTAGCATAAGAAACAATGTATCAACCCCTCAGTCGGGTCAGGTAAGACCGTTTCACTTTTAAATAATACATTGTTATAAGGCACCACAGAAGCATCGGCCAAATATTCAAAAGGCTTCTGGATTAATATCATTGGTTTGGAGAGATTTTAATAAAATGTTTTGAACACGTGTGATAAACTTTTTTCTGTTTAAGTTACGCGCTTGTGAGATTATTTGTTTTTTAATTATATAATTTGACATTAGAATAAGCAAGCATGTAGTATATATAATGACCTACCCCCAAAAAATATCTAGTTAGTATGCGGGAAAATAAATCGCAACGGATACCAATTAATTTATTTACTTTTCTTTTCGCCCTAATAACGCATATTTATGCCAAACAACTTCATTGGACGGCATAACTTTTTTAAAAGAAGGAATCGACATTTAATCAATAAGAAATCTAAAATAAAATATTTGTCTTTTTGCACCCTTGATACAATTCATCAATAGCCTTCTTGTGAACTATTTATTTATATCTAAATTATAATGAAGAAAATATACAATCTTGCTTACTTGTTAAGAATACATTAAATGCAGAGGTGTTGAAGTTGCAACATGTTAGAACTGTTGTTGTCCGATAGAAAATATTTCATTTCTTCGCGAATTGGAAATGAAACACGTTTTATATTTATATTTATTTTTTGTACCTATTACCTTTTATTTTTTTTATTTCCTCGCTTGAGACATTATTCTTCATCCCATGTAATTCGGCGTTTTTTATTTATTTTGCTAATAAAATACGCATTACAAGACGTATTATTGATTTTCGTTTTACGATAAGTTTTCTACTTTTAGTTATAACGAGACGCACAAAATAACTAATAAATAAAACAATATAAATGAATGATTAAATTGAAAAGGAAAGTAACATTTGTTAATGTAAAATGTCAAATTAAATCATGTGTTTGGTAATCCGTTTTGACATACAAACCTGATAAGATTTTTAAATAAGATTTTAAAATCTGAACATTATTATAACTATTCTGAATCAAACATTAAAAAATGTCATTATGTAGATCAGGACTGTGGGAGCGCACTTTGAGGTCCTACGCACTTTGGTTTCCGACTCAAAAATGCGCTGAATTGTTATATTACTATAGCCTAGCCGATAGAATAGAATCTAGCGCACTTTTGGTCAGATTTCTGAACTTGTGTTATGAAATACATTTAAATGAACGGAATGAGATTTTTACCAATTAGCATTTAAATTGTTGATATAAAACGACTGAAGGAGCATTATGGTCCTATTGAACTCATTTACAATTTGACAGTAATAAAACAGACACGTTAATTAACATACGTGTGTGTATCGTTCAGCATCTCGATGTGAATTGCTATATTAGATATATAGAAATATAAAGACTTCACTATATCTGGCCTTATCTATGCATAACATAAAAAAAGTAGAGTTTACGTGACAGATGTTTCTTGCTGTACTTGTTCTAGCTAAAATACTGTAGTGACGTATATCAAATGCATATGTAGATCTTGCTTATGAAATTTTAAAATATTTGGAGTTTTCTCTCTTAACAGACAAGTTTCAGTATGAACTTATTATGACCTGATAACTTCTCCTTTGTAGTAATACACCAATGTTAAAAATCAGTTTTCAGTTTTCAAAACTGTTTTCAGTTCTGGTTATTTTAGCCTGCTTCGCGCTCGCGCTTCGCAGTCTAAAACCGGATAGCAATGGTATAGTGACGGTAATGTGATGTACTTGTCTTATATAATGGTTCAAACAAATGATACAACTGTAATATACATAGCTGATAGTGAAGACGATGCCTATGATAATGGTCACGATGATGATGATTATGATGATGTCCTTCATTTAGAAACTGTTCGTATAGGTCGATCATCCATGTCTATGGTGCAATCGATTTTGAACCCGAATTTGCGTTAGTATGGGAACTAACGGCAAAATGTGTTTGACCGGCCGCACTATTGGGTTGAACCCCATAGTGCGTAACGCACTTTGAGGTCAAATCCCATAGTGTTTCGGACCTCAAAGTGCATCCCCACAGTGTACGATTGTATTATCGTTTGATCTTGAGTAATTATAATGTGACGCTTGAATCCAAATACCTGGTCAATCTTTTTGCCACCAGCAAAAACCTTCATAAATGACATAAAAAAATTGGATGCTACAATATATTTCCGACCTTTTCATAAAAATAGTAAAATGATGAAGTTTAACGCAGTTATAAATGAAAGCAATTCAGAACATTTCAGATTTAATTCGACAATGTCAGAACAATCTGTAAGGGAAATGTTGTAACAGTGTTCTTAAGCTTGCGAGAGGTGCGACAACTGCTTAAGCCCTGATTAAAAGTACTAATAAGCTACCCTTGCAGTTTTTGTTGCAGATGCTTTCACATTTAAAACTGTAGCTTCCGTCATTGAATGCTGAAACATAAATAACTATTACTTCTTATCTGTTTTATTCCATTTCGAAAAGAAAAACCTTGAATGATTAAATGTACTTCAATTTTAAGCGAACGACTTTCCTCAAAGTTTCTATGTGAAGGAAACAACTCAATGTGATTATTTTCTTTTTAATTTGTATTAATTTTGTTTACAGATATACAGAACGTACCCTCTGAGCATTTATTTCCCATCCACCCTGGCTCACAGCCTGCCGGACATTTTCCATCTGCTTCGCACGTGGTACCGTTTTTACAATGTACAGGACACGTTACCGGGCGAGGAGTTGTTGTTGGACTGGTCGCTGGAAATTTAAAAGGATGGGAAAAACAATTGCAGATATGTTATAATACTTTCTTTAAAATATTATATTCTACGTATGTACAAGCAATGATCACATATTAGTGATTTTACAAAACTATTTAAGATTGAAAAGATGAGAAATAATCTGTTTTGGTAAGAGATTCTACATACCATATATCCCTTTCACAAATTTCCCCATGCGAATAAAATATATTATTAGTGACATATTCATAAATCAAGATGTATGTGTATATAAATATAGATTTTTTTTCCCTGAATTAATTAAAGTTAAATAATGTATGTAAATTATTCAGTACCCTCTGAACAGCTGTTTCCCGTCCACCCTGACTCACAACCCTCTGGACAACTTCCATCTGCGTTGCACGTTGTGCCTTCTTTACAGTGTTCAGAGCAAATTACCGAAGTAGGTGATGTCATGGGTCTGGTCTCTGAAACAATACTTTAGTATAAACCTAACGAACTATTTAACTCATTTTAACGTTTAAATTGTAATGATAATAATCACCCATATTGATCGAATTATTGTCATTTTAAAGCAATTTAAGATATTTGTGAATATGTTATGGAACTTTAATTATATATGTCATTGCCTTTTTAATTATGAAATTTATTAGGAATTCTATAGCATTCATTTTGAAAATTGTTTAATGCAACTGACGACAATGTGATACCTCCTGTTATTGTTTTTTATGATTTAACCACTCTGAATTTGAGTATCCAAGAACATCAACTAACAAAGGAAGAAAGTAAGTGTCTCAAGCACCGAGCTTTCATCTGTAACACTTGTCGTCCAGGCTATGTGTAGACAAGTATATCATACAAAATTCGATTGTTACATATAACATCAAACCATTGCGTACCCATTGATCTCATTATAGTCGATATATGTCTGTGACATTATAAATTAAATCGTTGCCTTTTAGAATACAAAAAATGTTCCCTAGTAGATACCTAATAATTTTATACAATAAACATTTACTATTACTTTAAGCAGGAAGCAGAGCAATGGCGTATATGTCTATATATGTAGAGAGAGAGAGAGCTCACCTGTATCGCATTTACCGTTGACTGAACCGCGCCAGCCGTCTTTGCAGCCCGAGTCACATATCCCTGAATATTTACTGTAGATCGAGTGTTTTTTACAATAACACGTTTCTTTACAATCTAGTCCACACTTGTTGTCAGGGCAGTCTGTAAAGGATGGTATACACGTTAATGAATACTTGTGCATATAGTATGCACGCATGTGTCAATGTGTAAGGAAGGGAATGCGATACATATACACTCAAAGGAAAAAGAAACGCAGGGTAACTAGAATCTATAGCATCAAGACTCAACCTCCTAACCTTGCAATAAACCTCATATGATGGACCCATCTCATTCTAAAGCATTACTTTTGTTTGGAAAAAACTGTTTATGAAAATAATTTAAACTGTAATACCGTCGAATACTTCCTATTTAAAACTGACACAAACATTTACCCTGCGTTTCTTTTTCCTTTGAGTATATATGAAGTGAGAAACTTGAGGACAATATTATTTTGCCAAACATAGTTTTAAGCGATTGACTACTTGTTTGTCAAAGTATCACCCCTCCGCCAGACTTTCGTGACAAAGAAGATATTTTAGCTGGTTGTTATTACTTAGTCCCTCAACGGTCTAATCAGTCTGATTTTCCATGTGAGGATGTCTTACAGCTATTTTGCGACAGGTAGGTGATATTCAGATATCATATACGTATTTCTATTAGCAGCAAATACTTATTTACCCAGTAAATATATGTACATCTGTAAAAATAGTGAAGAAGATGAACATTGAAAAGGAGATAGAGAATTGAGATAATAGAAAGAATATCATTAATATCATCTGATTTTTATATTTTCATGACCAAAGCTTAAAATAGTGCAACATCAAAGTTACAAAAATGACTTTTCACAAAAAAAGGGATGGCTAATCCCACTGAGCGGTAAGCAAGCAGATGAATGAGTAATATTATGTGAGATTGTTTCATGAAATTGAATTCCCGCAAAAGGTTGACCAGAAATAGTACAATCAAGGACCTGAATTAAAAAAAATTCTAATTTATCTTGAGTGATAAATAACAAAGCATCTGAACGCAACACCGTGCGTTATTCTGCAATATAGCACGAAAAACGAATTTCCTGCATTTCCATTGTAAAACGTTTACTAGACTGCGAAGTTTTTTAAAGGGAAACAATTGTGTCAGTTTATTTTATTACGCTTTACTTTTGGAACCATATGACATCATATATATAAAAACGCCCTCTATGAACTGTGTTATATATAGGAAAATAACGCACGCCACAAACCTTCTATGTTTATACATGTATAGCATATTTATTTGTTGATCATGATAGAATGCACAGCAAAACACAGATAGAGGTTGATAATTTCTTACACCAAACCCGACGGACTTCAAGGACGTCGGTGCTTAAGGTAGTTCGAAATACAAAATGACAGGCCAACTATTTATTCTTTAGCATTCAAATGTTATCTTAGTTTAAAAAAATTGTCTTTTGAAAATTCAACTGTTATTTGACTTTTAAAAATATGCATATTTGAAGGTCCCACATATCAATATTTTAGCTCTATTCTTTTAAATGACATGCAATATAATATGTCTAGCTATAAAGGTACAACTGCATTTTACCAATAAATGGCATCATAAGTAAATCTTTGAATGATCAATTTTCAAGAAAAAGAGTCTATGTTAGATGTATGTATAACGATCTACAGATAAAGGCATTACCGGATGAGAACCTAGTGCATTTTGATATTTTTGTTCAAATTATATTGATGTATTTGGGGTGATAGTTTCAAATTAAATACCTTGACATAAAGAAAATGTTTGGCTTTTTGGCAATTATGCCATCAGTTCACTCAGAAATGATTTTTTCCCTTAATATTTAAATGCCCAGAATTATTTTTTTTATTCTATCCGGGTAATAATTATTTGAAAGTGTTTTCATGAAGCCATGCATTTTAACAAGTCTATTTTAATATCAGAATCCTGAGTCTGAATCTGAAATATACAGGAAACTGATTAACTGAATCACGCTTTGGGCAAAGTTTTTGTCAATGTCATCGTTTTGGTATGGTATTTGAATAGCTTCCATTTGCATTCAATATACAATTGTTTTTTATTGTACTACTTGGTCCGGAGTCAGGTGAATAATCATGCCATACATACAAATATTTTCTTTACCGTTAAATAACTGAACATTCGTGAATTAATGTCGGTATATAAACCACATATATATTACTGTATTATATAATCCATGCATATCCATATGTATTCGTTTTTTTTCCCCAAGAACAATTTTATATTTCAGTCATACTGGTTTTAATCTACAGCTTGGAAACAATGGAGGATTTGACAAAGTTTAGAGATGTGAATATGTCATCCTACTCAAATAATCAGCAGAGCCCTGCATACCAGATATACTAATGATGATGGCATTGACTTACTATTTTCAAGAAGGCAATCACACGTGATCTTATGTCAAAAATATATATCCTACATTAATTTATACTTTATTGCCTCCATGAGGGAAGATATAAATAAAGTGGCAAGACATAACTGTTATACAATATGCCCCCAAACACACCGATTTGAAGGAATACAGGCCTCCATATTCTTTTATTCCATATATATATATATATATAATATATATATATATATATATATAATAAATGCCGATAAATTAAAAGGGGGACGTATGCATGTATATCTATATGAAAATCGGATTACTCAATGTCATAATTAACACATCGTTTAACACGAATGGTAATGCAAATTAAATTTTTCGTTTAAAAAGAAACGTTAGATGATGGAAAAGTCAAGATCGAAAATCGGTTTCATATTTTAACCAAAGACCTATAATAGGTGAACCGTCTTTGTCTCACCTGCAAAGTTTTTAGTGCTGTAACGAACCGCACAAATTTTAACTTACGTTAGGATATTGTCTACAGTACTGTGCATATGTATCATGCCGATTGTCGTGACGCACTTAAAAGCAAAAACATAAAATGTTTAAAATGATTAAGAGGTACAGCAAATGTAGCACATACGCGTTATTTCTGCGTGAATTGCACGGATTTCGGTAGTAGGTCTACAGGCCTATGAATATTTATATGACTAAATATTTATCTACCTCAAAGTTATATTTCCCCTAGGTAAATTCCACATCCACATACTTAAATGTCTTTTCTTACAAAATAGCCTAGATACCTATTATTTCTAATTTTTATCTCCTAGATAAGTAACTAAAAACATTCATTGAAAAAAATAAGTAAATCTGAATGTTTAAACATAAGAAAAAATAAAGTTTAAATCAAATATTGTTGTTGTTGTTTTTCTTTTCAAAATAAAGATTTGTTTCAGCCATACATAAGGTTATTTACATGTTTAACCCTAAATCAATTTTATTTCATTGCATTTGATGGTTCACCAATATAATGGCATAATATTTAGTAATAATTAAGATTAGTTTGAAGAAAAAAAAGACTTCGTTTTCATTGGTGAAATTTCAACTTAAACTGCTGTTATATTTGGTATAATGCTATTACACTCAAATTTCTTTTTCTAAAGCTGGTGACGCCCTCTTTATATTTCATATTTAAGCAGTTTAGATAATATGCAATCAATATACAAAGAATCATGAAATTCTGAATGTTAAAAAAATGATTAAACTGCCGCGATCGTCTTTAACTGTAATCCGTTTCACTTCACCCTCATTAAGTCCGCTGGGTCATTTGCCCAGATTGTGCGTTGAATGAATTATTACACCTAACATGGACTTCTACATTATTATCTTTTATTTTTATCGAGAATATGCAGTTGTTGTACGATGATATGCAAAGTAAAAATTCATGTCAAAGATAAATATATACACAATTTTTAAAGCATAAAAATAGCCCAACCCATCGATCATTAAGTTTATATTAGATTTCGAATTTTAGCGTTTGCTTTATTTCTAAATCTGAATTCGATTTTTACATCCAAGGGTACAGGATTAGACGTAGTTGCGCATCTGACAAGCATTATATAAACATATATACTCTCTTTGACTCCCCTGTCCGACGCTTTGAACTACACATATATTTGACTTTAAAGACTTACTGCAAACAATCATAAGACAAAAAGAAAATGTGTGTTAATAATCAAGGCAAAATACTATTTACATTTAACATGAAAGTTCACCTGTCCTACAACAAATCATCAACACAATAACAAACAAAATGCAAGACAGGCCATCTGCGCTTCTTTGAAAAGCACATGCACTAAATTTCAAGCATCTCGAAATACAAAACCATGTCCCTATCCTAACCTCCCATAAGCAAACTACACCAGCTGAACCAAAGCACTGTTCAATAGCCAAGCTTAAAAAAAGATACATAACAAATGGAATATGGAATCACAGTGAGTTGTTTTCGGGGGTAAAAATATATGTTATGAGTTTTATACGCACAATGTGCGTAATTGGAGCTACGCCAATAATTACGACAATTATGTGTTTTTCCTAACATACGAGAGCCGTTTGAAAAGTATTGGCAATGGCAACAGTCAAGTATTTTTACTATATGTACGTGCACTTACAAGTATTGCATATCAATGGAAACAGTATTGATTTTCCTGTAAGAATGATCGGAAAAAAGCACTAAAATTATTTGAGAAGCACACTTAATTTGCTGTTGAAATACATGTATATTTTACAGGCTGAAGAAATAAATGTATCTAGATGCAATTTTCGCGAATAGCAGTGGTCGTATCTTAAAATAGGCTGCTCTGTTAGACCGTACTTTTGTTAAAACTCAAACGTAAAATCATGCGAAAGGGCGCCGCTTTGAAACGCGCAGCGCAATTGGATGTGCTCTGTACCGGTGTATAAAAAAGTATAGACAGAGAGCGCTTCCAAAAATCATTTGCGCCTGGTCAGGCGAAGAGTACTTTGGTGGTCTAACACAGTCATATCTCGGGAAGTGAGCCCGGCACAGTTGCCATTTCTTTTCAAACGGTCTCTATACAATGACTTTATCAGAGGTACTATTACTACATGTATTATCACGGCGTGTATTTCTTACAAATATACGATATCTCCACTGGTTGCTTTATACTTGTACTGGCTCACTGATTTTGATGCTCGTCGTGATTTTGTTGCTATTGCTACGTTTCTCCGATAACACTATCAGCAATACACATTATGTAGAGTTCATTATTGTTTAAAATGTAATATATACCAGTGGAAATATATGCAAATATATTGGACATTTCAATCCTAGATACATTTAAGTATCTTAAATTCAATATTCTTTAAAGTATCAGCATGACTGAGATTAAGTTACCTCCAAACACTTGAAATTCACAAATTCCAACTCTTTTATGTCCTTGCTGAATCTTCATTCTTATTTCCCGTGCCTCAAACAGTGTCCTGTATTCCATATATTTATGTTTTGAAAACCATTTAAAATAAGTCTGTTCACCCGTCAGGATCGTCCAGTTATTGTTAAGACTGCTTTTTACGCTGTAACTCCATTGGTGTTCCACCTCTGTAAGTGTATAATGTTCGTAAAATTGTTGTTTTTGTTGTTTTTGAAGAGTATGTTTTGACATTATTTTTTTTATTGGTTTCCCAACATGAAAAGTCCGAGTGACCAGATTGTAAAGGTTAAACAATTTTGTACTGAAAATGAAAATGAAAATAAATTTATGTATCTCACCATTTAAAACATTTTAAGTGTATATGTGTTATATAATTATTAAGTACAAATATTTATGAGTTCAACTCTGGTTGAATATAGTCTGTAACATTACCAAAAATGTAGAAATGGACGGTCATGAGAGAGACAGAGAAAGGTTGGCCAAGATCCACTTTAAACCACACATCATTGGAGCGAGAGATAAACACAATCGGACCATGACTGGGATATTATTCCATCAACCCCAAGACTTGGTGAAGTTTTTGGATCGTGCTTACTACTTTCTGTTGCAGCTTTGAACGCCACGTTTCTACCTGAAACATACATGTTAAGAACATCTGCTTATTTAAATAGATATTAAAATGCGTATTTGTTTATAATTGGCAAAAGCTGACAATAGCTAATTCATTTTGGGGACAGCTGTAGTGCTGTCTTACTGCGATATCATATCGTAGACAACTAGTATTATTCCACACCTAGTCACATTATTATGACACTGGACAAACTTGTTACTAGTATTCTAGAAGCTCTCTGATATGCTGTGTTCTAAGCAATATACCTGTACCATTTAATGACTTTGATTAGTCGCGACAGGGAATCGAACCCACGAAAACCAGGTTCTATGGAGAACGCTTAAACCATTTGCCATGGAACCGGTCAAATAAATGAGACAAATTAAAACCTCTTATAATTGTTAAAGCCAATTTTCATTGTCAAAATGTCTTATTTAGTTTTTAAGGCTCCTTGTATGTATGTATGTATGTATGTATGTATGTATGTATGTATGTATATAGGTAGGTAATGTATGTACCTCCTGGTATCTTCACTTCACACAGAACGAGTTGATCTGATGTATGTTTTAGCTGAATTCTTAGCTGGTTTCCTTGCACTGGTTCCCGGCAAGTGGCCTTGATCATGACATGGTTCACTGAATCGCCCGGATCCTCATAACACAGCGTTTCTTTACTAGGCAGGGTTGAAATATCCGAACTGTCTTCTACATACACCTTGAACCCTCGGAAGCTGCCTAAAATACGGAAAATACGTTTCAGATTAACATGACGACAGTGATTGTGACAATGCAACCTAAAAAAATATACATATATAAATTCATGTGAGGAAACCTTCAGTTGACTTGTAGCTGGTCAGTGGTTCTACTCTGGCTTCAAGTTCTTGAAAAATACTGTATGATCTCAGGCTCAAATCTACTCACATTGAATACAGAGGGCATATTTTGAGTTAGAGCATAAAGATTATTCCAAGATACAGTATATTTTGAGAACATGAAGCCTTATGTCTTTGTTGGATTTTACCTCACACCAGTCTTAATCTAAATCACAATAAGACTTTCATTCCCAAATTTAACTTCGAAGACATTGATGTTCGAGTATCACCTACAACCGGCATTTACGTTACTGTGAAATTTAATTCCTAGCGGACGCGACAAACGTAAGGACGATACTTCAAAAGTTTTACAAAAGTTTCAAAAGTTATATGAAAAATTCATTTTGAAAAATTGACAATAATTAATAAGAACTAAAGATATCATGCGAGTATGGTGCACTATCATGATATTTCAGAACTCTATTTTCTGATAGTGGCTTAGATTTATTCGACGTGTTGGGAAAAACTCTCGGTTGTGCTGTTCTTATCCGAGAGCTACAATATACACATATGCTGCTGTATGATGTTTCTTTTGCTTCTTGGCATTTTCCTTCAATGATGTCATGTACAAGATTACTTAGGTTCGAGAAATGTACTCGAAAGTACAAAATGAAGTAAGAATGACAATAATTTGAGGGACGATTCGTTTCATTTGCACATTACGGCTTAAGCTTCAATGTTACATATTGAATTCTTCGTGTAATTTGTACCGCATTTATTCAGCATTCGTATTATTCCATACTAGCGACAATTGTTTTCTATGGTATTCGTGTTTGGGATTCGGAAAACTCTTGTATTGGTTCATTAACAGTCTTGTAGCATTCTAAGCATACATCTTACTCCAACTACAGCATTTCACAACATTCGCACTGTATTTATGGAAGACATATGCTTATGAAAAATTCAGGATAGTTTGTAGATATTTTACATTAGTTGATCATACAGTTTTCTGGCATTCACCCATGGTGTGACCGGTGCCTTGCTAACATAGGAAATATTGAATAAGAATATCTAACGAATTACGCCAGTCAGTGAATGACTCATATTATCAAGTGACTATATTTTTAATCCTCAGTTTCAACATTTAATTATGTAACAACATATTAATACATCAGGCTTGAGAAAATTATTTTCTCTCGAAGTTTTAACTCTCTATAAACGACGTCTCGATTTCCCTTGCAGATCATATATGTGCTTTCCGAGGAGGAGTATTAGGTAAGATCAATATGGAGAAAATTGAACTAAACTGTCATTGTTTGATCTTAATTGCGGTTTATTTGATATTGTTTTATCAATGGACAACATTGATATACATTAATTTGATATATTGTTAACATAATTAATATCATTAAAAAATAATCATATATTTATTTGAAAACGGCATTCATTACACTATGGTGTTTTAATAACAAACACGACGATTATAGTTTTGCATTGGAGTGTAGTACATTCTACAAAAATGTACATGTAGTGGGCATATGCAAATTTCACCAAATATAATAGCCCCACTAATAAACTTTTTGGAATAAACGATTCAGTTCGTAATAGGGGTTGGGGAGCACAAACATGCATGTATGCAAAATTCATTTTCATGAAATTTCACGAAAACTTGTTTTCACAACCCTACTCACTTCATTTAAAATCAACACAATAATACATTCATATTCATCTCAATAGTCAATCGTAAATCAGAATTTTATTTTGAGGTTTCAAATAAAAATACGTAAGACTCCTTTAATTGTACTGTTGCAATACACGCTGATATAAAGAATATGGTTATATGATAATGATACTGATAACAAGAGGAAGCTATGGGATGAGAAATATAACAAAATAATATTAAATGATTATAAATCTTCAGAAACATAACTCATTTAAGACTAAAACTAAGTAACATATAGATAAACATTGGTGTTTGATATTATTTTAATATATCCGTGACTGTAATATTTTATGTAGCTGTCATATAGTGCCGGGTAAGCCTACCGTGTGTCACAGTGTGGTAAATTTCGTGCGGACGGTGGAACACGGTGAGGGCACACGGCGGGGCGTTGAGCGATCGGTGAACACGTTGGGGCCATTAGTGGCCGGCGAGACTCGGCGAAGTTTTGAACATGTCCAAAAGTTTAGCCATATAGGTACTAACAGTAGAACACGGTAAGAACCCGGTATGATGACGGTAAGCGGACGGAATAAGGACGGTGGGCCAGTACGATGCCGTTATGGAACCGTTCATGGGGCGGTGACGACGTGTTAATCGTGTTCATACTGGTCTCATACCGGGCTCATCACCGTTTTCTCAACGATGACGCACCATCTCATACCGACTACATACCGGCCACCTACTGGCCCTTTACCGGTCTCTTAATGTTTAATCGGTCTATTAACGACTTAATAAGTTCCTGTTACCGTTCCACCGTTTTTATATTTTCTCCATACCGGTCTGTTGCCGTTGCGCCCATTTAAAAACCGTGCAAGCCACCGTGACTCCATAGTTACTGTATAAAAACGACGAATTTGAAATATGAGATATGAAAATAAGCTACTTACAGACAATAATAACATACAGACAATAATACACTGAAACTTATCCACGTTATCAGAAGACTCATACTTGGGATTTGGCTTTTTACCATATAAGTTGTGGATCTGGTTGGAGGATCCTGCGGTTTCGGAAGTTTTCTTACTTTACCCACCCCTCTGCCAGCAGCTGTCGTTCTACGTTTATGCATTAGATACGAATTGGGAGAAAAAATATGAGGAATATATGTACGTAAAATTCGTCAACTGATGTGTGAGCGGACGGGTGAATTCCCAGTCTTATATACCGTGTGTGATGTCAGCAAGGCGGCGTTAAGCGAACGGTATGGGGGGCGTTCAGGGCGGAAAGGGGCTGGTAGCCACACTCTGAGGACCCGGAATGGACCCGGCGAAAACCGGCAGGAAAACGGCTAACACGGTGACACTGCTGTGCTTTTACGAGGACGTTTATGCGGCCGTATGGACTTAGCCGGAGCTATGTGACAGCATCATTAATCTGTTATGTCCAAGAAACAAAAACAAGAAATCAAATAATTACTGAGATGTTGTTCCATTGTTAATATCTCCAATCCGGACACGAGTTCTCGTCCTTTAAACTAACTCTCCACCAGCGAGGATCACTGCTATGTCCACCACTCCTGGTACGGCTGCATGTAGTATTACTACCGTCCATCGCATTTCTTGCTTTACTTTCATCATCGAATTGATCAAGTTGTGAAACTGTTCACCATCTATTGCTCCTAAATGTAAATCAAGATATATAATTCTAGAGTTAAACAGATTATACGACACTTTCGATATCTAGACTGATAGTACCAGTATGATCTTGATTATGTAAACATGCCAATATTAACTTTGATCATACAGAAGATTGCAAAGTACGGAACAAGTGCATAAAACATCATATTTACAGGGATGAGTATAAAATAAATAAATAAATAAATAAATAAATAAATAAATAAATAAATAAATA
>CM037789.1:47867977-47917977 GCA_021229015.1 Solen grandis | reverse complement strand
GTATGGACTATGTTGTATTGAAGCAGAGTTTGTCAGACAATATTGTATGGACTATGTTGTATAGAAGCAGATTTTGTCAGACAATATTGTATGGACTATGTTGTATAGAAGCAGAGTTTGTCAGACAATATTGTATGGACTATGTTGTATAGAAGCAGAGTTTGTCAGACAATATTGTATGGACTATGTTGTATAGACACAGAGTTTGTCAGACAATATTGTATGGACTATGTTGTATTCCAGCTTTGCCATGTTGATTGCAGACGAATTTATTAACTATCTCATTGGAAAACAGAGTTTGTCAGACAATATTGTATGGACTATTTTGTATTAAAACAGAGTTTGTTGGTTACTATTGTATGGACTTTTTTGAACTCCAACTTTGCACTGGATGCTTTCAATTGAGCCAATCAAAATCTGTGTTAACAAACCCATGGCATGCTGCTTCCAAGCTTAATACACTATTTACTTTTTTTTTATTCCCAAGCAAGTTCTTTCGAGACATGCATCAAATTAGAAGCAATTTATATGTAACTTTTTTTATTTTTTAGCAACGCTGCAAAATTGTGTCCTTAGCAGAACACTGCAGAGTTTATGCTTTGTGGTACATGGAACACTCTTTGAGTTTATCAGACTTAATGCTGCAATGCTGATGTGCTTAAGAGTTGTTGTGTTCCCTTGAGAAATGTACTGGAAATAACCAACATGTCACAGTCTCTTATATATTCACCACAAGAGCAGTAACATTCAAATGGAGCTGTAAAGTAATTTATTCAACCAGTTAACTTTTATGTCTTAAATGACTTAACTATTTTACGACTTAAAGAAAATACAACTCCCTACGTAGAGAGTTACAATGAGCATGATTTTTGTGCCCGCTGATTTAGGATTTATATACTTCTCAGAGAGGGTGAAAACAGCAGCTCTCCATCAAGTTTTGTGATAAACAGAAATGAAATATTGATTTGACAGAACTTTTCAGTATGTGTAATTATACATTTCCAGAAGAAGGAAATACAGCAATTTATCTAAGTCTAGACATTTTCATAGGTGGTATGGATTAAGATTTCTTAACAAAACAAAAAGCAAATAAAAAGGTCAAGGAGAATATTTATTAGAAACAGTATTTATGGTATCTAGTAAGAAACAGTCATTGTCAATGTGCTAACATTTTGATTTACAGACTGTGTCACAGAGACAAAAAAACAGAGAAATCAATACATCTCCCTACATATATTGAAAGGATGAGATATAAATGTAGCCAGCTTAAAACTGACAAGTGTATCTTAAAAACCTATTACTTTACTGGTTGGATAAATTGTTTATATGCAAGACGAGAAGTGGAAACAGTCATTTCTTCGGTTCCTTTTATCAAATTAAGTTTCCTGGAGTGAACGGCGTTATTTGATTTCTATCTCAGGATTCTGCAACACAAAATGTCCTCTGAAGATGAAGTGAGAGATATCTCCACTAACAAGGAAGCTTGGTTAGTGTTAGCTGTGGCCCACATACGAAGACAGGATTTCTCAGCCTGGGCTCACCATGCCCTCACATACTAAACACAACTAATGACACATTACGATGGATTACAACAGGGCATCCCCCCTGCAGGATTCAGCCAATATGTCTTATTCTCCCTGACAAATCCCAATTAAAGACTAGTGTGACAAGAGTGTTTTCAGTATACATCGTAAATCTACACCACGGACAGTCCTATTTGCAGCCAGAAGATGGTAACCTTGTTTTACAGCAGTCTAATGATTGTTTCCCTCTA
Organism: Solen grandis; assembly: GCA_021229015.1. Lineage (NCBI taxonomy): Eukaryota > Metazoa > Mollusca > Bivalvia > Adapedonta > Solenidae > Solen > Solen grandis. The sequence continues at coordinate 47,916,203 of CM037789.1, read as the reverse complement.
CTAGACATTAGCCTCTTTCTTGACACACACAACAAAATAAATGCCTAATTTCCTGCAATAATGCCTAAAAAATCCATACTGCAATTTATCACCATGTTTTCAGAGCTTAACCCTGAGTTAAATAAGGGGGATGAATCATGTTTTGGAACATTTAAATATAATCTTGATTAACTCCCCTCATTTTATACATGCATCTTATAAACTTTTAGTCATTCAGATGAAATAAATTATGATAATAAGTAAGTCATAATTAATACAAAAATACTATATTTTCAGAATTCTAATTTAGACATACCTCTTATCAATCTCATTGCTGGTTATACACATAATTGATAAAGTCATTTGACATTATTTTTCAAATTCTGATTCATAAAACCATTTAAATAACGTAACTTACAAGAAGAGCATATTCAATATTTTATTTTTTCATTATTTAGTTTTTACTAATTTCTAAAATAGATTTTTAATACACAAATTGGAAAAGAGTCAAAACCAATATGGAGAAAAAAACATAACTGAACATTTCTTCCTCTCTGAATAAAGAGTTATCACAGATATTCATGACTAAACCTGCTACCCTTCCTTGACTCAACAACATGAAAAGACATCAAGCAGAATGTGACATAACACCTCCTGTATATATATTAATTCTTGATGCCAAACAAATATTTTGTAGTACTGTACTTAACCCTTTCCCTCATAAGGACACCTTGAAAAGACCTAGCAAACAACATAAAACCAGATCAGCCTGTGAGTAACTCGCAGACTGATCAGGTTTTATGCTGTTCGGAGGTGGAAAGACTTTAAATTAAATTTGTAAGGTTTAACTGTGGTTTTCTGCAGATCAGGCTTTATGTGGTACCTATTGAGTGCGTCAAAATGAGTCTATAGGGGGAAAGGGTTAAAGAAAATGGCTGGAAATGACTTCCAATTTTAGCTGAGAAACAAGACCTGTTACAGTCATCGTGACAAAGGCCCCACAAAGGATAACATGGACATTAAAACCTGGGTCATGAGTATGACAGGACCATCTTTTGGACCATTTTCTCTTTTTGATTTACTGTGGCCTTGACTTTCTAAGGCTACTTATCTTGGAAACTATTTGTGCCCATGCAGTTATTTCAAAATTCTTATATGTAAAACAACATTAACAGCCCACTGGGTAAAGAAAAAAAGTGCCACTTTTCATTATTTGACCACTGACTGTGACCTTGACCTTTGAGCTACAGACCTGGGTTATGTGCCTAATACATGGTCTTCTTCAGAAGAACATTTGTGCCATATTAATTTAAAATCCATCCATATATAATGGAGATACAGTCTGGAGTCCAGTGGACACAAAAGAAATGCTCCCCTTTTTTACCTTTGACCCAAGACTGTGACCTTGACCAATGAGTTACAGACCAGGGTCATGCACATGACACATTGTATTCTCTAGAAAAACATTTGTGTCAAAATATTTCAAAGTCCATTCATACATAATGGAGTAAGAGCTTGGACACAACAAAATGTTCTATTTGGACCTTTGACCCCAAATTCTGACTATGACCTTTTGAGATACAGACCCAGGTGACACATGGTCTCAATGTAGTGAACATTTATGCCAGGTTGCTTCAAAAACCACTTATGCATGTAGGAGTTGCAGCGCAAACATAAAGTGGGACAGACGGACGAACAGTGCTATATTATATACCTCCCTTTTTGGGAGGCATAAAAATGCCTTTCTATTTATCATCCATTGTGAGGCTATTATTTTCCATTAAAAACTTATGTCAATGCCTAACAAACATTATCACATACAAACCAGTGCACTGTGCTCTTTTGTGTAAACTAGTTGGACAATCAACAAGGTATTCTCATAAACCTTTTCAAAAATCTGATCATATCTAATTTATATTCATGTATATATATATATATCTATATCTGTAAACACTGAAAAGGTGTACTGATTTGCAAAGCATCTGAGAGCTCGCCTCTATATGTAATGCTCAGTTTTTCAAGCATTCAAGCGACCATGATCGATGGGAGCTGATTTGTAAGTGGGAGTCTATTTTGCGGGCATTATTTGTTTGTTGCGTTTAACATCTCATCGACATTATTTCAGTCATTTGGAGACTATGTCTACTTGAGACAGATATGGTGCTGCTACACTGCAGTATCATGCCGTAGATATGTGGCATGATACCACACCCAGTCACATTATCTTGACACCAGGCCAACCAGTCCCGGAATGACCCTTTTATGCTAAGCGCCAAGCAAGGGAGCTTTACCAGTATCATTTTTTATGACTTTGGTAATGTTGTGGCCAGGGATCAAAACCCATGACCTCCCGCTCCCGAGGCGGACACTCTAAGCACTCAGCCACCTGGGATGGTTTTGTGAACATTGATATGAATTTATGGGTGCAATTCAGGAAATGCTTTATCTCAGACAGGCAATTGTATCCTGTCATTTTCTTAATTTTATACAGAAAAATGTCTGAGAGTTAATCTGATGTGGTGAATGTTGTAGTTGTTAATGATAGTGATACTGCTTCTACTGCTAATGTTGTTAAAATAATTAAATAGTTTCCTATTTACTGAATTCTTATTTCATTCTTTCGTTCATTTTTTCAGATACCACTTCTTCTAATGACTATTTTTTGGCATCCATGATTTTCTGTTTATAATAATGGTCAAGATATAAGTATGTTAGTGCATAATGTTTCAACTGTAGGATTTATATCACATAAGCAATTACATTTATCAGCTAAAGGATGTATCGCATTATGAGGGTGTTATTGCATGGTCCATACGACTGCAGATCCAAAGGCTTTGGGTTTGAACCCTGCTGGGGGCTAGAATTTTTCAAGACCATTCCAGGCTGGATTACAGGGATTAGTATAAGTTGAAAGAACTTGTTGCCTTAATTAAATCAACATAAAATAAATAAGTTTAAATGGGTTAACAGGCTATTCCAGCCTTAATTGATGATGTTCATATAGTTCTTTGTTTTGAAATTTCCAAGCCAATGCACTTTCAGGAACCCACAGCCCTATACTCCATGCCAGTGGACTGGGTAATAATATATTTATAAGCAGACTCCATAATTCCCAATCAACCTTGCCTGATCAATAAACTTGCAGCAAAGTGCATGTTTCAATGATGAACTGCAGGAATCGTCACTTTTAATTTGTTCTTTGGTTGATTGCAATGCCTTTTTTAACACTATAGGCTGTTTCATGGCAGACAGACAGTTATGCCCCTAGTAAACACTTGTATGCTTTATCAACACTAGAGCTAAATAAAACTTCACTTTCTCTTCTGAAACAATATTGAAGGGACAGATGCATCACAAACCTCAGAAATACTGACTCACACCAGCATCTATCACTGCATGTCTAGGAGCATTACACACACATAGTAATTTATCAATGAACATATGGTTAACATTATTTATCTTTTCCTGTGAGCAAGACATTTTGATAAATGAAATTTACTTAATCAAAAAGTCTTTTTTTTCTTTTTTTTTCTCATATTTTTCATCTTATATATATTCATTGTAGACCTAAAAATAGGTATAAGACTGGGTCAGTGCAAGTTTGAATCAATATCTTTATACACATGTATCATGAATTCTATGTGGAGGGTACAGACAAGTTTTACTGAGGTATCAATCTTTGTTGTTCAAGACTGCCTCATTGAAAAAAATATCTCTTTATTCATCAAGAGTCAGTAACTACATCAATGTCTTCACACTCTTGGTTCAATCTTCAAAATAACTTGATTTTTTGCCATACACTGTTTTAGCTAGTGGTGGGCAGACCATTCTATTAAAGTAAACCAGCCATCATTACTGGTAAATCATAATCATGGTCCTTCAAATGCTTAAAAAGACTTCAGTGTAGATGCAAGCATCCACTGACTCTTTTGCTGAGAGTCTATAAAGGCTTGCATTTACTATGAAATTCCCTTGATCACTTGATGGACCATGATCACAATTTAATGACGTGTTCTTTACCTATAAAAATGTTTTATTTATGTTTCAATGGACCCAGAAGACAACCAGGAACTGAATGTTTTTAAGCCAGGACGTTAACTTTAACCCTTTCCCTCATATAGACTCATTTTGACGCACTCAATAGGTACCACATAAAGCCTGATCTGCAGAAAGCCAAACTCAAACCTTACCAAATTTAATTGTAAAATCCTAATTACCAGACCACTGAGGAGCAGCGAACAGCATAAAACCTGATCAGTCTGCGAGTTACTCGCAGGCTGATCTGGTTTTATGCTGTTCGCATAGGTCTTTTCATGGTATCCTCTATGAGGGAAAGGGTTAAAAGAGTGCCACAACATCCTCAACTCATTATTCCCACTGCATTTGGTATTTTTATATTCTTGTATTTTTTTTAAGATTTTTAACTTATATGAGTTCAACAAAACCACTTTTCTTCAACTTTTGTCAATAATGTTTTGACTGTATGCCTTCATCATTTTTATTTCTTTGTTTTTTGTTGTTTTTTATCATCATTGTGAAAGAAAACAGTCTTTTTTTTCTATCCTTCATAGTCTGAATCCCAAAAGAGGCAAAAGTAGTTTTTCATAATTTGATGCAAACAATGCCCAATACAATATGAATAGTTGATGACCAAGACAATAATTCTTTAATTGCACACAAAGGATGGAACTCCACAGAAAGACAATCATACATAATTATAATGTCAAAATATGTATACCTCATGAAGTGAATTAACAATTACCTATAACTTCAATTAGCTTTTCCTACTCCTGTCCTATTTCAATATTTTTCTCAAATTCATGAAACCTACCCATAATCCTTTTCCAAAACAAGCTATAATAATTGTCAGTAAATGATTTGTGCTAGATACAACAAATTACAAATAAATGAGATATACTTACAAACTCAATTGGTTTCAGGATTCCCCTCGGTTCCTTGAGCACATCTAGGTTAAACCCACTGAAAATCTGAAGAAAAAAAATCAAATTTAATGCTTCAATAACTACAGTAAGAAGTATTCCAAAACAACATTTTTATTTAACAACACAACAGAGCATTATGAGTACAAGAAGTGTTACACTGAGTGAATAAAATTATCAAGTTTAAGGACCAATGGCTTGCCCCTGCTTTTATGGAAATAAGTCAAAATAAAAGCAGAAATGTCGAAATTCCACAAAACTAACAACAAGAAGGTCAGTTCCTTATGGCAGTAATGTCTGATGAACAATTATAACCCAGGGGCATAATCTGAACAATCTTGGTAGATGACCATGAGACAATGCTATACAAAAAACATGATATATCAGCTCTAGGATTTTTGGTTTCATACAAGAGGACCTTCAAAGTTTATACATTATACATGTATAACATATATAGGGCAAATTCTCTAACTGGTCAGATAAATTTCAGCAATCTTGGTCAATAGTTACCACAGAAATATAATTTATGTGCCAAAATAGTTCTATTTTTTTTTTTTAACAAAGTTTTTAAAAATTTCTTGATCAAATTAAGTCATTATAAATAGGGTTTCATTTTTCTTTAATCACGAGGGATTTCTGAAGAATCTGTAAGTTTGTGCCATTAGAGCTGATTGAAACCCTTCAACAGTTGAACTTTTTCCTGACTTTGTAACTACCATTTAGAGCATTGTATACATGGAGATGAGTGTGGGTGGGGAGGGTAAGCTTGGATTGGTACAGTAAGCTTATTTCTTGGCTGATAAATCATTGAATAGAGTTAATCATTTCTGAATGATGAACTTGCATTTATATTCCTGGATCAGACAGAAAAGGTCTTACATTAATTCTGGTCTCACAGATTTTCAGATCTTGAAGACCAAATAAAAATAGTTCAGACCAAAACAAGGAATTGAGAACAAATTTCAATTTCTCATGGTACACTGACATGGCTTGACAGTTGTACATCTGCCTGGAACAAGTGAATTTCTTGTACAAAAAAGTAAATTCTTTCCATCAGTTGCCCTACAGAATGTAAATAAAATGAAATCTTGCAAGATAAAAGATATATATTTGAATCATACTTATGGGATAAATGCCATATATTATAAATTAATAATTCTATATCAAACTTTAAGTTAAATTGAAAAACGGCAAGTATGTGTATACTTGATTTTGTGTTAGTACAATATAACATTCCACAGATAAAACCTAAAACGTTAAAGTAAATTCTAAAATGCAGAAAACATAATGGCATCTGTAATAATCATTTTTAAAGATATTTTGAAGAAAAGACAAGAGACAAATCTATGTATAATTAATTTTTTTTCTTATTGAAAAAGAGTGAATTTAATTTTATAACAATATAGCAACTGCACAGACATTTATTATGTAGCTGCTCAAAAATTCATGATTATTTTCTTGTGAAAAGCATTTTTTTTCTCAAAATATTGAAAAAGAGTGAATTTTATTGTTTATTATATCATTTCCCTCTGGAAAACCAACATATTTATTAACTCATGAACATCAAAGTCTCCATATTGACTGTGTGTAAAAATTCCATAAAATCTCTCTCTCTCTCTCTTTATATATATATATTATATAATTAAATATAAGGCGCACATATTAGATAAATAGACTGACAGACAAAACTGAAAACATATCTTTAAGACTCTATCCAAAAGTGTAGGGGCATAAAAAATGTTCATTCTGCTTACGTCACTTGGAAACTATGTCAACTTAAGTAGATATAGTGCTGCCACACTGCAGTATCATGCAGGAGACATGTGGCATGATACCACATCCAATCACATTATCCTGACATCAGGCCAACCAGTCTTTAATTTTAAATTTCTACCCTGAAATGCTGAGTGCCATTAGCAATGGAGCTATATACCAGAACCATTTTTATGACTTTGGTATGTCACAGCAGTAAATTGAACCCTTGGCCTCTAAATAATGCCTAAATGGTGTGGCTGCTCTAACAACACTGCCAATGGGAGTGGTGCAAAAGAAATGAATGCTTATAAATGAGGATTACTATAAGTTAAATCTTATTCAAATAACAGCCAATGAGAGTTACATAATGACATAAATATGGTGGGTTTATTAAACAAATTTATATAATAAATGTGTTAGACAGTTAGTCCTAATGAGTCTTTGATCTGATAGGTCTTTTGACTGTCAGAACTAATGTCTCCAAGGTTCATTTTGGGGTGGGATTTAGAGAAGTTTGCTTAATTTTGTTGTGAGATATCAAGACAACAATAGAGCAAATATAGCTATAGAATGATTCCTGGTAACGGTCCCAAAACCTACAGGAAAAGCATATTCCAAGAGCTGTACCTGTACATTTTAAAAAAAATTCAGAGGGATATATTTCAGTTTCTTTAAAACACACAATACACCCCCCCCCCCCCCCAAAAAAAACCCCCCAAAAAACAACAACAAGAGAATCAACCGATGGATGCTCCCCGAATAAATGCTAGTTCCAAATGGATTTTTTATTTAATATTTCTTTCAAATATGTGTGTTCAACTAAATATTATAAAACAGTATTACAAAGGAAAAAAAATATTTATGACAAAGGGCAGCAAAAAGGCATCAGAGATTAAGGAGATTTTGTTTTTTGAGTATCAAGAATTGTACTTTTGTGTACTGCACATCAACTCAAGGAGACATATCTAGCTCAGGGCTCATCCTAGAGGGCGATTCGGGCGAAGAAGTCGCTCTCAGCTTATAAACTTCGCTCTCTACAAACATCAAAGCGAAATTCACTTCGCCGCCGATTTTCGACAGCGGTTTGTTCTCGCTTTGATGTTACCAAATAGATTATCGGTCTATTTCGCATTCGGCAGAGCGACTTAGGCGTTACCAATTCAGAAAACAACCAATCAGCGCATTGGTTTTACCTGTCAGCCTCGATTTCAAATTCACTCATGCATAAGTGCAAAAACATGGAGGGAAGTGTAAACAATCGATAAGCGATAGATAAGAAATGGGGTGTGATGCCGTGTATATCAGAAACTGACACTAGTTGACAGGTAGGTAACGGGTACACAAACCGACGGGGGGACATTTGTTCATGGTATGCTGGTCTTCCTCGCAGTGTAAAAAGCTGATCTTCCCCCGAAAAGTTTGCGAGTAGAACCGAAAGTCATCCCCGACTTTTTTGAGTAAATTGCAAATAAGAAATGACAATTACTCGAATATGCATCTTTATAAACCGTGTTTTGTTTGTATTTGGCAGTCTGGCTCAAAATCTATTGTTGTTTACATCATTAGTAGTCTGAGCAAACTCATGTCGCTTTTTTCATGGTTAAAGGGCGATGCGCCCAAGCCCGGCAGTAAACTTGAAAGTCTCTCTGCATCTCCGTCAAGAAAATTTCAAAAAACAAACTCTCAAAAGTCATATGACTGGTATGAACAGGACAGTAAGGGTATTTGGCACTGCTCTCTGTGTAGATCTGCTAAATTTGATAATGCTTATGCGCGTGGACATGATGCTCCAGCAAAAACCACAAACCATGATCGACATGCATCATGTAAGCATTACGAAATGCTTAAATCTTATGGGGAAAAAAAAAAAAAATTCTATCTGTTTTTCCTTCTATTTTTTCTTCTTCTTTTACTAATAAAAATCCTTTCTTTCTTTCTTATTTAAAAATCAAGCAATATTTTTTTCTTTCTTTCATTCTATTTATAAATTCAATTCTTTCTTTCTTGCATATTAAAAAAAAAAAAAAAAATTTTCTTTCTTTATTTTAAAAATCAAGCAAAATTTTTTCCTTCTTTTTTTCCTTCTTTCTTTCATTCTATTTATAAATACAATATTCCACATAAAATCTCTCACTTCTCCCTGATGTTTCCCCACTTCTCCCTCCTCTGAGCTGAGGGAGAAGTCACTTCTCCCTTTTCTCGGAGCCTAGGATGAGCCCTGTCTACGCTATCTAACTAAAGTTCATGTTGATACCTCTTATAGATTTTGTGCTATACTCCTGACAAAATTTAAGCATGAAAAATTACAAAGGGCAATAACTCCAAAATTATGCAAAACAGAGATGTGGTTCTTGAACACTGCACTTTTCCTCATTAAGATCTATCTACCTATTAAGTTTCATGTTGATACCTCTCATAGTTTTTGTGCTATGCTCCAGACAAAATTTAAGTATTGAAAAAAACAACAAAGGGCAATAATGTCTAAATTATGCAAAACAGAGTTATGGTTCTTGTACAATGCACATTCTCCTCATTGAGATCTATCTATCTATGAAGTTTCATGCTGATGCCTCTTATATGCTCCAGACAAAATTATGACAGGCGGTCAGACGGATGAATGGTCATAGCAGCAACTATATGCTCTCTCCCTTCGGAGCATGGCAACTCCAAGAGGTCATCATTGATATTTTGGTCTTATTTCTCAAGGTTTTCATTATTAACCAATCGCCGATCAAAATCATCATTAAGAACGGCAAAAAAATCAGTTATTTTTTCAAGCCGGTACCGTTAAAATAAACGGGGAAATATTTTTCAAATATTAAGAGGCATTCTCATAGTGCACCGATATTTTGCAGTTTACTGAAACATCGCTGTTGATTGGACAGTTGAAAACGAAAGAGCTTATCATAAATGTCGTAACTAAAACATCACCACGGATGCTGACAGACAGAATGGCGAGCAAAAAAAGGAAAATCCAAAATCTCTTTGATTTTGGCTTCAAAGCCAAAAATGGTTAGAAAATAAATGTTGATTTATATTTTTCTCTTGTTATCAGTAATTGTTACTCTGTTACTATTTGCGCTCAAATCGCTGTTTTGACAATTGGTTCTGTTCCGGCTTTGTTCACACTTATGACAGTTGCATATTGTTGTTCCTTTCAAATGCCTAAGCATCCTTGATATATGACAAAAATAAGGTAAGTTAATTGCTTTAATGAACATCTATTTACCATTGAGCATAGCCAATGCCGCATTAATTGAAAGCCGTAGCTTATTTTTTCCCACAGTTTGATTCTATTTCATCGGTTAAGCACACGCCTATTTCTACAACCGTTATGTAGACTTTCAATTTTATTTAAAGTTTGTTATTTCATTTTAAACAGTCATGTTTTGAATTTTTCATGATCTAAACATTATTGCTATTAATTAGACATCAAGTTACTTGTTTTCTGTCAGGGTATTCCAAGCCCAGTTCAAAGAGCATGGATATAGGCAAATACAGTTACTTGCCAGACATTTCTACAGAGGAGAGAAGAACTATCAGATCAACTCAAGACAGAGTGGAATGGTATGAAGTACCATCTCAGGGATATTTTGAAACCTAATTTACCACAAGATCCAGCATTTAACCCTTTCCCTCATAGAGGATACCATGAAAAGACCTATGCGAACAGCATAAAACCAGATCAGCCTGCGAGTAACTCGCAGGCTGATCAGGTTTTATGCTGTTCGCTGCTCCTCAGTGGTCTGGAAATGAGGATTTTATAATTAAATTTGGTAAGGTTTAACTGTGGTTTTCTGCAGATCAGGCTTTATGTGGTACCTATTGAGTGCGTCAAAATGAGTCTATATGAGGGAAAGGGTTAAAATGACAAGCACAGAGTGTTTAGTGCAGCTGTTATCTGTACCTGTGTACAAGCAGTTCTTCCCTAAGATATGTTTTATTGCAGAAGTTGTAGCTTCACTCCCTGTAACAAATGCATGGCCAAAGAGAGGAACAAGCTCCATGAAAAACATTAAATCAAGACTCCAGGATTTTTCTTTCCCCGATGAAAAAATAAATGGTCATATTTTCCCCAACATCTGAAAAAAAGCAGAGACTCAGATTGGATCGGCCCTTCGGTCCAGGACCGATAAAAGCTACAGATGACCGGAAAAAATAAACTCAGTACGCCCATCGGGCAGATAAAAATACATTTCATCAGGCAATGTGACCGACAAATGTCTGTACCGAACGGTATAATTTCGACAATTAAGCCTTTACCTCATAGAGACTCATTCTGACGCATTTACCTGTTACTTCATACAGACGCATTTTAACTAAAATACCCGTTACTTCATGGAGACTCGAATTAACGCAGTCGGTTTTTAACAGCATAAAAGTTCCTTATCGGCAAAAAAGACTAAATAGCATTGTTGCTGTTGAAATTTTAATCATACTACAATCTATATAAAAAATGTGTTTGTTCTGAAAATAATTACATTAGAAACGATTTTTGATACATGGGGTCGCCGGTTTGTATGCGTGTTAATAGGACTCGTACGTTGTGAGAATTTCGACCACCGGAAAGATCGATATTTTCCAAAGTTTTTACATATAAGTATCTTTCTTTTTCATAATTACAGGATTCTTTAAAATTAAATACATATATCAATCAATAAAATCAGGAATATGACTAATTAAATTGAACTAGAACTATCACTAAATGTGATTAATACCCCCGCAATACTGCTTTAGAAATGATGAAGTTATTAGGATTAAGAAGAAGAGTATGAAAAAGACATTTTTACATTATTTTCTTTTTCCAGATTTTGTGGCTGGGTTACACATGTTGTGCTTGACCACTGTATGAAATTGTTTTGAATTCCAACCAGTAGTTTTAAAGTTAAGCTCCGGACAAGGAAAAGTAACAAAGGGCAATAACTCTGTAATTACAATAGATAGAGTTATGGTTCTTGTGCACTACACTTCCTTTTATTGTGCTTGACAATTGTATGAAATTGTTTTGAATTCCAACCAGTTTTTAAGTTAGCTGGACAAGGAAAAGTAACAAAGGGAAATAACTCTGTAATTACTCTAGATAGAGGTATGGTACTTGTGCACTGCACTTCCTCATATTGTGGTTGACCATTGTATGAAATTGTTTTGAAATCTAACCAGTAGTTTACAAGTTATACTCTGGACAAGGAAAAGTAACTAAGGGCAATAACTCTGTAATTCCTATAGATAGAGTTATGGTTCTTGTGCACTGCACTTCCTCATATTGTGGTTGACATTGTATGAAATTGTTTTGAAATCGTAGTTTAAAGTTATACTCTGGACAAGGAAAAGTAACAAAGGGCAATAACTCTGTAATTCCTATAGATAGAGTTATGGTTCTTGTGCACTGCACTTCCTCTCATTGCGCTTGACCATTGTATGAAATTGTTTTGAAATCCAATCAGTACTTTACAACTTATACTCCGGACAAGGTTACAAGTTATACTCCGGACAAGGAAAAAATACAAAGGGCAATAACTCTGTAATAAGTCAAGATGGAGTTATGTTCTTGTGCACTGCACTTCCTCTCCATGTGCTTGATCATTGCATGAAGTTGTATTGAATTCCAATAATGCAACGGACCGCTGGACCGACCGACCGACCGACCACCGGGTGACTCCTATATACCCCCCCCAAACTTCGTTTCGGGGGTATAATGATGCATGTCAGGTTTCGTTTTCTTTTCTTCATGCTATTCAAGTTCTATCCAATGGAAAATTACCTATGCAAATTTATTCTTCTCGTGCTATTTCTTTTTAAACAATAGCGTCTGTCTATAAAAAGAACCAATAGCATTGTCAGATACCATAAATCACGTGCCACAAGAAGTTGTCATTCGATTGTCTAAACAAGTGTCGTTAAAACTGGAAATCGGCGAGTCTTCTAAGAAATAAACAGGCCATTATAAAATGTCGGCAAGAAACTGTTAATGATGATTGAAAAACAAAGAGTAGATAAGGAATCAAAGGATGTCGATCTATTATTGGGGGAATAAAATATATATACTTGTAATTGATTTGTCAGCACTTTAAAATTAGATCGTATTTATAAGAACACGACTGTCGCAGAATGGAAAATCATTCTGACGAGTCTGATTTTTCGGATTTTGCTGAATTCGCCGTAGACTTTGATTAGATAGAAAGTCATATAAATTACAATTCTATGTTTATTTAATTTGTTAAACAAAATATCCTTATATGTCCAATCTCTCTCACTCATCATCTTCAAAATCCCAGAAGTATGAATGATCTCACATATCCATTTAAAGTTAAATAATTTATTATTACCTGCTGTTTTCTTGGGTCAATAAAATTGAAAGGATATTTCTTTGCTTTTATTTGTAAGAGCTTTTATGCTTAAGGGTTGGGTGGGTTCTCTTTTGTGACATACTGATTTCATGCTGAAGAAATGCATCCCTCCAGATACTACCTTGAATAACAATTATTTATTTCATTCCTATGAGTGAACAAGGTATCAAAGATAGTCATAACATATTTACCTAGGAAATCATTTAACTGACTGAAGATTTGAAACAATATTGAATGATATATTTCAAAGCAAAAGGAATATAAATAAATAGAGTAAACTTGAAAGTGTCATTAATGTCTCATAAATCATTTTGCTATAACAAATTGTCCGAAGTTTTTCTTGTAATTTAGGACAAATGACTTAAAAAAAACTGACCATTTAGGACAACTGTCCTAAGGAAAGTGGGTCCAATCTGAATCACTGAAAAAGGCCTGCAGTCTATCATACATATAACAGGTAAATTGCTTTGAAAATTCCTAAAATTATCATTTGCTCTGCCTTGCCCTTTCAAAGTTTGGGATAGTATAATATAAAAAAAAATACTAAGATTCTTCACTCGCCCTGCAGTAATTTTCACAGGCCAGGACAAACAAGTGGAATTTTACACCATTGTTTCACTATGTCTTTAACGATAACCTATCCTAGGTATGGACTGTAATTTCTGCAGACTTATATGCATGTGCAAATTAATTTGATAAGTTGGGACATAATGATTTCATGGTTTGTGTCAAAAAATAAGCCCGAAAGTAAAACTAAAGCCCAAAAGTAAAACTAAATTCAGAGAAAAATGGAAGTTCCTTTGAAGTTTTCTTGTTCAGAGTTGTTTTTTTTTTGTTGTTGTTTTATTTTTTCATTTAAGGGGTTGAGATGAATATTTTGATATGTTTTTATTATTTCATTCCTATGAGTGAACAAGGTATCAAAGATAGTCATAACATATTTACCTAGGAAATCATTTAACTGACTGAAGATTTGAAACAATATTGAATGATATATTTCAAAGCAAAAGGAATATAAATAAATAGAGTAAACTTGAAAGTGTCATTAATGTCATTAACAAGTGAATTTCTTGTACACAAAAGTAAATTCTTTCCATCAGTTGCCCTACAGAATGTAAATAAAATGAAATCTTGCAAGATAAAAGATATATATTTGAATCATACTTATGGGATAAATGCCATATATTATAAATTAATAATTCTATATCAAACTTTAAGTTAAATTGAAAAACGGCAAGTATGTGTATACTTGATTTTGTGTTAGTACAATATAACATTCCACAGATAAAACCTAAAACGTTAAAGTAAATTCTAAAATGCAGAAAACATAATGGCATCTGTAATAATCATTTTTAAAGATATTTTGAAGAAAAGACAAGAGACAAATCTATGTATAATTAATTTTTTTTCTTATTGAAAAAGAGTGAATTTAATTTTATAACAATATAGCAACAAAAAAATTTTATTTTTTTTATCATTTCCCTGGAAAACCAATTTAACTATGAACATCAAATCCATATTTTGTGTAAAAATTCCAAAAATTATTTTCTTTCTTTATATATATATATTATATAATTAAATATAAGGCGCACATATTAGATAAATAGACTGACAGACAAAACTGAAAACATATCTTTAAGACTCTATCCAAAAGTGTAGGGGCATAAAAAATGTTCATTCTGCTTACGTCACTTGGAAACTAATATTGTCAACTTAAGTAGATATAGTGCTGCCACACTGCAGTATCATGCAGGAGACATGTGGCATGATACCACATGGTGACACCCAATCACATTATCCTGACATCAGGCCAACCAGTCTTTAATTTTAAAGTTCTACCCTGAAATGCTGAGTGCCATTAGCAATGGAGCTATATACCAGAACCATTTTTATGACTTTGGTATGTCACAGCAGTAAATTGAACCCTTGGCCTCTAAATAATGCCTAAATGGTGTGGCTGCTCTAACAACGAATGCTTATAAATGAGGATCACTATAAGTTAAATCTTATTCAAATAACAGCCAATGAGAGTTACATAATGACATAAATATGGTGGGTTTATTAAACAAATTTATATAATAAATGTGTTAGACAGTTAGTCCTAATGAGTCTTTGATCTGATAGGTCTTTTGACTGTCAGAACTAATGTCTCCAAGGTTCATTTTGGGGTGGGATTTAGAGAAGTTTGCTTAATTTTGTTGTGAGATATCAAGACAACAATAGAGCAAATATAGCTATAGAATGATTCCTGGTAACGGTCCCAAAACCTACAGGAAAAGCATATTCCAAGAGCTGTACCTGTACATTTTAAAAAAAATTCAGAGGGATATATTTCAGTTTCTTTAAAACACACAATACACCTCCCCCGCTCCCACCCCCCCCCCCCCAACAAAAAACAACAACAACAAGAGAATCAGTTGAACCGATGGATGCTCCCCGAATAAATGCTAGTTCCAAATGGATTTTTTATTTAATATTTATTTCAAATATGTGTGTTCAACTAAATATTATAAAACAGTATTACAAAGGAAAAAAAATATTTATGACAAAGGGCAGCAAAAAGGCATCAGAGATTAAGGAGATTTTGTTTTTTGAGTATCAAGAATTGTACTTTTGTGTACTGCACATCAACTCAAGGAGACATATCTAGCTCAGGGCTCATCCTAGAGGGCGATTCGGGCGAAGAAGTCGCTCTCAGCTTATAAACTTCGCTCTCTACAAACATCAAAGCGAAATTCACTTCGCCGCCGATTTTCGACAGCGGTTTGTTCTCGCTTTGATGTTACCAAATAGATTATCGGTCTATTTCGCATTCGGCAGAGCGACTTAGGCGTTACCAATTCAGAAAACAACCAATCAGCGCATTGGTTTTACCTGTCAGCCTCGATTTCAAATTCACTCATGCATAAGTGCAAAAACATGGAGGGAAGTGTAAACAATCGATAAGCGATAGATAAGAAATGGGGTGTGATGCCGTGTATATCAGAAACTGACACTAGTTGACAGGTAGGTAACGGGTACACAAACCGACGGGGGGACATTTGTTCATGGTATGCTGGTCTTCCCCCGAAAAGTTTGCGAGTAGAACCGAAAGTCATCCCCGACTTTTTTGAGTAAATTGCAAATAAGAAATGACAATTACTCGAATATGCATCTTTATAAACCGTGTTTTGTTTGTATTTGGCAGTCTGGCTCAAAATCTATTGTTGTTTACATCATTAGTAATCTGAGCAAACTCATGTCGCTTTTTTCATGGTTAAAGGGCGATGCGCCTAAGCCCGGCAGTAAACTTGAAAGTCTCTCTGCATCTCCGTCAAGAAAATTTCAAAAAACAAACTCTCAAAAGTCATATGACTGGTATGAACAGGACAGTAAAGGTATTTGGCACTGCTCTCTGTGTAGATCTGCTAAATTTGATAATGCTTATGCGCGTGGACATGATGCTCCAGCAAAAACCACAAACCATGATCGACATGCATCATGTAAGCATTACGAAATGCTTAAAACTTATGGGGAAAAAAAAAAAAATTCTATCTGTTTTTCCTTCTATTTTTTCTTCTTCTTTTACTAATAAAAATCCAAAAATTATTAAATTCAACAACTTTTTTCTTTTTTTTTCTTTCTTTTTTATTCTATTTATAAATACAATATTCCACATAAAATCTCTCACTTCTCCCTGATGTTTCCCCACTTCTCCCTCCTCTGAGCTGAGGGAGAAGTCACTTCTCCCTTTTCTCGGAGCCTAGGATGAGCCCTGTCTACGCTATCTAACTAAAGTTCATGTTGATACCTCTTATAGATTTTGTGCTATACTCCTGACAAAATTTAAGCATGAAAAATTACAAAGGGCAATAACTCCAAAATTATGCAAAACAGAGATGTGGTTCTTGAACACTGCACTTTTCCTCATTAAGATCTATCTACCTATTAAGTTTCATGTTGATACCTTTTGCTCCAGACAAAATTATGACAGGCGGTCAGACGGATGAATGGTCATAGCAGCAACTATATGCTCTCTCCCTTCGGGGAGCATAAAAACATGGCAACTCCAAGAGGTCATCATTGATATTTTGGTCTTATTTCTCAAGGTTTTCATTATTAACCAATCGCCGATCAAAATCATCATTAAGAACGGCAAAAAAATCGGTTATTTTTTCAAGCCGGTACCGTTAAAATAAACGGGGAAATATTTTTCAAATATTAAGAGGCATTCTCATAGTGCACCGATATTTTGCAGTTTACTGAAACATCGCTGTTGATTGGACAGTTGAAAACGAAAGAGCTTATCATAAATGTCGTAACTAAAACATCACCACGGACGCTGACAGACAGAATGGCGAGCAAAAAAAGGAAAATCCAAAATCTCTTTGATTTTGGCTTCAAAGCCAAAAATGGTTAGAAAATAAATGTTGATTTATATTTTTCTCTTGTTATCAGTAATTGTTACTCTGTTACTATTTGCGCTCAAATCGCTGTTTTGACAATTGGTTCTGTTCAGAGTCTGGCTTTGTTCACACTTATGACAGTTGCATATTGTTGTTCCTTTCAAATGCCTAAGCAGCCTTGATATATGACAAAAATAAGGTAAGTTTATTGCTTTAATGAACACCTATTTACCGATTGAGCATAGCCAATGCCGCATTAATTGAAAGCCGTAGCTTATTTTTTCCCACAGTTTGATTCTATTTCATCGGTTAAGCACACGCCTATTTCTACAACCGTTATGTAGACTTTCAATTTTATTTAAAGTTTGTTATTTCATTTTAAACAGTCATGTTTTGAATTTTTCATGATCTAAACATTATTGCTATTAATTAGACATCAAGTTACTTGTTTTCTGTCAGGGTATTCCAAGCCCAGTTCAAAGAGCATGGATATAGACAAATACAGTTACTTGCCAGACATTTCTACAGAGGAGAGAAGAACTATCAGATCAACTCAAGACAGAGTGGAATGGTATGAAGTACCATCTCAGGGATATTTTGAAACCTAATTTACCACAAGATCCAGCATTTAACCCTTTCCCTCATAGAGGATACCATGAAAAGACCTATGCGAACAGCATAAAACCAGATCAGCCTGCGAGTAACTCGCAGGCTGATCAGGTTTTATGCTGTTCGCTGCTCCTCAGTGGTCTGGAAATGAGGATTTTATAATTAAATTTGGTAAGGTTTAACTGTGGTTTTCTGCAGATCAGGCTTTATGTGGTACCTATTGAGTGCGTCAAAATGAGTCTATATGAGGGAAAGGGTTAAAATGACAAGCACAGAGTGTTTAGTGCAGCTGTTACCTGTACCTGTGTACAAGCAGTTCTTCCCTAAGATATGTTTTATTGCAGAAGTTGTAGCTTCACTCCCTGTAACAAATGCATGGCCAAAGAGAGGAACAAGCTCCATGAAAAACATTAAAACAAGACTCCAGGATTTTTCTTTCCCCGATGAAAAAATAAATGGTCATATTTTCCCCAACATCTGAAAAAAAGCAGAGATTCAGATTGGATCGGCCCTTCGGTCCAAGACCGATAAAAGCTACAGATGACCGGAAAAAATAAACTCAGTACGCCCATCGGGCAGATAAAAATACATTTCATCAGGCAATGTGACCGACAAATGTCTGTACCGAACGGTATAATTTCGACAATTAAGCCTTTACCTCATAGAGACTCATTCTGATGCATTTACCTGTTACTTCATACAGACGCATTTTAACTTAAATACCCGTTACTTCATGGAGACTCGAATTAACGCAGTCGGTTTTTAACAGCATAAAAGTTCCTTATCGGCAAAAAAGACTAAATAGCATTGTTGCTGTTGAAATTTTAATCATACTACAATCTATATAAAAAATGTGTTTGTTCTGAAAATAATTACATTAGAAACGATTTTTGATACATGGGGTCGCCGGTTTGTATGCGTGTTAATAGGACTCGTACGTTGTGAGAATTTCGACCACCGGAAAGATCGATATTTTCCAAAGTTTTTACATATAAGTATCTTTCTTTTTCATAATTACAGGATTCTTTAAAATTAAATACATATATCAATCAATAAAATCAGGAATATGACTAATTAAATTGAACTAGAACTATCACTAAATGTGATTAATACCCCCGCAATACTGCTTTAGAAATGATGAAGTTATTAGGATTAAGAAGAAGAGTATGAAAAAGACATTTTTACAATAGTTTTTTTTTCCAGATTTTGTGGCTGGGTTACACATGTTGTGCTTGACCACTGTATGAAATTGTTTTGAATTCCAACCAGTAGTTTTAAAGTTAAGCTCCGGACAAGGAAAAGTAACAAAGGGCAATAACTCTGTAATTACAATAGATAGAGTTATGGTTCTTGTGCAACTTCCTTTTTGTGCTTGACATGTATGAAATTGTTTTGAATTCCAACCAGTTTTTAAGTTAGCTGGACAAGGAAAAGTAACAAAGGGCAATAACTCTGTAATTCCTATAGATAGAGTTATGGTTCTTGTGCACTGCACTTCCTCTCATTGCGCTTGACCATTGTATGAAATTGTTTTGAAATCCAATCAGTACTTTACAACTTATACTCCGGACAAGTTACAAGTTATACTCCGGACAAGGAAAAATACAAAGGGCAATAACTCTGTAATTACTCTAGATAGAGTTATAGTTCTTGTGCACTGCACTTCCTCATATTGTGGTTGACCATTGTATGAAATTGTTTTGAAATCCAACTTGTACTTTTCAAGTTATGCTCCGGACAAGGAAAAGTAACAAAGGGCAATAACTCTGTAATAAGTCAAGATGGAGTTATGGTTCTTGTGCACTGCACTTCCTCTCCATGTGCTTGATCATTGCATGAAGTTGTATTGAATTCCAATAATGCAACGGACCGCTGGACCGACCGACCGACCACCGGGTGACTCCTATATACCCCCACCCAAACTTCGTTTCGGGGGTATAATGATGCATGTCAGGTTTCGTTTTCTTTTCTTCATGCTATTCAAGTTCTATCCAATGGAAAATTACCTATGCAAATTTATTCTTCTCGTGCTATTTCTTTTTAAACAATAGCGTCTGTCTATAAAAAGAACCAATAGCATTGTCAGATACCATAAATCACGTGCCACCAAGAAGTTGTCATTCGATTGTCTAAACAAGTGTCGTTAAAACTGGAAATCGGCGAGTCTTCTAAGAAATAAACAGGCCATTATAAAATGTCGGCAAGAAACTGTTAATGATGATTGAAAAACAAAGAGTAGATAAGGAATCAAAGGATGTCGATCTATTATTGGGGGAATAAAATATATATACTTGTAATTGATTTGTCAGCACTTTAAAATTAGATCGTATTTATAAGAACACGACTGTCCCAGAATGGAAAATCATTCTGACGAGTCTGATTTTTCGGATTTTGCTGAATTCGCCGTAGACTTTGATTAGATAGAAAGTCATATAAATTACAATTCTATGTTTATTTAATTTGTTAAACAAAATATCCTTATATGTCCAATCTCTCTCACTCATCATCTTCAAAATCCCAGAAGTATGAATGATCTCACATATCCATTTAAAGTTAAATAATTTATTATTACCTGCTGTTTTCTTGGGTCAATAAAATTGAAAGGATATTTCTTTGCTTTTATTTGTAAGAGCTTTTATGCTTAAGGGTTGGGTGGGTTCTCTTTTGTGACATACTGATTTCATGCTGAAGAAATGCATCCCTCCAGATACTACCTTGAATAACAATTATTTATTTCATTCCTATGAGTGAACAAGGTATCAAAGATAGTCATAACATATTTACCTAGGAAATTATTTAACTGACTGAAGATTTGAAACAATATTGAATGATATATTTCAAAGCAAAAGGAATATAAATAAATAAAGTAAACTTGAAAGTGTCATTAATGTCTCATAAATCATTTTGCTATAACAAAATTGTCCGAAGTTTTTCTTGTAATTTAGGACAAATGACTTAAAAAAAACTGACCATTTAGGACAACTGTCCTAAGGAAAGTGGGTCCAATCTGAATCACTGAAAAAGGCCTGCAGTCTATCATACATATAACAGGTAAATTGCTTTGAAAATTCCTAAAATTATCATTTGCTCTGCCTTGCCCTTTCAAAGTTTGGGATAGTATAATATAAAAAAAAATACTAAGATTCTTCACTCGCCCTGCAGTAATTTTCACAGGCCAGGACAAACAAGTGGAATTTTACACCATTGTTTCACTATGTCCTTAACGATAACCTATCCTAGGTATGGACTGTAATTTCTGCAGACTTATATGCATGTGCAAATTAATTTGATAAGTTGGGACATAATGATTCCATGGTTTGTGTCAAAAAATAAGCCCGAAAGTAAAACTAAAGCCCAAAAGTAAAACTAAATTCACAGAAAAATGGAAGTTCCTTTGAAGATTTCTTGTTCAGAGTTGTTGTTTTTTTGTTGTTGTTTTATTTTTTCATTTAAGGGGTTGAGATGAATATTTTGATATGTTTTTATTATTTTCTTTTTAAATCTTTCTGCTCTCTTGTAATTAGATATAGTGTTATTCTAACAAACAGCACACATGATTCTATCATAATCACTACTGAGATCCACTCCGGTTACTTTTTTCATATTGGCCTCCGCTGGATCTCTACCCAGGCCTTATATTTATAAAAGCTTCAAGAAATTTACACTGATACCCCCACCTCATTTCAGTCGTTCAAATTGTGTGTTTTAGCATGCACACATAAAAATCCACCTAGATATAGTAAGTAGATATATTTTTCTTTCCATTTTTTTCAACATCATTGTCTTTACTTGTTGATTTCACCAGTTAACAAATACAGACTTACAAAACCTCCAAACTCACTGTTTAAACTGCCAAATTGTTTACATGCGAGGGTAATCATGTGTGACTAATCCTGATTGGATAATACAGTTAGGTTCACCTCGGAGGTTGTGCGGTATAGAGCAGTGTGTGGTTTTTTCTATCTATAAGTAAAAAGAACATATTTCACATAAAATTTATTTTGAACAAGAAATGTTTGTGAAACATATATGCCCCCCTCATATGCCATAATATGTATATAGCTATATTACATGCAAGGAGTTTGCCTTCATAATGTTGGCTTGTCACAAAAAATTCTCAAACTTCAAAAATTTGAGTGAAAATATAATGTGCTAAAATGTGGAACTAAACATTTACTGAAACAAATGGGCTGGAGAAATATTTACACAAGTCCACAAAGGTTTAAGTGAAAGAACATTGTCAGTTATAAACAAACAAAACATTAAGACTTAGTGCTCTAGGTTTATTATAAAAATTAACAAATCAGCCTTGCTAGCCATAAGCACAAACATCCACAATAATGAAAGAAAATGATACATCATCCTTCAAATATCTCACTTTAAAACAAAACAACATTACAACATAAATTATGTTATCTTGATCTAAGTAATAAAAAGTCTTTTGCATAATTTCCATATAGTGGCCAAGTCATCAAACATATATACAAATGCAACCTTGTGACCTTGACCTTTGAGGTGTTGACACCAAAATTGATAGGGGTCATCTACTAATCATAAGCAACAACCACATGAAGTTTGAGACTTAAAGGTCAAATAGAACTTAAGTTATCACTCGGACAAGGTCTGGTATTATACATACACAACATGTGACCTTGACCTTTGAGGTAATGACACCAAAATCAATAGGGGTCATCTACTAATCGTGAGCAACAACCACAAGAAGTTTGAGACTTAAAGGTCAAATAGAACTTAAGTTATCACTCGGACAAGGTCTGGTATTATAAATACACAACATGTGACCTTGTGACTTTGACCTTTGAGGTAATGACACCAAAATCAATAGGGGTCATCTACTAATCATGAGCAACAACCACATGAAGTTTGAGACTTAAAGGTCAAATAGAACTTAAGTTATCACTCGGACAAGGTCTGGTCTACCGACAGACCGACGGACTGACCTACGGACCGACCAACCGACATGAGCAAAGCAATATACCCCCACTTCTTCGAAGGGGGGCATAAAAATTGTTTTATACAGCAAAATTTCTTTGATTTTGCCAGGGCCAATTTATTAGCAGACAGCATTTACCTTTTGTTGTTGAACAGTCGTAGCTGAACCGAACTGTAATTTAAACTGCTTTGCCACTAGTCACATGATCAATATTTACAAAATGTCTGTTTAAAACTATGAGGTGAGTGGTTTGGTGTTTTCCATCACCGTATTTCATGAGATTGTTAAGCAAAGACAATGATGTTGAATTAAATGGGAAAATTATATCTACTTCCTATATCTGCGTGGTTTTTTACGTGTGCATGCTAAAACAGTTTGAACGGCCGAAACGATGTAGGGGTATCGGTGAAAATTTCCCTAAGCTTTTATATACGGCCTGGGTAGAGATCAGGCGGGGGCCAATATAACAAAAATAACCGGTGCGGATATCAGTCGGCCCATCTCAGTAGAGATTCCAGGGCTCTCCTTTGACCCGAGCTCCCGGGTTTTGACCCGGGAGATTTCTCAATGACGCTTATTTGACCTGGGGTAAAATTGTACCAAGCGTCATTTTGACCTGGGGCAATAAAAGCTGGTGCGTCAATACCAACAGATCAGTCGATCATAAAAGTACCGCCTCAAACAGATTACGTGATCAGTAAGTGCAACTGACCCCCCATTGACTCGTTATCATTGTCAGTTACTCTAATTAGCCTAATGAATTCTCGTATTGCTTCGGCAATCTTCGTATACACCACTACATGTAATCACCGATTGCGTAACCAACCTAATTACAAATTCCCGTATTGCGTCAGCAATCTTCGTGAACTCTGTTAGCTTCTGTACACGAGGTTGCTGGATCCCGTTTTTACGACGTGAGAAAGATTAAAGGCAAGGAACCAGGACAAAATGTGTTTACTTCCTATGGATGTTACTCAGGTTAATTACCAATCGGAATCAGCTGGGATGTTTATTGTTTGATAATAACAAAAAGTTTAATGGCAGTACTTTAACCATGCTGGTTTAAATGAAAGGTGTGATGATTGTAACAAATAGGTATGATTAGTCTGTCAACTGAAAATATTGGACCAAAACCGAAAGTAGATCGACTCTTACAGAATCAAACAAGGTTTAAAAAAAAACAAAAAAAACAACAACAAACACACACACACATAATGATGAAGGTAAGTAAAACTTTTATTTTTCCTTAGCTATCTTTCTGTATTGAATAACTGATAATGATTTGAGCAATTATGTTTTAAAATGCCTGGATATTTATCTATGTAATTTTGAATGATATTTGATATTATATATTTTTTTTTTTTTTTAATCTTGAAAATTTGCTATTACCAAAATATCAACTTTTGTTTTCTACTTTAAATAAAAAAATATTGCAGCAGTCATTTTCTTTCCACATTAAGGGAATAACTTTTTCACCATTTTTTTAAAATAAAACCTAGATTTTCTAGAATTTATAAATTAAATTATCCTGTTTACATTTGAAATTGACAACAGTTTATTATGATGACTTGGACTATTCCATGATAAAAATGCAGCTTCCCAATGTGACTACACTTCTATGTAATGGAACAGATTATAATTTTTATTTTCATTTATTTTTTGGTTGACCTTTTTTCAGGAGTTCCAGTCACATGCTTTGTGTTTCATTGTGAAATAATCTGTCATTGATGGCCCAGAATGAACTCATCACCACTCAGCAGGAGAAAGGGGGCTACCTTCCTAGAGAACAAATCATCAGCATACGCAGGGCCTTTTTTCCAATTTTGGGGAAAGCGCCCTAGCCCTTTTTATGGGGAAAATAGCAAGCCACTTGTTTACAACTTATTAAGGGATTTTTTTTACCATATTCATAAATATAAACATAAACTGGTCTTGGCACAGCAAGACATACTAGAAACTAAATATAAAGACTAATCAAATATTTTGTCTAAGAATCAATAGAGTTAAACAGAGTTAAATTAGCGTCATAATATTGTTCTCTTGGTTTCTCAATGATCAGCTACCTCCTTAATGAGGATTTTTATTTAAGAGTGGGGAATTTGAGGACTATTTTAGGGGAAAAAAGGTGGTTATTTGGCTTGGGGAAGCAGCCCTTTACCGGCTACAGTTAAGAAGGATAAAAAGGCCCTGATACGCCATTGTCCAGATATTTATTATATTCTTGTGTTTTGTATGCAGTATTAAAGAAATAAATTGAATTTTCATTTTGTTTTGTTTTGATTTAAAACAGGATTACTTTTAATAAGAACACTTATTGCAAATAATATGTACATACAATAAACAAGTATATATTACATACAAACTTTGTTAATCTAAACATGTATATCGCTACATGTAAAATTTGTGACATATTACGATCTAAACGAAATACTGTAAATTTTATTTGACTCTTAAGAATTTGTTTTTGACTCTTGAAAATTTGGCCCCAAGAGTCAATGACTCTTGGGTTTCAAAGACTATGGAGAGCCCTGGATTCTAAAGATTCTATCAGTGTCAAGGTTAGTCACAGAACAGGAAATTTGAGATTTATAGTTGGTTTGATGATAATAAGAGTTATTTAAACGAATATGCAATAGACTCGTGTTAGATTCCCAACAAAATTATTTGTAACAATGGTCTGATCCACCATATAAAAATGTTAAAACATGGAGTTGAAATTTTAGTTTAGATGTGCTACGATAACGAAAGTCGATGAATTTAAATAAATAGCAAATTTCTGTGGACATATATATCAAGCTTGGGTTAACATTAAATAAATGATAACACGTCCTTTTAAGATTTTACTACTTTATGCATTATCAAGTACCCAAAATGTAAAATTAATTAGAATTTTGTCAAATTACCTTTCCGGATGACTGTGAGGCTTCCATCTTGAAATTTATCAGGATAGAATATACGGGTGCCTCTGATTGGTTTAAATTTAGGCAGTTTATTTTACGGAACAGTTTCCCGAGCAGACATTCTTTATTGAACGATGACTAACGGTCATATTTTACATCCTTGTGACGTAGAAATCAGTAATAGATCTAGTTATTAATATTGCACATAAATTATGATTCTGAAGCATGCACACACGCGCGTGTGAGTGTATGAGTGTGAAGTAGTTGTGTGTATAAACTTTTTTTATATCAGTCTCATCAGAATGGAAATAAGTTGATCACGCCTCTTTTCCTTCGTTTTATATTTAGGAAACAAGAGTGTCGTTTTGATTGCTATTTTGAACACAACACCGTGCCTTATTTTACGATATATGAAGAACGCGTTTACTATATATAAATGTTTTGGTTTATTCTATTTAGTCTAGGGACTCTGTATACATTCCCTTGGCTTTACTTTAGCTAAGACTTTTATATGACATCATAATAATCATATAACATACATACGTTATGTTATTACGTTGCATATATTGGAAAATTGCGCACTTTACAAACCTTTTAATTTTATATATGCGCACTTATGTATTTAGCTCGTTGCGTATGATAATACTTTAACTGAATTTATCTTTTTAGCTACCCTGGCTGCTATAGATGTAATTGCTATATTTCAACGAAATATCATAAGTGTAGGCTGTATTTTCACAAAGCAGCAGACATCTTTAGGGGATACCCCAAACGTAGGTAACTTGTATTACGTCATATGTTTTCGCGCACTACATGCCATGCTATAAATAAGGGGTTTTTCTGGCGTTCAGCATTGTTAAATATTGTTTCCAATACCTAAATTATCTCAGTTATAAACTTGTAACGTGTAAAATCACACTAATATTAAGTTTATTCACACTGTTTAAGGTCATTTAAGGTATCCTTTCATAATAAAAAAAATGAATTTCCTCTACTCTAAACATGGCATTTGTCAAGTGGGCTATACCACGTGATTTTGTAAATAAAAATGGAGAAACAAAATGTTCCGATAAAGTGACATTACAGAGTAAATAAGTATTATTTTTTCACGTAGGATTGGAAACATTTTTTTCCTGCTAATACTGATACTACCACCTAATGTATGTCAAAAGCATAACAACATGTAATAAATTATCCTAATATTAAAGCTTGTTACTATCCAAAAATGCAACAACATACTACTCGTATATGACAATCACATGACCGGTTTGACAGATTGCGGTAACCAGACGATGTAAAATATGGAGGGAAATGCATTCATTAAAAATTTTAGTGGGTAAATAATAAACTGCTTTAAAAGTAATAAATTGTTTTTTTTCTTTAAAACCGACTATGCCTCTAATCTTTTTACTTTTTTACTCTTGGTAACACATCTAATGATATGTCTATAGTTGCAAATACCGACGCTAATGACGTAATCAAAGCTTGTGTAAATAGGAATTCCGGAAATTATGACCGTGTGCGAAAATGTATGTGCGTGAAAACATATGAGTAGCCACTCTCTTACACATCGGCTTTCATTACATTCACCTCTGTGGTGGGCTCAGAAAGTAGTTCCAAATGTATGACGTCATCCAGACCGTTGTTCAAATATTTAATTTGAAGGAGACTAGATACTGTGAACTATATATAAATAGCACCACTGATCCTGAGCGAAATGGTCATTAAAATTATAAATTATGAAAATAAAAAGCTGGCTTTAAATTACGATATCCGGCTGAACCTGTAAATATCTACATTTGCAGACGATCCTTTGCGGATTGTTCCCATCGGCGAAATAAGGCAAAAAATAGTTCCGATAATAACAATTAAAATAAATATTTTACATACGTTTTATAATGATTCAAAAAGTATATATTCAATGCTTCTATACTTTTGTTCCGTGAAATACACTTAAATCCGCGTTAAATGAGTGTTTTCTGTTTTGAAAAGATTCTTGTCATTGAGCCCATTGCAGAGATGTTTTGTGAGGAACGAACGACAACTCTGCTTGGAGATTGACGAGTAGCGTACGTTTCAAGGGCGTCACTGTAGCATATTCAGCTAATTCCTTCTGTACATGCGTAACGTATCATTCATACGCTCATATCATAGACCGATAATAACAAAAATGGGAAAGTAATCAAAATCACTCACAAGCATGCGGCAGATTGTCCAGATCTCACAAACTCACGTACGTTTGCAAATTTCTGCTATTCTATTTGAAAGTAATTCATATCTTGCAATATAACAGTACATTACCTAATTACTTCAAAATGATACATATTTTAAAATTAGTAAAACAAATAAAAATAATATGTAAATACGGAAGCCCCTGAATGAACAAAACTATGTAGATTTTGTTATTTTTCTCCTACACTGGAAATTAAATTTAAATCAAATTTTTAATGAATTTTCAAAATTAATTAAGGTGAAAATATTTTCTTGAACTAGAAGAATGATACTTTTTAAAAGTTTTTTTTCTCTGTGATTTTACATATGTTTTAGACAGATTGCAAAATTTAGTGACCTACCGCGTGACAAAATAATATTTCACTTCGTCTGTTACAGGTGTTTGCTATCTTTGCTTAATGGGTCTTTGGGTCATATGAACATGTTCAAAATTATTTTTCCGGCCTCTGCGTATGAGAACCTACGCGTCCTTGAAATGTATAGGCCCACGACTTATGCCTAACCTACCCCTGGCTTACATAAAGTTCTACAATTTTCACTAACAGTGTTAAATGGAAACAGCGATTGTCTTAATTACAACAGAAATGGCTGTATTAATTAAAACAGTCGCTAATATCTTTAGCGGCCTCTGCAATCTCCATTATTTGATCGTTTTCCATGCACGTTAAGAAAAAAAACGAAATAAAAAAAAAAAAAAAACAACAACATTTCTTAGATTATAAATTAATCATATATAACTGATTCCCTATATTTATGTTATGAACCGTATTTAAAGTGCTTACCGTAATTATGCACATTATAACATCATGTGCTCCTGCAATACCACTCATTTTGTCTTGTTGTATTGCTGTGAAACATATTATGTTTATATGCAATTAACTATTTGTATTGTATTGTATATACAATAGGGTGCAACATTCGTAGCTAATTAAATACTAGGTAAGGGATCTAGATTTAGTTTTTACCATGCATTCTCTGTGATCTCTATGTTCATGAGCAGGGGAGATACGTGACAAGGTCCGTGATTTAATCAAAGACCTATCCAACAGTTTATAAGGTCGTTGATTCGAGAGGAAAAAAAGAGAGATAGATAAAGAACGAAGGTTTGAGAATGGGGTAGAAGGTGTACTACAAACGAATTTGGTACCCGCGTGATTCATTGTACAGGTGTCTGTGCCCCATCAGACTAACATCTTTGAAAAAAAAAGATATTTGGTGCAATGGAACTATTTTATTTGTCTTTCTGTACTGTAAAAAAAGTCTGCGACACTAGTGCCAGTGACCAGGCGGTATATTCTTAGCAACTATCTGTATCTTAAGAATGTATTTAACTCCGGTACTGTTATATAGCAAACAGCCTGTGTCTCTGTTTTTTCGCACAATTTTCATGTCCAGTTTGTTTGATTTAACGTCCCACCGACAGTATTTCAGTCATTTGGAGACGATGTCTACTTGAGACAGGTATAGTGCTGCCACACTGCAGTATCACGCCGTAGTCATGTGACATGATACCCCACCAAGTCACATTATCCTGACATCGGGCCAACCAGTCCTGGAACTGCCTTTATATGCTGAGCGCCAAACAAGGAAGGGATACACCAGTACCATTTTTCACGACTTTGATATGTTCCGGCCGGGGATCGAACCTACGACCTCCCGCTCCCGAGGCGGACGCTCTAATCACTCGGCCCCCGGGTTCGGTTTTTCATGTCCAGTTACATTTTTGAAAAATAAATAAACCAGCTTGAACCATTAGTCAATAAGAACACTGCTTTTAAAGGCATTGAAAACTGGTTTGCAAGGAATGTGGCACCCTGCTGGGTACTTCACGGTCTTATCTGGCTGGACCCAGATGGAGGCTGAAATGGCCTTAGAGGTGGGATGGATAGGGTCAGTATATCACAATTAGTACTTTTAACTGTTTAATTAATGCTAGATGAGAGTTTGGTTTAAAATGTAATAAGCACATTGAATGTAACTTAATTCTAAGGAATTTGATTATGTGAAATAAGCGTAATTCAGATCAGCTGATTTGTGACAAATAATAAATTTATTGTTCACATATTTTCACATTGTAGGACATTGAGTAACCTTTCCTGATTTTAAGTCATTCAAATTAAATTGTCATAAAAGGAATTTATTAAATATTACAGTATTACAACTTACAATACATGATTATGTTTTATTATTATGCATGTCAACAAAGTTGAAAGGTTTATGAAAACAAAAAAGTCAAATTTTATTAGTACTGCCTTAACATGATTAAAATAAATGAAACTTTTCTATTATCATCATTTTTAATAATTAATGGATAAGATATTAATAAGTAACAATGCAAAATGATGCAATTTGATGTGATATTAATTTCTTCATGGGTGATTTAAAATGCTATCCATATGTTGGCAATGTGCCAATGTTCACCATGCGCTAAATGCAGACTATTGAAGGTCCCCACTGTGAACTCTCCGCAGGGTGACATTCTTCTCTTAGAAATAAATTTCTGATTGGTCAAATTCCGATAAAAATCTGGTTCAATAGCAAAAGCAAACAGCTGCCGTCAAAAATTAAACCAACATAAGAAATCCAAAATCTTCTGTCCTTCAGCTCTTATAGAAGGCATCACATCATTCTTTCATAATAAACTCAGAAACACTTTAATTAATTAATGATGTGCTACATCATGTAATATAAATTGTTCTTTGTAGTATACTCATTCTATGTTAGTGATGAATGAGAGTCTATCTGTTAATTTTATTTGTTACAATTTATTTTAGCTAGATAAGGATGATAATTCAAAACGTAATATTATTTCTTTATATAAATCAAACGAATTCCTTGATTAATAATAATAAAAATATAAAATTATGCTTTGCAATAAGTGTTTGATTTGACTGGTCCAGTTATTATATGTTTCATTCCCCTCTGTGTCATTTCTTACTGATTTTATCATAATTTTTAACAAGGAATTTTTATTTGTTATTTAAAATAAACGTACAAAAACATATTGAAACAATCTTGAATATCTACTAATGTATTATGGAAATCTCCATAATCCTCCATATATTGCTGAATTGCATGTCGATAATTTAACTCCAAAAATACGTTAAAAAAACCTGAGCCCCCTTTCTATATAATCGGCTTTTAAAATTCCACATACTGGGCAGGCATAACTCATTGTAGAGGTTTCATTTGTGTTGAAGTAGTTTAAAATTATTTTGATTAGTATTTCTAGTTTCCTTACAATCTTGAGAAGACAACCATAGATTTCAAAGCTTTATCTGCCAATGCCATCATTTGTTGCATTTACAAACGGTCCGCTACTGAAGATAATTGAAAGATTAAACTATAAACATTAGCATTTCTGTAATAAAAATGAACATATTGATCACTCCTTCCATCTTTACTTAAAATCATTACTTTTGTTCCTCTCCACGTGAACTCTCAGTTTCCTTTCTCAAATAGTTATACAGATTATCTAGCGATTTCTGTGAACCATTTTCATTTACACAAGGACCTTGAGTCGCCTAATTATGTGTCAAACCAATTATCGCTCCGTCCATCAAGAAATTATTGGCGACATAATAGACTTTCTACTATTATGCTGGTACTTGCTTAGAAGTTTAACACCTTAGAACTACACAGTGACTTTTTTGTCAGCGCATATGCTGCACGATGTTGATTGCATTTCTCATATTGTTCATTATTTACATTCATTCTTTGTTTGAGTAAATTATATAACCTTACTTGTTCAAAATACTGAAAAGAATTTGCACTTTGATACACATGATTTATATTACATGAATATTTGTTATAACAGGGACTTAAATACCCACAGGGTCTGATGTTTTGTAAACTTTAATCAACTTCTTGTTTGTATTTGTATAACATACAGTCAATAAAATATTTACTTCCTTGCTTACTTAAATGAATTGCCCCTTTTTTGGTTCAACCTATTTTATTCTAGTATTTATTGCATGAGAAAAATATTGGAAAACTGTTTGCGGTATCCATACTGGTTTACACCTTAGTTCTGTAAAAAGTTTACAAAACGGGAATTTATGCACGTGACATGAGACACCGGTCCAACCGATTACTAATCAACTGTCTACATGCTTTCGAGTGTTCCATTGACGGATTCCAGTTTTTCAGAGACACCATGTACCGTCCCTGGTTTTTGTAACCGCGATTTCCATTTCCAGTTGTCCACAACAAGATAGTTCTGATTCTCGTCACACTGACAGCTTATTAACTCCTAGCAGAAATAATTTACGTTCTTCATTGACACATTCACTGATACATGTATACAATGTATATGTAAGTCCAGAAAGAATCTTGGCTGCTCTGCATGCCTGCGTCTCCAAGGAATACCAAAAACTGTCAACTGCGTTTCAAAGGTCACAAAAAAGAGTTTAGGAAGAGGGTGATAATTTGAATGATTGCACAAAACGCCACTCTTCCACGTGAAAAGTCAAACCCCAGTGGCAAAACGTTTTGCAGGACCATCATAATAGTGTATTTTGCAATCAATAATAAATATTCATGCAACTTGGGAAATTATTTAATACAAAATTTTAAAAGGTTTCATTTTCGCGATGTGCGTTGTTCTGAACGATCCCGATGACAGTTTACCCAGTTTGTCTATAAAGTTCAATGGTTTGCGTTAACAAACTTTTAATTTTTAGAAAATGAATGGAGAGTTCGTTAAACGGGTTTGAAACCGAACTGCATGTGTGTTGGCGATCAAGACACACTCACTTAAGCTATTTTGGTCAAAGTGTTTTAAAGCTTGCATTTACCATAAATCCCAATAATCACTTGATGAACCATGATCACAATTAAATGATGGAAAAAGCCCCATGACCAGTTGATCCGACTTGGACTACCTAGATGTTAAAAATATGTTCGAGCAATTTTAGCGGAAATTTCAAAAACAGAAAAAAAAATACAGATAAAATCATTATGATTGCAATCTGTGTAATGGTAAATATTTTCTTTAAAATAATCGTAAATCCCTTTTCCTGAAGAAAAAATAGTTTTGTTTACAATGAAATCTTCACTTTATATAAACTTGAGTTGTCAAACACGATTGAAACATGAAAACCACGATATTATCATTATAAGACAAAATCCGGGTTTTTTTTTTAAACAAACCTGGCTCAAAAAAAAAAAAAAAAAACAACAACAACAAAAAACACAGGTTTAAGCGCAAATAATGTTTTATTATATTTACTTTCATTTTAAATTACAAAAAAAAAACCTGATAAATTTAAGCAAAATTATTCTTAAGATATTCACTAGATTTAAAACAACTTTAATTCAAGATTAACTAAATAAAGGTTTTGCTTTTATTTCATACTACATAGAAACGATTAAATTAAGCAAACAGATTCAAATGATATTGTTACATCTCCAGCAGTAGGGGCCTCTTTATGAGAAAGTCAGTGATTTCTCTCTTCTCTGGGTGTCGAAGTGGGAACACATATACGATGTGTGCAGTAATTAATTATTTACAAAGTTCTGCAGTTTGTAAATATATTTAACAATTTTCTCATATATGCAACATGTATGAGATAAGTAAATCACAATCCCTCGAAAACGTCAAAAAGACCTATAGAACCATGCAATAGTCACTTATTGAGAACTGCCTGATTCCATATTCCTGAAATTGTTCATGAAAACATTAATTACACATCTCATAATTTCAATAATAGATTATTATCTAAATATATTTATATCGTTACATTACCCATCAGACAATGCTAACACCTCAACTCCGAAAAACACGTATGGTATTATACATATATGGCCCAAGAAGTACACTCTGTACATAGGTGTCCATAAGTAAACCCTATATGTCTTTTGTAACCAGTGGTTACATCTATTTATCTTTGGTAACCAGTGGTTTCTCCTTTGATAAAATGAGATTGTCAGAAATGAATTTACATAATTCATTACTTTTAACAATTGTTAGTTTTTTTACGATTTACAATCTCTTTTTTTCAATTTGAAAAGAAAAAATGAGTGTATAATCTGAATGCATTTAATTAACCACCATGCTTAAAATGTGCAATTATATAGACCTAGTTGGAAAACAGCTTAGTACTGTACTACAGGAGTAACCACCGGTAACCAAAGACATCTGGAGGTTACTTATGGACACCTATGTGCAGGAATGCACTTTTTGGGACATAGCTAGTATTATATAACGGTGGCTCATGTGTTTCTCCAAGAGTGCATCATCCTATTAATAGAAATTAATCATGTGTGTAATGTGCTGTGAAAAGGCGTGCGCTCCACGCTCTCTACACAGATTAACAACAAGCGGGTCAAACGGTCAGTTTTCGAAGGAAATTGTGTTGTGTTCTTTAAAATATGTCAGATACCGATGGATAATTCCATTGCTGATATGAATAGTGATGCTAGTAGCATTTACATTGACAATAATTATTCAATTGTGGAAAGTGGTGATTTAAATGCAAGTGTAACGTTATCCGATACTATATGGAGCATTGTAAACCAGATGTGAAGACACTTGGATTACATCCAAAATCTAAGGATCCAACTTCAAAAAAGACCATGGGTTGAGCAAAAAGTCTAGGACAAAGTCTCGAGCTGATGAAAGTCCAGTTATTGAAACTGGTCCAATCTATTTTTTTCTTATTTGGGGAGAAAAATTCGATAAAAATGAGAGTGAATTAATTTCCTTACCACATAATTTGGCCGTATGGAACTGATTTTCATTAGAATACCAATGTACATACAAAGGAATTGTGACGTTTTATCTTTTTGCACACGCCCCATATTGACCTCCATTTAAATATGACTAAAGTACATGAGGGAACAGGTGTAAAAAAAAAAAAGTGAAGACTTTAAATTATCTCTTCAGACATATTCGGTTTTCATCAAAAATATATCTACCGGTATATCATTTGCACACACACCCTCTTCATTTCCGTTTCAATTTATAAGACCTTGATAAAATAAAATGACTATATATATTCTTCAGGCATCATGTTTAATCCTACGTGATTTAGACATAGACATGTTCCAATGAAATCTAACCCCACCCGGCCAAACTATGTCGGGGTCTAGTGTCTGATCAGCGTCTGAGACCCACGTCCAATGATAATTTCATCGGGGGAGTGAAACGTAACAAATCAGGCGTGGGTCTCAGACGTTGGTGTCTGATATGACTGGACGTTGCTCGATTTCCTCAAGAGATAGTTTTAGTCGGTATAATGTCACCCTAGCTTACATATGCATAGCGCTAATCATATTTAACTGTAGCTCCAGGAGTCAAAGTAGTGCTGTCCATAGTGCTTGTCATTAACGGGTATGACTAAAACACGAAAGGGTCGAAAGGAACGAAAGGAACTTATTAAAATGGTATTTTCAAGAGAAAATTGTTAATAGTCATGTTTTTTTTGTGGATTGTTAAAATACTAAATAATATTTATAAAATTCGTAAACTTTAAGTCCAGTATTGTTCAATTTTTGTTAATATATAATTTATAAGACATGCGGCATGCGAAAGGAATGTTTTTCTTCCAGTACATTATTCTAGGCGTTTATCTTTTTCATGTATCACGCTTACTTTTTCATTACTTTGCCAAATATTACAATAAGATAAGTGTTTAAGTAACATATATCGCATCTGACGACAACAGTTACAAAAAATACACAAGCCTTCTGCAGTAGTTCAATATTGAGTTCCTTTCGTAGCGAAAGGGATACAGCAGGCATATCAAATATTTGTAATAATAGCTCAAAAATAACATTTTATCATCAAATTTTATTAAACGTGATGGCTTTTCATATTTCATAGATCAAAAACTAAAGTATTACATTTTTGTAGTGATAAAAAATCACTTTCATGTTTTTTGTTAGTTCCTTTCGTCCCTTTCGTTCCTTTCGTGTTTTAGTCATACCGGTCATTAACTATCGGTGGGAAGTTCTCCTTGCACTGTAAAGCTCAAAAGTATTTACAGACAAAGAATAGTTCTGTGCCATTTAATCTGCCAGATAAACAAAAATTTTGATAGCTGCAATTATACATAAATTGCAGCTATTAAAGATTATACCACTTTTTATTATGCATTCGTCTGTATAGTTGAAATATTATCAGTGTGAGACCTTTTTTGAGTCATATGCAGTTCCGGCGAATATTGCAGTTCATGTTTATAATGCGTGACAAGAGCTGCCTTTACAAATTTAGCATCGGTTTCAGGCATATAGTGTCAATAAAAAGCGAGACAGTTTGATAGTGGAAATATATGATATACTCAAACATAGTTTTAATAAACGTTGTTTAAAAATCTCTTTGGTGTATTTTGTGAAATTCATACGCGTCTTTCTCGTGGCCCTACTTTCTTTTAACGCTCAAGGATAATCTGTCGCCATTGAAGAAAGAGAAGACTTCACATTGATTCCAGGGTATTTATGTGATCGGAATTAACAGAGGTGAAAATAACGATCTGGAGATGTAAAATCTCTTATTTGGATCATTCTCTCATCTGTAACGTCAAGATCTTGATCACATTCCATTTACAGATTCCACAGTTTGACAGCTTTATTTTGCCCGGAAGTGGATATATTTTTGACCGATATTTATGTATCAGGCAAGGTTAAAGACTCTGAAGCGTTGAAAAACATATTGATAACTGTAGCCATGAACGATACCTAAGCCAAGATATCCGAAAACAAGTTAATATAGTGTTGTTATTGACAGACAACGTATTGGAATTTAATCGTCATGTTTGAGGCAATGTCGAACAGCCATGAAATTTGATAGGTTGGGCAAAACAAGAGGATCAATAAAGTTATGGATGATTACTGTCCTTTATGGTAGTTAATGTTTGAAAATTTGCATAAGTATTATCAGAACTTCCATTACATTGTGTTGGTGTCATTACACAATAATGGATTCAAGAAAATGCCATCCAGCCAAGCTTTTCAGTAGACAAAATACTTGTAGATGCATTGTTTGCATATGTGAAAGAAAATGTTTTTCTTTAAGGTAAAAAAACATTTACCCGTTACATATCTTGCTATTAGCGAAGATTACAAACGGTTAAAAGTCAAGGTGTTTGTATTTTGAAATTGGCAATTATGAATAAGCAGTCTACAACTTCAACTCCGTATTATGGAGATGTCACTAAGGTTCATAAAAAGGAAGAGGATTCTCCAAAGCTTTCTCATAGAACTAAGTCCAAAACTGTAAGGAAAACAGCAACAGATATGGGACAGAAACTGACTCATAGACAAAGCCATATAAATAAATCTGACAGGCAATCTCCAGAAAACAATACAGTTTTGAGGACAAATGTTACAAACTCAAGGTTCAGAAGGGTTGTGACAGGTAGAGATAGGCGGTGTATATCAGATGATGTAACAGGTAAATTAGAACATGATAAGGAGAAAATGGTGTCAAAAAAGCAAAGTGCGTATGTTCCTAGTCGGATTCCTGTTGGTTCAAACAGTGAAAAAAATGAGCGTGCAATAGAAATGAATAAAAGAACAAGGTCTTTTAGTCTTCCAGCAGATACTGTGGATGCAGGGTCTGACCCACCAGAATCTGGTGTAGGTGGTATTCATGAAATGAAGCAAGATAGTAAGGCAAGGACTAAACATACGAAAGAAGAAAAAATTGCATCAGCACAGATAAATGGAGAACATGTTTCTTCTAATTCTGCTCAAGTTGATTCAGTTGAAGAGGAAAAAGATTGTACATACACAGAAAAAAGCGATTGTGATAATAGTGTAGATAAAACAGACGCTGATACGAAAAATAGGGGCAAGCTTAAAAAATCCGTAACTATTGATGATACTACAACAGTGTTAGAGATATCTGGCCCAGAAAGTACTGTCATCAACACTACTGTGGAAACGATACCTACTGACACTAAACCAGTTGATAACACTGAACAAAAAGCTTTCCCAAATGAACAGAAAGATTCTGGTCTTGGAACAAGTGCTGAAAAAAACACCAGTGAGACTTTACTAACAGAAAAAAAAGATGAAATTCTAGAAAAGAAGGATGAAGTTGAAGAGAAGGCAGTTGCTCAGTCTGAAAATGGCCGGTTCTTCAAGTTTGATATTGAGATTGGGAGAGGTTCCTTCAAAACTGTCTACAAAGGCCTTGACCTGGATACTGGTGTTGCTGTAGCTTGGTGTGAATTGCAGGTAATTAAGTTGAAAAAATGTAGATTTTATCTTTGAAACTGGTTTGGATTGAAAAGTAGAGCTGTCACTGATTGATTTGATATCTATGCATTGCATGAAATGTACTGTAAAAAAAATAATGTGCAAACTACATAACAGATTATCTTTGAAGAAGAGGGGGCAAATAAAAATGTTTTGCAAATGTCGGTTTGATTGTCTGTCAGCCAGAGTAGACTGTGTGCATGTGACTGAAAGGATCGAAATTTATAATAAACTGATAATGGTTTAGGTATTGATATGATTATCAATGAACTGTTGATACCTGTCATCCAATATATTATATCAGATTCAGTAAGCTTGGTATTCCTCAGATCAAATAAGTGAAAGCTGTATTTGGAAGATAATTACAATCAATGACTTTGAGTCATCTGACTAAATAATATGACATCATAAATTTTTAAATAAAAAAAAAAAGAAGAAACTTTGTCAGATGTTAGTTTAAAACTTGATATCAGAGAGAGAATAAGAGGGAGAGAGTTTACATTTAATTGTAACACTAACACAAGTGTATCAATTGGGCAGTGTTTAAAAAAAACTAATCTCATAGCCAGCCCAGGGTTAAGTATTTTATGTTAATTACCAGACATTTTATTCATAATTGATTCATATACAAAGGAACAATTAGGCTGCTTATTTGGGTATTTACTCAGTTAGCTAAATACTGAATTATTTTCATGTTGTTTTTTTTTTTTTTTTTTTAACATCAGTGGGTAACCAACTTACTTTGTTTTTCTTAGATGTTTTTATAGCCAATATATGGCTACATTACCAATGCCAGAATGTGTACACATATTTTTCCCAATTTGAATTTAAAAATTCCCTATGATGGGTCAATTTGGCTTAAAGTGGCTAATTTAAAGACTTTCC
Organism: Solen grandis; assembly: GCA_021229015.1. Taxonomy (NCBI): domain Eukaryota; kingdom Metazoa; phylum Mollusca; class Bivalvia; order Adapedonta; family Solenidae; genus Solen; species Solen grandis. The sequence goes on along the minus strand of CM037789.1, from coordinate 47,877,017 downwards.
TTAAAGGCAGCTATTTAAAGTTATTGTTGATAACCTTTGCATTAATTTCCTGTCTTGACTATTTTTTTTCACAAAGTATGCAAAAATTCCCAAATTTAAGGGTATCTACTGGTCATCTTCCCCAAACAATGAAAAAAAGTCCTTAGTAACAAAATTAAAATCTAGAATACTCAATTATATTTGAAAGAGATAGGTCATACTCAACTGACCGAAAGAGCTTATCTGATCTGGTGCATCCATGTGAACTTTTGTACTCATCTGGTATGAGGACACATTTAAAAGTTTTGTACTTAATGTAGTGTCAATTTACTACATCTTTAGAGATGCCCATGATGGTTGGTTTTGTTGCCAGGAATGAAGCTATTTAGATCATTACAGTAAAATTCTATTTCTTTAGAATATTTGGTGCCAACTGAAGAAATTCACAAATGATCTTTGGTGCAGTATCTTTATGGATATTAGTCATGAATGCTTGTATTCATTCTGAGCTTGTTGCACCTAGATTTAATAAATGGAGTTCACTTTAGAAATCAAAACATAGATAAGTATAAAAAATAACCTTGTGATTTATGTTAGTATACATTTCAAAAGTATTAAACTGTTTATTGTGTTCCTAATGATATCACCCATCCTTATTTGAGGGGATGTCATGTTTTACATGTGTGTGGACAGTCCTGACAAGATCTGGACCTTGTCCAATTCTGAGTCCATGTACAGGTATCATGACTGATTCAAACATGACCAAGTAACCAAGTACCATATATTTTAGAATTGCCAACTTAACATTTTGATAACTTAATTTTTATGCTCACCGAAGGTGACGCATATAAACGCCGCTTCGTCCGTCCGTCCATCTGTCCGTCCGTTCGTCTGTCACACTTTCCTTGTCCGGACTATTTCTCAGGAACTAACGGCTTGAATTCAACGAAACTTTATGGGAAGCTTGATTACCAAGAGATGCGCATATCGTCAGCATGACCCGGTTCCTAAATTTTTCAAAGAGTTATGGCCCCTTGACTTTTCGGCCTATAGTACATATTGCATGATTCTTGTCCGGGCTATTTCTCAGGAACTAATGGCTTGAATTCAACGCAACTTTATGGGAAGCTTTATTACCAAGAGTAGATACGCATATCGTCGGCGTGACCTGGTTCCTCAATTTTTCACAGAGTTATGGCCCCTTGACTTTTCGGCCTATAGTAATGTTGCATGATTATTGGGAAGCTTATTACCAAGAGTAGATACGCATATCGTCGGCGTGACCTGGTTCCTCAATTTTTCACAGAGTTATGGCCCCTTGATTTTTCGGCCTATAGTACATATTGCATGAATCTTGTCTGGGCTATTTCTCAGAAAATAATGGCTTGAATTCAACGAAACTTTATGGAAAGCTTTATTACCAAGAGAAGATTTGCATATCATGGGGGTAACTTTGTCCCTCAATTTTTCACAGAGTTATGGCCCTTTGACTTTTATGCAAACGGTATATCTAGTATGATTCTTGTCCGGGCTATTTCTCAGGAACTAATAGCTTGATTTCAACAAAACTTTATGTGAAGCTTTATTACAAAGAGAAGATGCGCATATCTTCGGCTTGACCCAGTTCCTACATCCTCCCACCCATTGACCAAGGTCTTATTTGTAACAATGACATTCTTCGGGGAGCATCTGTCAGTCTACTGACTTTCTTGTTATTCTCTGCCATAATAGGGCTTGTATGGCCATAATATATGTCCAGATATTGGTAGTGTATGTCCATATTTGTGACACAGCACACAAAGTTTTACACTAGGCCTTTCCTAAGCCTTTATAGAACTTTTCATAATCAGATCCTCTTCCATTGCAATTTTTAAGGAAGTCCTCTAGCTGGAAAAAATAACAACAAATATTTCTGACAATGTTTCTTCACAGCTTTAGAGACTAGATGAGATGAGGTTACTTGCTTTTGTTTAGTCATATAATGTTTGTAGGTGTGAACCAGTGTTGGGTATGGTATCATGCTGCATGTCAACAGTGTGAAACTGCAGTGTAGCAGAACTATATCTGCCTCAAGTAGACATAGTTTTCAAATGATTGAAATTCTTTTGGTGAAACGTCATATCCCCAAAACAACAAACCAGTGCAGGGAATTCTGATAGTGATATCTGGGGTTCAGAATTCATCACTTGTTCTCTATTGTAAAGAAGTAGTGCCATACATCTCTGAACACTACAGTTTCTTCCTTGCTGTGTATACTTGCAGGAGTGGTATCTTACAGGCTTGATCCTTAACATGGGCTTTAGACATCAACCAAAAGTCAGAAGTATTAAACATCCAGTTCAGCTGTATTACTTGGCCAAATTGGAAATCTAGTGCTGGTCAAAGGTTGCCAAGTTTTTGACATTGATGATTCCTTATCCTTTTTAGCTCGACTATTCGAAGAATATGAGAGCTATTGTAGTCACCCTGGCGTCGGCGTTGCAGCTTTTGGTTAAAGTTTTGCGTGCAAGTTACTATCAACCTTATATCTCAATAACCGTTTATGGTATTGACTTGAAAGTTTATGAATATGTTCAGGGGCATCAGACAACCAAGGTAGATAACTCTTGACTGAATTTAATATGAATTATGGCCCCTTTTTAACTTAGAAATTTTGGTTAAAGTTTTGCATGCAATAGAAAATTTGGTTAAAGCTTTGCATGCAAGCTACTATCTAGTTTGTATCTCAATAACCATTCATGGTATTGACTTGAAAGTTTATGAATATGTTTAGGGGCATCAGACAACCAACCTCTTGATGGAATATGTTACAAATTATTGCCCCTTTTTAACTTAGAAATTTTGATTTAAGTTTTGCATGCAAGATACTCTCATGCTAACATCTCAGTATCCAAGCATGGGATTGATTTGAAACATCTTTAATATGTTTAGGGGTATCATACTTTCATGGTAGATAAATCTTGATGGAATATATTACAAATTATGGCCCCTTTTTAACTTAAAAAGTTTGGTTAAAGTTTTGTAGAGTGTCTTCAGGGGCATCAGAAAACCATGGAGAATAACTTTTGGACTGAATTTTTTTACAAATTATGGCCCTTCTCTAACTTTGATTTTTGGTTAAAGTTTTGCATGCACAGTGTTATTGTGCTTATGTCTCAGTAACTAGGCATGGGATTGATTTTAGACTTCATAAAAATATTCAGGGGTGTAGACTATCAAGGTATATCATTTTTGACTATTATTATGTACAGGGTATGTGATGGGCAAGAATTGAAATAGATTTCATTTGATTTACCAACAAGCATTTTGAATAGTCGAGCGTGCTGTCCTCTGACAGCTCTTGTTGAATTTTCAAACCTAGCTGGTTGGGATCAGATTTTTGTCTTGAATGGCGTGTCCTAAGAAACATAACTGTTAGCCAACTCAGTGTTTTCTTTAAGAGGAGGCTGGCGGCAGATTTGACCCCCTCAAATTCTTTCCTGGCCGGCTCAAATTTGTCAAATTGTAAAATATTAGAACAAGAAAATGAAAAAAAAATCACATGGAAATGTAGGACCCCCCAGACCCCCCTGCCTGCTACAATTGAAAATTACCCTTCTACACTGATTCTTAACCCTTACCCTGCTGGAACCCTAAGTGCTAACCTTTACCACCAGTAAAGAGCCAGGCCAGCCTGCACATCCTTGTTCTTTACTGTTTTCTGACCAACTACAATTTTTCATCTTGTTATCCCTAAAATTGATAATGGACAGTTCCAAAAAAGATGCTGGCTAAGTCCATTTGAGAAATTCAATAGGTTAAGGATTAAGGAAAACCCAGCAACTACAATGTACTTGTCAAAATCCTACCAGGAATCAATTTAGAGATTAGCATATTTTTTTTTTCTCATTTGTGGATGACTAAATGTGTCTTGGTATTCAAATATTCTAATCCATTTATTGAAGGCATGTAAAGAGAAGCAGCTGTAGCTAGTAATAGCTTCAAATTATGGAGGAAGGAAAAAACATCCATTGGGAACAACTATGGAAATAATAAATATGGTTAGGAACTCAATGAAGTGAATTAAGAGAGTTCTGGAGTCTTAACTCATCATGTATAGAAAGCAAATAATATCAGTATCACAGACAGTGCTCTCTGGCTTATTAAGTTGCAATGTTTCTTATTAAGCAAGAAACTGAGGTTGTAAATTTTTACTATTGAACAGGAGAGATTGGAATTTGCAGGAGTAAGTATAGAACGTTTAAGAGTGATTTACCATAGATTGTACATTTTCCTTCAGTTTGCATGGAGACATTTGACCCAAACATGTTATGATTTGACCTAGATGCTTGGGTTTTCTTTCAGTGTTTTCAGATTTTATCAAGGAAATGCAGAATAAAAAAAAAAGAAGAAAGAGAGGAAAAACCCTGACTTGTGTTATAATTTTATAATTTAGCAGAAAGAAAAAAATATTTTGAATACCAAATGTTGTTATCAGGATTAAATCTCCAGCGCCATACACAAACTTTCTCTCAAGGGAAGATAGGAATTTGCATTAGGTCTGCAGGTCGTATAATATGTTACTTTTATGTATCATTTGTAAGATGTCCCCAGATCAGCTGTACAAAGAGTTTTTAGTTTGGGTTCATGTTTATTTATAAACTTGTACAAGGTAACTTGTTATAAATGGAGATAACCCTTGACCATTCTGGTGTATTTTTGTACAAGTTTTCATCATGGTAGACCAGTGCAAACCTAGATCAGACTGAAAGTAATGCTTGGTATGAATACAGTATATTGCATCTCAGATATTTTTTAATCAAATGTTTTATGCTTGTGTAGGTAATTTTCATCACAGCTTACATGTTATATTCATGGGTTAAAATGTGATACTTAGTTGGATATAGCAATGTTTCTGCCTGAGTTGAGAAATTTAATACCAGTCTGTGTGTGTGTAAATGACTATAATACATGCATCATGGCTGTGTGTTTCTGTACCATTAACTGTGGGTAGAAATTAACCAACCGGGAAATTAAAATTAAGGTATGTTTGAATGTATGTAGATGAGTGGAAGTCGGTCAGATGATTTGGTGTCCTCACTGCGACACAGCCACAGCTGGAGACCAGTCAGAGGTGGGGTGGGTGAGGGGGGGGGGGGGGGGGTCACAGGGTGTGGAAGTGGGGTCAGTAGCCACTAGATAAACAGTAATGTGACCCATATTATATATTGACACATGTACACAATAATGTATAGATGTTTGTGATTGGTCTGAGCACTTGGTTTATATGAAATCTAGGGAAAGAAAGTTTTTGCAAAATATTAAATTAGTCTTTTTTTGTTGTTTTTGATTGGGTAATTTCATATGAAATGAACTCTCAACTAGCCTTTTTATACTATTTTCATACAGTTTGATACATCTGTAAACTATAAAAAAAATTTGAAGACATTTCATTAGTTTTCTCAATTTGAGGTTTGTTTCATTTGTGAGTTATTTTGTTAGCCAGCTTGATGCCTAATTGACAACCGTATTTATTTTATCCAAAGTTAATGGAATACTTTATACCTTAAGCTTTCTATGTTTTTGGAGTATATGATAATTAGTACATATGCATGTTCACATATTAGTACCGACACATTTATCAGTTTGTCAAAACTGTTTTAATATAATCACAGTTTTATTTAAATTTCAGTGAACCAAGTCAATCCATCATTTTTTTTTTTTGTCATTGATACAATAAGTTTTGGTGTGCTTACATATTCCATCCATCCCTTTGTATTTTTCAAGTTATTTTCAGGAAGTACTTTTTAGTTTAGATTATGTCTACAGATGTTTCTTTGACAGTAGCAGTTGTCTCTAACCAGGAATTACAAAAATTGCAATTTTTTAAATACCTAGTTATGTAATTATTCAAAGGCTGACCACAACCTACTCCAATTTTTTTTCTTTCTGCACATAGAATAATTTCATGGTCAGTTTTTTGATTCTCCAGTCATTTTAAAGGATACATGTTTATAATACCTGTTCAGATAAAGCATCAAGTTAAACATAATGGACTATTGAAAAGTATTTTTTTTTTTCATCTGAATCCATTGGAAGTTAAGTATGTTAAGTTAAGGTACAGCACATCTTCATATATTTATAGATACATATCAAGTTTTAAGTGTACTATATGTCTTCAAAATGTACTATATCCGTTTCCCATGATCTTCTCATACATGTAAATTTCATATTAACCAATTTAGCTTTCAGGTTGATGTCTAAGATTGAACATGTTGTAAGAGTATGTTAAACTGTACTTTTAAACCATGGAAGAAATGAAGTTTGTTGAGCATGTATATTTTGAAACATTAATTTAAGCTTCAAATAGGTTAATTTTACTTACATGTTCTTTTACTGATTGTACTTGTTATTTAAACCCCATCCAAATAACAGTTGGCTGTACTTACAGAGTTAGGTAAAGTTAATTAACATTCATTTGTTTAAAGGTTTTGTTCTTTGATTAGGATCAGATATGGTAGTTTTGTTTTCATGCATATATTAATGCTTATAAATTGAAATTAATATAATGGTAAACAAATACAAATACAATTAGATTGAAATATATTTCCATCTTGAAAAATGGCTTTATTTACAGTATAAGGGGAAACTCTTGTCAAGTCAAGATTATTTATCAATGGAAGGTGAATTTAGACACATTTTAATGGTCAATTTATGTGTTTACAATACCAGGTCAGACAGTTGACCACAGAAAGGGGGTAATGGTCTTCCTAAGGTGCTCATAAAATCGTATTTTCTCTGTCTCGTCACTAGTGAAGTTCACAAGGAAATTGTTGTGTTACCAATCTCCAGGTAAGATGGCATCGTGCCAGGATAATCGTAGGCAGACGCTCAACTTGTTTGTAAATTGACAGTGTTGACAACTTTGGTAGTGCAGCATGGGTATTGAATGGCACTACTAAGTGTTTGTATGTCGGACACAGCTACAGGGCTTACAATATGGTTTATCAACATTTGTCTGGGTCACTAGGGGACATTTTTATATGCAATAGGGACTGGAGAAGTATTCATTCTCCGAGAGTAAAATTTTATTTATTCTAGCAGTTAACCACTGTTAACATCATTAAAGTGCATGATTGAAAGTGCTGTTAGATTAAAGTCATTATTTGATATTGAGCTTTAGGGTTTATGATCAAGTAAAGTGAAAGCTAATGGTGACTGATAATTTCAGCTGTGATAGCGTGTGTACTTTATTTGATAAGAGTACATAATATTTTACAAATGAATTTAATATAGGATTAGCAAAAGTAACTGCAGTGAGTGAATGAGCTTGCCTCATTCTGGTCTACCTATCTTCTTTCTTTATCTGCATATTGTTTGCCCAAGTTTACCTATGGCCAAGTGCAAATAAAGTGTGACATTAAGGTCCAAAACTGAACTGCTGTTGAGACTGCTTTTGCTAGTTCTTTTTCATAGTACATATAGTGAAAAACGCAGAAAGGATGCTTTTTTTTAAACAGATGCAGCTTTCTTAAAAATATATTGATTTTAGATAGAACTAAGATGGGTTTTTTTATTAAATTTAAATTTGAAAACTGTTATGTAAACCATTGGGTTTGACAATATTTTTTCATTATACATTAGGCAAGGGCATGTGACAAACTTTCAAGCTATATTTCATTTAGATTAACTACATTCTTGAAAAAATATAAATTTAAAATTTTTATTAGATTTATGGAAATTTTTAAAATAAATATTTGAAATAAAAACTTTATCAAATTCCTTCAAAATAAAACCAACCTGGCTTTGATACTCAAAGGCATTACTTAGCATCGTCCAAACCAAAAATGTAGCGAAATTTCTGTTTAACCGTTATGGTTGGGACATATTACACTTCTTGTTTTTAAGGCTGAATTGTAAATCTTAACAAGCCTTATGTTGTTTCATTTCACCATTAATTTAATATATGATGTTCAAAGTCTTCAAATACATTGAAATTGTCACTGATATTTATAGCACAAGTCTTCTTGTAGATCTATGTTAACAATAAGTAAACACTTTTCACAATAAATGTTTGATTCACACATAATAATTCTTTTAAACCTTGGTTGGGAATTAAAACTCCTAAAAAATAAGTCATTCTGATGTATTTCATCATCAAACTAACATAACATTAAAAAATACTTCAACACTTAGAACTATATAAACTAACTTTAAGACTTTTTCAACATGTTCTTGCAAGATGAAGACAGTCTGTCCTTCTAACATTTTGTTAACTAACAATCACATTCACAAGTTGCACACGGGTCTGTAGTGGATTTTTTTTTACCAGCATTTGGTGCCTGTTTTAGTTCCTTTAGTTTTTAGCTATTGGTGAGCTATTAGGATCACCCTGCGCATGCGTCTGCATGTCTTTGTCGGTTGTCAACAATTTGTTTTAAATGATATCTCCTCTGAAACCACTGGACAGAATTTGATTAAACTTGCTAAAATAAACTTGATCCATGTAGAACGCTGGTTGCCATGGAAGCAAAAAATATGAAAAATTAAAAAATCATCTCCTTCAAAACTACTGGCCAGATTTCAAAATGTTTTTAGTACAGATGTTCTTTGGGAAACCCTCTATCAAGATTGCTAAAATTATTCTGATCCGTAAAAAAACATGGCCACCAGGGGCAGGGCTAATATGCCTTATATGTATACAGTGAAATCTTTAAATGGCATTTCCTCTGAAACTATTGGACAGAATTTAATTAAACTAAACTTGGCAGGGATGATCCTTGGGGGGAACCTTCACAAAAGTTGCTAAAATAAACTTGATCCAAGTAGAACTCTGGTTGCAATGGAAAGAAATAAATTATGAAAACTTTAAGAATTATCTCCATAAAGCTACTGGCCAGATTTCAAAATGTTTTAGTACAGATGTTCCTTGGGTAACCCTATACTCAGGTGAGCGTCCCAGGGCCTCTATGGCCCTCTTGTTTAAAATACTTAGTTTTTCTCTTCTGTTCTTGTTTTCTTAACTGTACATCTAGTTTAGCATTTTTTTTCTTTGTTCTTTAATTTTTTGTCTGTAACTTGC
>CM037789.1:47817877-47867877 GCA_021229015.1 Solen grandis | reverse complement strand
CGAAGAATAATCCATTGTTTGATGTACCATTTAAAATTCAGGAAATTAATATTCATAAATGATAAATTTGTACATGAATATTCATTGGATAATGTGATAACATACAAGACTGTTGATCCTAAGCATAAGGGTTTTGAACCTCATTAGGGGCATGGATTTTTCATGACCTTCCCAGGTGCAAAGTACTGGTCCAACACAGGATCCATTGAGAGGGATTGATACTTGTTTCCCAATCAATTTAAAAATAAATAAGTATAGTTTAGAGCAAGATTATCTTTCCCAAGACTAAATATCACTCTTGTATCTTTTTTGTATGTTATTTGTAAAGTCATGGTTTCATCATACGGTATTACTTCAGCTGAAATGTTTGGCCTCACCTGGCATCTTGAGTGTCACATCCGATTTAGCACTATGCTACCATGCTCCAGAAACAGAGGTACAAGGTTCTGCTACTTTTTTCATCTTGCAACAATGTCAGCATCTGGCACCTTATATTCATTTGACACTGTAGGCTTCGTCATGACGATGAGGCAATCCAACGTTTCTCAGGAGTCTCCTCAAGGCAGAAGACTTAATTGAAGTAGGAAGATTGTCTATAAAATCTTGAAAGTAATTATTTAGAGAACATGCAATCTAGAATCAGTCCCAACAAATGCATTTTATTTACCCTATACTTTGTTAAGAGGTATATGTGTTATATTAATCATCAATTAATATAACCAACATCACAATTAAATTAGTTGTGAGTATCGGTATTGAATGCATTGATTAATTTTGAAGGAGAAATTCCCTTCAGAACTTGGTAGCTATAGAAACCAAGCTGAAAGCTGTCTGCAGAGGTTGTGTTATTTGGCTAGTGGACTGTTATAACAGGTGTGGTGGTGTGTGATGGTTTGTGGTTACTGACTCTGGGTCATCCTCAACCTATCTTTAATATGCACCTGACCTCTAATTGAGGTTTTGACTTTTACATTTTTATGCTGTTTGTGAAGTTATATCGATCTTTTTAAGTGGCTCCTGAGTTGGACCAGTACCAAGATTCTTTACCCCCAACAGGATTTTAACACACAACCTATGGATCCACAGTCATTGATTTACATCTGACCTATTCTGGTCATGCACCTGACCTCCCAGGATCATGCACCTGACCTGAGTGACCTCCCAGGGTCATGCACCTGACTTCCCATGGTCATGCACCTGATCTGCGATGGTCATTTACCTGACCTTTAATGTTATTGTACCCGACCTCTCAGATTAATGCACCTGACCTTTCAGATTAATGCACTTGACCTCCCATGGTCATGCACCTGAATGCACCTGACCTCCCATGGTCATGCACCTGGTCTGCGATGGTGATGATCCTGTAGCTATAGTATACGTCTAATAACCTTCCTCAGTCAAAAGTTTCATAGTTATATTCTTTTGACATATTCTCACAGGTTTTCTTAATTTGTTACCAAATGTCTTGATAATTAATCAATAACATCTTGCATTTTTTGCATGGTATTCTCTTTCTCATCCCTAAATATGCCTAAATAAAGACTAAATGTTCTGGTGTTTTTCTTTTTCTTTTAAAAGAAATCAATATACAAAGGAAAAGTCTCACGTTGATTTACATTTTCCGATGCAAGCCATTATGTTAACTGATTACCATGTGAAGAAACCACACAATTTATGAAACAGTTTTATACAATAAAACGTAAGGAATGCAATTTACTTACAAGACATATCTGATACATTTGTGAGGTGTGGGATAAAGGTGCTAGCAGCATATCAGGAACATTAAAATAATAAATTTCTATTATGTTGTCATGGAAATCAGGATAGTTTAATGGTATGTTAGTTTTGTTTGCAGAAACAAGTTGGTAGTTGTTTAAAAAAACTGGTCCAGCACTGCCTAGGTTACTGGTGCCATAGATTTTACAATGGCAAACATTCTGAATGTTTTTTGGCTTTCAAATGTTTAATTTGCTTCAAATAAATTGAATTGTTTTGAATTGAATTATTTTATTCATTATCATTAATTTTCATCTAGCTTGTTGTTTGAACATTATTTACTTTACAGTTTAAATCCTATGACAGGGTATTATCTATTCTTCATATTGAAACAAGCCTCCCTATAAATAGAACCACTGCTGCACCCAACTGATTGTTGTCCTTACTTTTGCCTGTACTTTAATTACTTCTGAGCTCATTTAAATTGATGGAAAGGTAAGATTTCAAGGAAAGTGTGTACACAGGGCCACCAGATGACTGTTGGTTCAGGGAAGTGGAGACTGGATGCTGGGCAAATGTCCCCGGAACATGCAACCTTTCTCACTCTTCACACCATTCCCACATTCAGCAGCTACAGGAGACAAGCCAAAACAATTGACAGGTCTGTTTACTTTGATATCTAATACTGCTTTATTTCATGGCCATCTCAAATGTAAACAGACAGTGTGATTGGAAAAAGTTTTCTATTTCTCTGACTACTGTTGAATCTGTGATAATTGTATTTTCCACCCAGTGAGTTAATTGAAAGACAGAGAGAAAGTATTTGGTTGGAGCATGCAAGTGAACTGTTACTAACAACATGACATGCAACATCAAGTACCAATCCCTGATCACAGTTGTCTTTGTCTAAACATGGCTGTCTGGGTCACTGATTGTCATTTACTGTTGACATTTTAGTAAAAGTTGAAGAAAGTCTGATAGTTTGTGGAGGCTCAAGTCTGTATTGGCCAAAGTCTATGTTTTTCTTATGTTTCTCTTTTTTTTTTTCTCTCAGTTTTTCAGTGAGTGGTTCAGTGTTTGGACCATTTTTTGTTTACCCAACACCTGGGTTTTTCGTATACCTGATTGGCTGGGCTCATATTGTCTGTTCATGATTGCTGGGTTCATTATTGTCTATATCTGATTGGCTAAGTTGGTATTATCTGTACCTGATTGGTAAGGTTCATTATTGTCTATATCTGATTGGCTAGGTTGGTATTGTCTGTACCTGATTTGTTGGGTTTATTATTGTCTATATCTGATTGGCTAGGTTGGTATTGTCTGTACCTGATTTGTTGGGTTCATTATTGTCTATATCTGATTGGCTAGGTTGGTATTGTCTGTACCTGATTTGTTGGGTTTATTATTGTCTATATCTGATTGGCTAGGTTGGTATTGTCTGTACCTGATTTGTTGGGTTCATTATTGTCTATATCTGATTGGCTAAGTTGGTATTGTCTGTACTTGATTGGTAAGGTTCATTATTGTCTATATCTGATTGGCTAAGTTGGTTTTGTCTGTACCTGATTTGTTGGGTTCATTATTGTCTATATCTGATTGGCTAGGTTGGTATTGTCTGTACCTGATTGGTAAGGTTCATTATTGTCTATATCTGATTGGCTAGGTTGGTATTGTCTGTACCTGATTTGTTGGGTTCATTATTGTCTATATCTGATTGGCTAAGTTGGTTTTGTCTGTACCTGATTTGTTGGGTTCATTATTGTCTATATCTGATTGGCTAAGTTGGTATTATCTGTACCTGATTTGTTGGGTTCATTATTGTCTATATCTGATTGGCTAGGTTGGTATTATCTGTACCTGATTTGTTGGGTTCATTATTGTCTATATCTGATTGGCTAAGTTGGTATTGTCTGTACCTGATTTGTTGGGTTCATTATTGTCTATATCTGATTGGCTAGGTTGGTTTTGTCTGTACCTGATTTGTTGGGTTCATTATTGTCTATATCTGATTGGCTAAGTTGGTATTATCTGTACCTGATTGGTAAGGTTCATTATTGTCTATATCTGATTGGCTAAGTTGATATTGTCTGTACCTGATTTGTTGGGTTCATTATTGTCTATATCTGATTGGCTAGGTTGGTATTATCTGTACCTGATTGGTAAGGTTCATTATTGTCTATATCTGATTGGCTAAGTTGGTATTGTCTGTACCTGATTTGTTGGGTTCATTATTGTCTATATCTGATTGGCTAAGTTGATATTGTCTGTACCTGATTTGTTGGGTTCATTATTGTCTATATCTGATTGGCTAAGTTGGTATTATCTGTACCTGATTGGTTAGGTTCATTATTATCTATATCTGATTGGCTAGGTTGGTATTGTCTGTACCTGATTGGTAAGGTTCATTATTGTCTATATCTGATTGGCTAGGTTGGTATTATCTGTACCTGATTTGTTGGGTTTATTATTGTCTATATCTGATTGGCTAGTTGTATTTCTGTACCTGATTTGTGGTTCATTATTGTCTATATCTGATTGGCTAAGTTGGTTTTATCTGTACCTGATTTGTTGGGTTTATACTATTGATCTATAATTCTTATATTTGATTATGCTAGGTAGTTGGTATTATCTGTACCTGATTTGTTGGGTTTATTATTGTCTATATCTGATTGGCTAAGTTGGTATTGTCTGTACCTGATTGGTAAGGTTCATTATTGTCTATATCTGATTGGCTAGGTTGGTATTATCTGTACCTGATTGGTTGGGTTCATTATTGTCTATATCTGATTGGCTAAGTTGGTATTTATTTTCTTGATTGGTGAGGTTTATACCCAGATACATCCGAGTGGCTAAGTTGGTATTGTCTGTACCTGATTGGTAAGGTTCATTATTGTCTATATCTGATTGGCTAGGTTGGTATTATCTGTACCTAATTGGTAAGGTTCATTATAATTGCCTGAATTTGAGTGGCAAGGTTCATTATTGTCTGTTAGGTTGGTGGTTCTACCCAGATGCCTCCGTGCATTTGTCCTCCACCTGTAATAGCTGGATGTCGCTGTATGACTGAAATACTGTCGAAGTGATGGTAAACTCAAATAATAGGTAAAACTACAAAGTAAAGTTTGAAATGACTTAAGTAAGTTTAACATCGGGCGTGGTCCAGGTGAGGTAACATTACACCAGTGGTAATGGACAAGGACTGACCTAGAGCCAGCCCCCAGGACACTTCACAGTTCACTGGCCAGGATTAACAACTCCCTCTCGGACAAAGGGACATTGCTTGGACACTTAGGCCACACACCACTTAAAGGCCAACAAACACAATCCCAGTTGTCCAAATGAATTAACTTCATCATTACCTTTGTAATGGCTTTCTTTAGACCATCTAAATAAGCTTTTTCATGCGCATTAAAAAGGTATTGATTTGTGTGTAATGTACTTGACTCACAACTAGTCTGAGTCACAAAAACTTGAAGTGATACTTTGACTGAGGCTTCTTTCTTCGAAGCTTGTAATTCAGGTTGTAAACAAGTTAAAAATCTCATCATCCTTAATTTGAGAGAAGTTGAAATGTTTTATCTGATATTTGCCTCATTTTCAAATTGTATGCCCAAAGCAGGCATTCAAAATATCAAAGAAGTAGTTTTTTTTTATAATGATAGTCAACTTTAATAAACGTTTTAACCCATCACTTTTTTCTGTTTCTAAATCTTTTTGAATATTTTCTTTGCCTGGGGAATTGTAAAATTACATACCTTTTTAAAATTTCAAAGGAATGAACACATAGGCTATGAAAATTTTAAACTTTGGATGTGGACTATACAGCTTTCATTATTAACAGATTTAATTAAAAAGTATAGGGTATTTCAATTGAGCATCTGCTTCAAGAGGTTGTGGGTTTGATCCCTAGCTATAGCATCCAAAATTATCAAGATAAGTGACTGGATGTGGTATTGTGCCACTTTTTTTTTACATTAATTGATGTGGAAGTTAGACAGTTCTATACCTTTCTCATGTAGACAAAAGTCCCCAAATAATTGAAATACAGTTGATGGGACATAAAATCCAATCAAGAGAAAAAAGTATCAAGGAGTAAGATGGCAGCAAAACAGTATGTGGCAGGCGGGTCTAGTCCCTTGAGTGATATATACAGACAGTAGTCGCCAGGAGCAAGATATATAGAGACAGCTTAGGTCCTGCTTCAGGTGAGGAGGCGGCCAGGTCAGGGGGGGGGGGGGGGACAGTTGTTCACTCGTGCCACAGCCCCGTTTGATGTCTGCTGCAGGTGAAAGGGTCAGCAGCCATTAAACCTTGTCAGCAATAAACTTAAATATCACAGGCTATAGTAATTAGTTTTAGTTGCAAATATTGTCCCTATAATGTAGACAAGAGACAGATCTATCATTCACGATTGTCGTGCACGGGGTCTCACCTGCAGAATGTTTAAATGATGCTTCAGACACTGTGCTGTAGGCCAGTATCGACCTGACACTATTTTATTGGAGAGATAAAGAAAAAAAACATTATGAAAAGCATTTATATTGTAGGGTTTTAGTGATTCAGACGTTTTAATAATACCATATAGCGATAGGATTAGTGAATATAGGGCATTATTCATTGTTTATTTTATGATGTATATTTTTCTAGATTGACATTATCAGTGAACTCAGACTGACATTTAGTATAATAGAGTGAAAAATGATTTCAAGTTAGGATATCATATTTGAAGTTTATCATGTAATTTTATAATATGGGTAATTACAATACCAGTGGTTTTAGCCTGAAAAATAGCAATGACAGAGAAGTAGGGTAGAACATCAAAGGGAGCACTGCAATATATTTAAATCATATGCTCTGTCAATCCTTCTCTATTACTTAGAAGTGTGAATACTTTAACATATAGAAATAAGAGCCTAACAGCATATTTTAGAAATGTTGGGTACTTGACAAGTTTTTAGGATCAGAAAATTGATATAAATGCATGTAAATCATTTGTAAGAAGTGTGTCCCTGGAGAGCTGGTTTATTGCTGCTGTGTGAGCTGCCATGAATGTAGCTGACCCCACAGATGTCCCTGCAGGGCTTGCTAGGCAGGGCTATTGATTCCTGTAAGCCTCCAAGTGACAGGGAGCTGTAATCCCTCTCTTGACCATGATTAAGTCCAGCAGAAATGTTTGTGTTGGGGTCTAAGAACACACCAAGGGACATAATATTACAGCAATGAAGTAGGGACAACATTAGGGGATTTTTATTAAGCATGTTTACAAGCCCCGGACGTCATCTGCTACTAATCCTTATAATTTTGTGACTGCATGTCCGGAAGGGAGAGTTTCTTATGAGATGTGTTGATTGGATGCTTTGTTTAGCTGCAAATGGATGTACAGCCAGATTGTATCAAAATGCTCTGACCCAAGCTGTTCATTTTATGGAAAACTGCCTGGAAAACCAGGATGGAGCCGTTTAGGAATATTGATAAGAGGTAAGTATTTTTTTTAAAGATTTAAGTTCTGTGATCTTTAGTAGTAATAGTGATGGACATATCCCTAATCTTTGAGTGATGTACACATTGGTCAGTCAGTCTGGACGCTGGTCAAGAGGAGGTCCCAGGTTAACACTAAGGATGCATATATACACATTGTAAGAATAGAGCAAGCTGTGGAATGTCAGAGCATTTTTTTTTTTTTTGCATATCTGTCATAGTTTCATTATATTAGGAGCTCTTCAAATATCTCCTTCAAATTACAAAATAATGGAAGCTACAAATGGGACAAAATACAGGATGATTGGTAAAATACAGATCCCAATTATAAAATCATAAACTGCAAAATGTCTAGATTTGTAACTTTCCTAGATTCCGATTATTGATGTATGGGTGGTCCGCAAGGATTTGAATTTAAATTTTCCTTTGAATGATGCACTAACGTTCCCCCTGATACTGGGAGCCATTAAATCATCCCCTTAATTCTGGCTTGTATAATTTAGTTAGGTGAAGAAGTATTGACAAACAGAAACTTGTTCCTGGAGTTTTAAGATGATGATTTAACACAAGATTACCAAAATCTGCATAGTTTGTAAGTTTGGTTGAACTTACTTTATTTATGCCTTTGAGTGGATTACTTCCGATATGAAAAAAATTTTTTTTTGAAAAGAAAATTTATTCATGTGGAAGATGCAGTATTTTATTTCATATAATGAAATAAAATTGCATTTTTCACAAAGACTAGAAAATATCTTCTATTTCTTTTTACAACCATAGGAAAAAGGTTTTTATAACCAATACAAATTCTGCTGATGGTTTCTGGGTTGGACCAGTTCTTGCAGCCTTCTGACCCCTACTCATGCACTCTCCCATCGGTCTATGATTCACTTCCTTTAGTTAGTATATATTATAGATTTAGATAAAATGTCCAAACGTAACCATAATTATGATAGGAAATCACTAGTTATAATGGCAGACACAAACCAGTTAAGTAAGACCCAATGAGGGGCATATGTATTTTCCAGTTAACTTTAAAGAAAATTCGGTTACTATAATTGGAAAATCCTACATCGTATGACACCTTATCTCACACCAGCATGTGAACTTCTTTTTGTAGTCATACTATTGTCAGAGAAAATCTTTTTTTTTTCACTAAACCAAGGTACAATCTTGTGACTAGATTGAAGATGGAGATTAGCCACAATCCTCAGATGTTCTAGTATAGACACTAGTCCCCAGGGTGGGGGCCTCTCTGTCTTAAACTTAATCAAATTAAAGAAATTCTGAAGTCCATTCTTCAAGAGGCTGTAGTCAGATTATCATCATCACTCTGAACATAATTATTATAAGTACTTTGCTTAACCTGGAAATGGAAGAATAACAATTCCAAGGCCTGATAAAACTGTTGCAACAGCCCATATCTCAAAATGTTTCTTGATCACTATTGGCATCATTAGTGCTTTTGCTGTAAAGTTTTCACACTAAAAAGCACTTTGCTTACAATGTTTTGGTTTGCTGCTCTATCTACTACTGTCCCAGAATAGGGAGGAAATTAAAAGTAACCATGGCAACCAAAACCACCAACAGCAGGAGGCAAAGAGCCTCTTTAAAATAGCGCATACACACGTAAACACATACATAAACACCCTGTCTTGCCCTCTGTCCTCAGGGGCCATAGAGACACACCAGTGTCGGTCCGGCCTCACTGTTGTCACATATGTGACAGGTCTGTCCACACTGCAACTGTTTGACAAGTAAGCGGCAACTGTGAATGAAAATCATGAATAGAAAATGATCATTTTCAATCCCGCTCATGAATCACTGGGATGAAAATGATATCCTTTGTCATTGTAATGACTCCAGAATGGCTATTGACTTTTTTGTCGTTTTGTCGATAAATTGTTTCGATGTTTAAGAAGATGAAAGCTGTGTGAAAAAACTTTATTATTCAAGGCAATGGCTCTGGAGGAAGCATTATTTGGGATCATTGTAGTCTCTATAAACCAAAAGCTTGACTGAGGTTTTTGATCCATTTGCTTCATTTTTCTGTGGATAAAAGATGACCTTATTACAGTGAGAGGAAGCTGTGGATATGTCAGTGAGGAAGTTGTTTAATGGTGTGTGATTGGTGATGGTGATGGCTTGAGCTACACATTCACAAGTTGTTGGTCGGACACCAGGGGATAATTACAGCGTCTGATACTGTTGTCAATGTTATCTGAGGTGGAGATGCACCATTTAACACTAACATCACTTGTTGTGGTAGCAGTTTAATCACAACATAAAATAACCTCATTATTGATATTCAGCTTTTTGACATTGTCACAGACCGGTTCCTAGTTCTTCTGAAGGGAATTCAGTCACTAACATTTTCTGTGTTTATGGTGAAAACTGTTTAAAGATTATGGACATGGCCAATAACCTTTGGATGCTAAATGTATGATGGTTAGTAGATAGAGGGATGCCTTGCTGGCTGCAGAAATATCCATCTCTGCGTTATTGGTTTAACATTGGTAAGTTACTTTGCTATTTGTCTTATATTGTTGTCTGAATGTCATTCTGGCATTGATTGAGCAGAACTTTTCAATTCATCTCATGCTAACTTAGGCCCATCAAACACAAGCTTGGTCATTTCTTGGAAGAGATTGCTTTGGAAAAATATTTCAAAATATTGTTTATATGTACATCCTGTGGCATGTACTTCTGATATAAATCAGTTTATGATGGCCATTTCTATAGTGTTATTGGTCTCCTTATTTTGTTAGTGTCTAGATTTCATCAGTATGGATTTTCTAAATTCTGTTTTATACATAGTTATTGAAAGAAAGGAGTGTTTTACAACCATATTAAGAAATGTCTCCAAAACGCAGATAGAGTAAATATCACCGGGGGAACAATATCGTTTTCTAATCAATACTGCAGTTAAACTTACATCTCCGTCATTGCGCCCAAAAAACTAAAGGGAAGAAGAATTCCTATAAGACTTGCTGCTCACAGCTTTAAGAATTTTTTTCTCTCTGTGAATGTGGAGGAATTGTGTCTTGGAAGTCAGTGAGATATTGAATAATACCAAGCAACACTGGTTGCTTCGAGTTTGGGAGAAGTCGTACCAAGTCGGATGAAGGTATATAACAGGCAAGGAGTGTGAGGGAAACAGCAGTGGCACAGAGACTGTCGCTTTTATGCTTTCACAGCAGTTTGTGTCTCGTACCAGATACCCATATATGGGGGACTCACACACACAGGAGACAGGTGTATGATCATGTCTGGAAAGTTTACTCTCTGTTCTGGGGTGTGTTTTTCTTTTAATTCAGGTAAGTGTGGTTAAATTTACAAAAAGAAAAAAAAAAACATTTTGTGTATAGTTTATTTATATCACTTATTTTTGTTTTTTGAATAAATGTATATTAGATATTTGTCATATATCTTTATGTTCTTGTATGGTACAATTAAATTGATTTTCTTTTATTTAAGTAAATGATTTTATATAAGCTAGACTATGAAAAGACTATGAAATTAATGTTTTCTATCTTAATTAACATTTGCTAGCTTTGGAATGATACAGAGGAAAGTCTTACATTTATATTTGCTAACTTTGGAAAGATGTGAAATAAATGTTGCTACCTTTTGTATGACACTGAGGAAAATGTTGTAGGACATAATGGTGGGGTGAGGGATTTGGGATAGTGGGACTTTTAGGGACTGCCCACTGGCCAGCAGGTCACTGACCCTCTGCTGCTCCATTATGTCCTCCACATCAGAAGCCTGCAACCTGGTGACTGGACAATGCAGGCCACTGCCTCATACAGACTGTAATCAGATCAGGATATAGCAATATTAACAGTATTAAATCGCAGAGGTAATTATTGATTGTTTGGCTTCATTAATAGGCTTTTATTGAATGTTTTGGCCATTATTTGAAGGGGGATCAATAACTAAGCTGGGGTTTGCTAATAATTGGCTGACCCCTGGTGCCAGCCTCACATGGGGCCAACCAATATCACTGACCAGAGTGTAGCTGGACAAGACTATTAGTTCAGGATAGACAGGCCCATCATGTACTGGTGGTGTTCTAGGAGTCTGGTGGAAGTGGAAACAGTTAGTTGACACATATGACAAAAAAATTTAGTGAACATCCTACAGAGGAAGTTAGCATGTTATCAGCATCCTTTTCCTAGTTGAAGATACTTCCTTTTCTGATTTGTACTTGTAGAATTTGAACTTGTATAAAAACATTCTCTTTCACAATTTTATCGATAATCAAGTCAAGAATATCCGGGATGGGGGGGGGGGGGGGGGGGGGGGGGAAAAATGAATATCTGTAAAAGCCATACCTGCATTTATATGAAAAGTAAAATGAAAACTGATGAAAACAAAATTATTACACATAAAAAACACACACACCAAAAATAATAGAAAATGTTTTTTTCCCTTCTTCTTTATAGATAATGTTCTTCCTTTTCTGACATATTTCTTCTTCTTTTTTTAATATTAGTGTTTGTTTTGTTTGCAAGAGTTAATTTATTGTGCCATATTGTCTGCTTTGGAAGCACCTCGTATTTCAAAGATTGCCATAAAGTACTGATGATTTCAAGCTTACCTGAATTAGTTAGGATTTTTGTATCTTCCTTGTGAAGATTTGTGTTTTGTGTATGTAATGGAGGAAAATGAGACAGCGTGAATGTCTGGAATTCCACACCAGGGTCGTAACAAGGTTCCCACTGAGAGGGAAAGTCTTCCACTTTACAGTCACAAAACACTGGCATGTCATGCAGCCTTCTTTGGTTTCACAAAGCTGAGGCTTTCAAAAGACTGGAATTAAGTTATTGCTGCCTGATTAATTGCTCATGTGCTATAAAGAAATAATTTGTATAATTAATAATTATCCTAATGCGAAAAAGTGGCAGGATAACTTTAAAATGAGCTCTTCTGTTGCCCGGTATTTCAGATGTTGTTATTGCTATTGTGTGGTGCATCATGTCTACCTTGTTTTTTGTGACAAGGAACTGCCAATGTAGAAGCATGGGAGTCACATGCAAAGGTGTGGGCTGCTAGGAGTCTGTGCTCAGGTTGTATATCTGTCTCCTTGCTTCACCTTCCGCAACATGGAGCCAGATGGAAGATTGCTTCACTTGATGAAATATTTAGATTTTTGTCAGAACAAAGAAAAGAACAGATAGACATTAGAATCCTTATCTCTCTCGGGAGATAAACTCAACTGTAAAGATATCATGAGGTGTGGTTTTGAGGAGAGGCTTTTTTTATATGTGTTAGTGTTTTGGTTCGAGAAGCATACCAGCAGAGACTTCAAATAGATCTTAGACCATATCCCAGTTCAATACAGTCATAGTCTTATATTACCGCCTGAGAATATCAAATCAAAATGCATTTTCATTTTCAACCAGTGTTAAGGAATCAGTATAGATATGCCTGACGTCTAAGTCCTGAATAGTGTTTACATGTATCTTTTTAAGAAAATCTGAGATTGGGTTGTGAAATGAGAGGTGTGTTTATAAGAGGCTGTGAGGTGGTAGCAGAATATGGCAGTAGGGTGGTGTGAAGGTTTCCCCTGTGAGACGGATCAATATCATGCCGTCGTCATGTCTCTCCTATGTCACTCCATGGCCATCCTCCCTCCTTCTCACTTGTAATTACAGTTTTGTTTTCTTGTCTCACAAATACTTGTACATTCTCTGAAAACATGCTGCTTCAAAACTAAGTCAGTGTCCTTCTCAATGAATTATGCAAAATGTTTGAAAAAAAGTATTAACTTCACTCAAAATACCAGTTTCTTGCCAGATTTAGAGAGACATGAGACATTATAAAGTAGTGGCAAAACACTTGAGGGTAAATATGAGGATTTTTAAGTTATTAAAATTTTAACAACCCACATGTTCATTGAACTTTTTTGTCACTCAGTTTAGAATATTTTGTTTAAAAACCTTCTTGTCCAGCAAACTGTATCCCTGTTAAAACAGATCCGTGTTAATTTATAATCATTACAGTTATTAACGTCTTTTTTCATCTTTTTTTTTAGCCACCAACTTGAGAAAAGGAAACTTCAAATTCAAATAAATTAGCCTAAAATAGCCACAGGTGATTACAGCTGAACAAATGCTCCAAAATTAGCCAGAAGGCATGCCAGAAATCTTGCTGTTCTCTCAGATAACCTGACTTCCTGGGCAACTATTTTCATGTTCAATGTTGTTGATGCTGAACGGAATGTTTTAATCTATGAAAGAGACAATGGTGGTATCCCCAGATGAATCATTGGGTCACAGCCAGATAGTGTGCTCTGGCTAGTGCACCCATCTGTGCTTAAACTGTTATATATGGCTGGTGTAAACAGATCTCACTGTCTCCCATATTAATAAGGCATCTGCAGTATCAGGCATTATGGGGAAAGTGTTCAGTAAACTGACTGGGTGACACCTGTAGCCAGCGAATGTGAGTGATGCAGGGCCCCTTATGATAGGGTCAACTGTTGTCATGGTGATGCCTCCACTGCAGAGAAAGTTGTGTCATCTGACACCTTGTCCTAGATATTAGGTTTTTCTCTAGTCTTTTAAGGGCTTTCAGTCTTTTTCGGCGTAGCTGTATAATTTCGATTTAACTCGCATCTTAAACCAATCAAATGTACGCTAACAGCGGTAAATAATTCTAAGCTGAATAAAAGGACTCCTGTTATTGGTTAACGCATCGTTATGGACTATAAAATTACTGTAAATAAGGGGTGCAGCTTGTATATATCATTCAGCTTGGTGTTATTACTTTTCTTTTTGATGTAAACATGAAAGTGATTTCAGTAAGTTAAATACAATCCTTTTCCATCAATAGAGGAATGATACTTTGTGAAAATGATTTAAAACAACAAAAAAGAATCCACCGTGTTATGACATGAAACCTCTTAATTACTATGTATATTGAATTCTTCCAGCCTGCCGAGATGCTCTCATTGAAAATTAATTCGCCAAAACCAAAACAACTAATAACGCTTTTATATCATAATTGTCATATGCAATAATGATATGAACAAATATCAAACAAGCCTATTTACAGATATAATTTTTTGTATTACCGTCTATAAATAAGTATATTTCATAGAAAATATACTGAACTATTTCTAGAGCGTACTAAATTTGTTGTGCGTCGGTCTTTCGCGCGCTTTTCCTGGGAATGTTCTAGAAGACTGGAAATCTCGTTTTTCTTTCATCCTATGCCGAATATCTTTTTAAAGATATTTCTTGTTATAAAATGGTATTAATAATAGCCTTCCCCATTTATTTTAGAGAGAGAGAATGACCTTATGCACTTCGAAACTTTTATGTTGTTAAAAAAAGGACTTTAATTTATTTGTCATATGATCAAAGACATTGTCATCAAAAGTATAAATTAATATAATCTTTTGCTTCATTATGTGCAGGATTATCCCTCTGTCAGTGGCATGCTCAGTCTTGGTGCATTTATACATGTGCAATTCTTGTGGAAAATTTTAAAAGACGAAGTTCAAATCCAGTAGGAATCCACAGTTTCATCGGTACAGGATAGCATGAGCATGTGCAGAAGTAGGTGGGTGATCCCTGGTATTTAAGGCGCATCCCAAACAATGAGCAGGAAATATACTGGAAATGCCACTCCACTCGCAATCAATTTTTGGAATAATGCATTTGAGTCTATGGCTATTTTTGTTTTAAAAGCCTGTGCACTTAATGAATCTTTTCTAATTGGCAGCTAAACAAACCAAATAGTCTACGTTGTGGAGGAAAGTGATGACAATAATGTATTCCAAATACTAAAACTAAATATAATTTAATCATTAACTTTTAAATTGATGTTTTCAATATTATTTTTGAAGAAAAATGTTCTCGAAGAGATTGTTGTCATTTGAAAAATGAACACAAATGTGGAGAATTTGAATAAATGAGTTACTAGGGATCATTTGCTAAATCCCATTTGGAGGACTGTCGCTGGTATGAAATTGAGAATTGAAAATAAATTCACCATGAATATTTCATTTTGCAATAATTCAGTAACTTGTTTATCATATAGAGTATTGATTTATAAAGCATTTGGGGAGCCCTAGTGAATTTATTGCTTTTGTAAACTACAGTCTAAACTTGGAGACTACATGGAGCCTACATTTATGGAGTCTCTGAGAAAAGAGCCGCATCTTGTTAGTTATTGCAACTTAACACACGATTCTACAGGAGTTAGCACCATACTGGCATCTGACTGGATTTCTGAATTGTTTGTAATAAAATCCTCAAACTTCAGTGAGAAAATAATTGCCATGCATTGTCTTTGAACACCAACTAAACTTTAAGTAAAGTCTTCATTTAAAGTGGGTACCATATACTTAGTTGCAAAGGAAAGCCTGCACTCAGACTGTTGATAATTTGGATTTATTATTTTCCTCTGATATATATTTTGGAATAAAAATTTGAATATTGTTTGACAAATTGGATGCAAGCAGTGTTCTCAGATACTTCCATGTGGGGTATTACCCTCAAATTGGTCTTCAGTACCCTAAGATTTAAGTGTTTTGTTAAAAATCTCTTACAGAGATGGTACAAAAATTCAAGAAAAGCACATTTTATCCATACTTTCAAATCTTATTTGGAACACGAACAAGTTTGGTTTTATCTTGAAACATTGAGTCATGTTTTTATTGAAACATTGAGTCAGCAGCCCAATTGTAATCATATACCGTAAAAAATAATATGTTTTTAAATATTTAGATTATAAAGGTCTGAGTGCACACATAGTATTGCAACTGAGTATGACTGACATTAACAACCTCTTTTTTTTAATGATCATCAAGAACTCCAGGTGGAGCATGGTTGTAGTGACCCCAGTGATTTGTGGGGGCTACCTTTTGTTCTCTTTGAAATACTGTAAAATTATTTTTGTTGCTGTTAAATTTCATAGAATCTGTTATATGGTACATATATTTATGGATTAATGTATATGGTACGTATATTTATGGTTTAATGTAATATGGTACATATATTTATGGATTAATGTAATATGGTACATATATTTATGGATTAATGTAATATGGTACATATATTTATGGATTTAATGTAATATGGTACATATATTTATGGATTTATGTAATATGGTACATATATTTATGGATTAATGTAATATGGTACATATATTTATGGATTATGTAATATGGTACATATATTTATGGATTAATGTAATATGGTACATATATTTATGGATTAATGTAATATGGTACATATATTTGTGGATTATGTTCTAGATAACTAGGATTTTATTAAATATACAGTTTTCATGGGGATTAATTTTTATGGATAAAGCCTTTCATGAAATTGATGAAAATTAGTACCCCACGAAAATGAAAGATTCTACAGAAGAGGACATTTTCAGACTGACATTGAAGTGACAAGGGCTGTCCTCGAGGTAATAGACCCATGGGTCAGATATCAGATAATAAAGGCCACCTCAGGTCACCCATGGGTGGGAAACTGTGACCATGGAAATCAAGTGTCTGTGGGGGAGGGGGCATGGCAATGGTATATAATATTTCTTCAAATATAGAAACACAAATTGGCTGCCTGAAACCGTCCTCACGATCAATACAGTTAGAGATTAATGCACAAATAGGGCATCACTCCCGTGTCAAGAAATAGAAGAACTCTCGTCTAGCTTTGACTGGTCTGACCTCTGGTCAATTATAAGGAAGAAGCTCATTACAGGAATCGAGCTGATTAAAATCCAAGAAAGTGACAGATATCACTGAAATGTGTAAGTAATTGAGTCTATGATCATTTCTTTCTCTGTGGCTACAAGTGTTAGGGGAGGGTATTGATCGAGAGATGAATTTCAAATGCCCCCAACTGCAGAGGTTTCAGAAATCAATCCTCTCAATGTCATATTGAAAACGTTTCAGCTTTAGGAAATCACTGTTGCACACATTGAATAACCAGCTGTAGATATTTGAAATGATTCATCGTCTGCAAGCACAGATTACAAGATCCATTTGGAAAAAAGTGAATAATATTTTGAGAGAAGAACTTACATTGGATGGCTGTTGTATTGTTTGTGTGCTATTAGAGATGAGACTAGGGTATGTGAGTGGGAATCTCAATCTGTAGATACTGAGCTGACAATGCTTGGTTATAGGAGGGAACAGATGGGTTGTGGCAGACCCATGCCTGTTTCTTTGTAGGATTGAAACATGTGATGCAGTTTAATCAGAACTAACCTTTGTGTTGTGTTTATCTATGGGGGTGAGAACACAGCATGTCAGTTATCTGTAGTGGTTTTTTTTGTCTCTTTTTGTAGATCTGCCCTTTTCTTTGATAGAGATGAAAATAGTGATTTAGTACCAAAAACTTGAGGTAGAACAATCTGTTGCCAGCACTGGGCAGTGTCAGTGGATGGGTTGGGTACTGTGTTGCCCCCATCTTCAGGGTTGATTGTCTTGGGATTCCCTGTATCTTCCCAAAAATATATTAGTCTGCAATGGTTCCAAATAGACGTTTGGCATGGAGAAATTTCTCTTTAGAATCAGTGATTTTTTTCACTGTCAGATAATGTTAAGACAATAGATATCGTGTGCAAAAACCAAATTCATTTCAAGTCTAGACCTTAGTATCCATTTACAGGTTTTTGCATAATCCTTTGTGAAGTCCATTTGTCTTTGTTGAAACCCTGAGGATCAATGTGTCCGCCAGTCACCTTAAGGATTTCATGTCAAGCCCATAAATACCTAATGGATCCTCCTACTTCTCCTGCGATATCCGATTTCTTTTCCCAGTCAGTTAGGTATTTCTGTAGTTGTGACTTGAAATACATGTTAATGTATGAATCCCTGTCTGGAAGAGGTTCAGCCCCCTGTTGGTGGTCTCAGCAGATTCTGTTGACCAGTTAACTGCTGTTGTCATGGTAATGATGATGCTTGTGCTGGAAGAGACTGAGACTTCACCTTCCTCACTCATACTGCACATGAATAATTTGTCATCTCCACATCCCCAGCAGAGAAGATTCTGCCTATATTAAATCCAAGAGATTATTCAAGCCAGACCTTGTTCATAATCTTTTGTTTTTAAAGAATGTTTTGGCAATCTTATATTTCAGCGAATTTTGATGGTACGCCTGTCTGTCTGATGCGGATAATACAATATTTATTTGTAGTATTCTGAGGAAATGTAATCAAAATGATTTATGTGTTTGCATATCCATACTTCTAGAAAATTGTCTCAAAATATGGAGTTGTTTTTGTGTTCAGGAGACTGGCATTATCGTTTCTGGAAATGGCACAAATGCAAGGGAAGAAATAAAATCATAGCAATTGATATTCATGTATCTTAGTAACACCCAGCCATTTTATTCTGACTACACATTGTTTAACACCTGGAGTTATTTCTCCACATCTTTTAATCGTTCTTGAACTTCTTGTTCATTTACATTCATCAAGAACTAAACATGATAATATTCCATTTAAGGGTAGCTATAACTCAGAGGTGACTGTGGACTTCCCACTTACCTTGATAATGATGGCTGTTTTATACTCACCTGTATTACTTTAATGTGTTGTGTTCACTTTCTTTTGTGGGTAGGACCCTGCCGTATCTGGGGTCTCAGGGATATAATGTTCGGGACAGGAAGTTGGTTCCCTTACTGAGAACGATGCTCTGAATGGTCGGAGTGTGGTTGGGTTGAAGGTGCACACACATCCTGCCCCACACATGTGTATATGTGTGACCATTCTGCAGACTCAGTGTTGAGTGGGGACACAGGATACAGTTGTAACAGGTATCGTAGGTAAAAAATCAAGGCTATCACGTCCTGCCCAAGTCATTAATCATTGTTCTCTGGCCCCATAATGGCTGTGGCCTGTCCCATTTAAACATGTGATTATTGCCTGCTTAGGTTTCATTATTTTATGTGAACCTGTTAATCAGTTACAAGTTAACAATACAGCTTGGCAAGAACTAAACATGATTTTTTTCTTTATACAAGTATACATTATATAGTACAAGTTTGCAAACATATCTGAAGTTAGCAGAAAATATTTCTGAACTACTGGCAAACATACTTCAGAGCTGAAGAATATTTTGTCAAATACCAACCGAAGCTCAGATTCAAAGGACCTAAATCATGTGTCGTGCGTGGCTATGATTTAATCAACTCTCTTTGTGCACAACATTTTATTGTTGATGAATTATTGAACACCAGTGGATCATAATGGTGGATGTTATTTTGTTAATTAAATCAATTGTTATATGAAGTTATAAGTTCATTTCAATTCTAAGATGGTAAACAGAGATACCTCAAACTTTGATTTATTAAAAACGGCATACAAGTATAAAAGGCAGCTTTTGTCACAGAATTTAACAGCTTTTTGCTCAGTCTTAATGTTCAAGGTTTAAAAAAAAAGTATAGAAACTTGGATCTTTATCAGTATTTCCTGCATCAAGGTGTTTGAAAGAAAAAAGAAACTTTATTTTTAGTATGTGTGTGTGTTTGTATGTCAACCTTTCTTTCAGAAAAATATTTGATCTGTTTACTTTTTACAAGGCAGATACAGACACAGTAAACCAGGTGGGGGCAAAATAATCTTAAAGAAAAAAAGTGCTGAGCTTTACAAGATATAAGAAGTTATTTAAGGAGCCAAGCATTTGACCTGTAACTGTTAATTCACAATGGTATTTCTCAGCAAGTGAATGCAGTGGGTATGAGAGATAGGCCCGCACCACACTAACCCATATTGTGTCAGTGTTTACCTTCACAGATTGCACTGTCTGTTGATGTGGAGCTGATTTTATGAATGAACATGGTTATCAAAAATGGGTTCAAATGAGATTTGCTCGGTTTGAATGGATTAAACTTACGAGTTCTCATATAGAATTATTCATTATTAAACCTCCTCACTTTGGGTTATTGAATAGAAGTGAAGTGCATGAGGTCGAATAGGGGATGTTGATCATACCTGATTGAAAATGGTTTAATGTATGCGGCAGAAGTTAATCCGAGGTATCACACCACGCAGCAATTTAACCTTTGACCATAATTGGTATAGTAAATTGACCATTCCATCAGTTCAACTCACGAACATGCCAAACGGGGCTCTGACATTATGGGCTGTCATTTATGGAGCACAGTAGCCTTCTGTCCATCTTGTTCTCTTGTGACACTGGTTCCTCTGACACAGTCAGCATGGGCATCACCCCAACCCTTTTCCATGCTGGATACAGGCACTGGTGCCCAGCATCTGGTAACATAAGGTTTCAGTCAATCACAGGTGTGATTCTCATGGTCTAGCCAGGAGGGCTTCATTAGCATGTTTATGGCTCATCGTCAACCACATTCATTTCGATCATCTATCTAAACAGGCATGATTGTGTCACACCCTATAAGATTATAATTAACACTTTCATCTTCAAAATTAATATTCAAAATGCAGCCCTCAACCCACTGTTTCTACTTCATCATAAAACTTTGATGACGAAGATGCGCGATAAGGACCTTTGTTGGGACAGGCTGTATCAGGTGGTGCTGGTCTCCAGCATGCCTCCACTGGTTCCCCAAACTTCTTATGATTGGTTTTATTAATTTTTATTTCCCTTTATTTTATGAAAATCTGGATAATAAAAGCTGGAGAAAAAGCCACAATCTTGGACCAATCTGACATGACATCTGCTTCCTGGTCCGTTACCTCAAGATGCTTTCCTAATTATATTGATAATGAAATTCAAGAATATGACATTATTAATGGGACCCTAAACTTGCTTGAATAACCCAAAATTTTCTCATCAGTTTGATTTCAGTTATAATTGACCTTATTGATTAATTAATGGTGACATATTCAACTAACCCCTAGGCCTCTCCTGCCAGTGAAGGTGTGAGGAAGATTATGCATTTGTGACCCCAGGGGCCAAGATCAAAGCGAGACAAGGTAGCATAATGATCACTGACAAGTCAACAATCTAAACTGTCACTGGGGTTATACCTTGGCCATGTTTCTACCATGTTCACCTATCAGCAGCATGGCACTTACTTCTGCCCTTTTTAATCAAATAAATCACTTAACTAAACAGTGGTTAACTGTAGAGTGCTACTTGGCAGTTGTTTGTGGGTCGTGCTATGTTCTACAGGTTAATTTAACGTTGTGTTATTGAGGTCACGGCTGAGTGATCTGGGGGCGGAGCGTTTGGGGTTAAACTGTAAAATTGAGATCAGATTATCAGTATACAGACAGCCTTAATGTGAGTTGTAAATAATAATGATGGGACAGAGTTTTTACCGTCACTGTAAACGTGTCACAGTGAAGTGAGCAGTGGGTATACTACCAGACTTGATAGCTCCGTGTGGATTAAAGGGGGAGAGACCTTACGGATTTGTAAACTGTTAACGCAGCCACAGTGTCATTTGTGTTCTAGTGGTGGCATTATGTACCATTGAACAAGTGTGTGGAAATTTTTGTGATTTAATTTTTATGAAAAAAAAAAAAGAAAAGAAAAAAATTATTATACATTTTTTTTAAATCAGTGTGTTAAATGCAAAGACACAGTTTAAAGTAACTTTAGGCTAAAGAGTGTGATAGCTAATTACCTACTAGGTAAACATTTTAATGTGAGTGTATAGAAAGGAATTAGACTGTTAATGTGAAGCTTGATGTGGTATTAAAGAGGGCCAATGCTTGGCACAGGGAGTGGATTATAGAGACAGTTGGTGGGACAACTCCTTGAGGGTGGGAGAGAAGGGTCTGTAAGTTGTGTTAGGACTGGAATTATGCAATGAAGATGGTTGTCCACTCTTCCGGCTGGATATTACACTACCAGGGCATGATCAGCGCAGAGGTCTCCCTTCAGAAGGTATCTGAACATATGCTTACATGTTCACATGCATATTAATGTGCATACTCAAGAACAGACTCGAGTGATTTATACTGCTTTCTCTGCCCTTGATACACTTGTGATGTTATAATTATATACTTGATTTTTTCCAAGTTTTGAAATTTATTATCAATATAATTTAATTCTACTTTATATATATTTTTAAAAAAAGATGGATCACTCTCTTTATGTTTTGAAAGGTGTTGCATACAGAATTGGTAGAGAATATTCTTTTTTTTATCAATTCTGTATGCAAAAAAAAGAAGAGATATTCTCTTTCTGGTTTGAAAGGTGTACAGATCTTTGGCAGTGCAGCTACACTGTTGTAGTAATGAAAATGGAACTGCACAGGTTGGTGTTTCTGATACTGTTTATTGTAGTGCATCTGTGAGACTTGAAATTATGAGCTACCTCTCCATTCCCTGTCCTTTTCCCTCACAGTCTGGTAAAAGGTGAGTCAATGGTCATTGTGATTGAAGGAGAGTGTCCAGTGGGTAAGGGGTATGGGTCATGTTGGAACACGCCCAGCTTGTTTTGAACCCCGGTCACTGAACTTGACTAATCACAGGTATACCAGCGTTAAGTAGGTCTGTCATTTCAACCCCCTACTAGAACAATAAACAGCCTCTTCTTGCCAGTCTTACCTGGACAGTAGAGTCTAAACCATTGATATATTTTTATGTGGGAGCTCTCAGCTTGTGTACCATCAACCGTTTGAAATAGAACAACACACAATTAGACGTCTCATGTTCTCCCTCATGAGGACTAGCAACACATAAACTAACTGCCTAATTCATTAGAAGTAATACTCAAGCTATCCACAGCACAGTGCAAGTGTTGGTTTACAGTATTGGTCATGCAATCTCCGTGGATGATAGATTTACACCATGTTTACCAAAGTTCTTTGTTCATGGCCAAGGTTATATTTTAATTCTAATGCTTTTTGAATCCAAATATTGGAGAATTTTCTCATGCTTCATGAAATGAAAAAATCACATGTAGATAAATAATCTGACTGAATGTCATTGCGATAACAATCACTGATAACAGTCAGCGTCAATACAGCATCATTTGTTATTGCATTTTGCTATCAGAAGCTTCTGATTTATTTTTCAATTTGATAATAAAAATCTCAGCAAATTAGTTCTGTTAAATAATTATTATTTCATACAATGGTAGTCTGGATTAGGTGTTTCATTGTGGGACCTGTTGAAGGCATTAATATCGAGGGATCTCCCACAATGGAGTCGCATCATTGTGGCTGGTAACACTTTGATCATGGACACGCTTGGCCCGGCACATGCCTTAATGTTTTATGGGATGATGTGGGGAACAAAAAGAATAAATGATGAGAAAATACTATGAAGGCCACAGTTGGCTGTATATATATGACTCATGCCTTCTTGTCGCTGGATCACGCATCTACATGTCTGTAATGTGAAGAGGAAATAAATTTAGGTGAAATTTCTGATTTTTTTTTCTTTAAAAAAATATAATGTAGACAAGTCAAGAATGGCTTTACAATAATTGCATTGTTTACATTAAGTTTGGACAGGAGAGCAGTGCACATACAGTACTTCTGGCTCCTGTTGTAATGGAGAGGGATCCTTTAGTTAGATACATCAGTTGTCAGGGTTGACATCCTTCTTCTGTCTGCTTTGTTGACACTATTGTGGATTGTAGATTTTTGTAACTGGTGTGTACCATGTGTACATTGCCTTACTATCACCATCTTCAGCATTTCTTGTCCAGGTTGCCGTCAGGCATCATTTCTCCTGGCAGGGTTCTGCTGCCTGTTTGTATGTCCCAATCTGGACAAGGGAATAATGTGATTGTCAGGGCTTCAAACAATTTGCCCTTTGGTAATGTGAACAGGTTTCATATGCTGTGGTCCATGGATAATGGACAGTACCAGGTCAGAGCAATCAGAGCACAATCAGGAAACTGACCGACAGTAGTGACCTCCAGGCTGTCTTACTTGTCCAACACAAATATTGATGGTCAGATATTGGTCAATATTGTTTTAACTGATAGTATCAAAGTTTCCTGTGGAAAGTCATGATGGATGTTTACTTTTGTAATTTGTTTGAATGTTTTTGTATCTTATGAAAGCTTCTAGCATGCCACAAAGTTGTGACAAGTTAAACATGTGTTCTAAAGATAAGGGGCAAGTCAGTAATGAAAGCAGTTATAATGTACGAATAAGTAGTGAAAATCTGACCATTCATTAAAACTTTGCACAAAAGGTTTACTTCTATCAGAGTAAATAACGTTCTGACATGACAAAAGGGAGATTAGTAGCCTTGCCCAGTACAGGAAATGAGACAGACAAACCAACAATGGCTGCACTTGCTCAGGAGTGACCATCATGACTTTGACATTTCTCAAGTACCTCAACAGCCTCTTATTGCGCAATCTTTAATGTGCAAATTTCACATTATTTATGACAGTTCTTTTACAACCTGTCAAGTTTGAGAGGAATTCCATTATGCGAAAGACTACGGCTGGCAGTGCAAAATGGCATCAAAAGTAACATGGCACAGCTGACGGTGCAGAATGGCATCAAAAGTGGCGTGGCACCGCCCTGTGTCTACAAATATTCTCGTCCAGACCTCCCGGACTAGATGTAATAGTGGTGATCACATGAGAAAATAATTACCCTTGCTTCTCTTCATTTCATTTAACTCCATATGTTCTGTAATGTTACTTGGAACACAATAATGACTGTCTCCAGCAGATAAGAGTATCAGGAGATCAAAAGCCATCCGCAGAGTGTCTTCTTTAATTTAATCATCCCTTTATCTATATTCATGATGGTAATTTGGTGGAAAACAATGCCGCTGCAAATTTGTGATTAGTTTTCTGCTGGTCAGAGAAAGCAGCTGACCAATGCTGATCAGAGACAGCTGCTGACTGAGTCAGACTTCCAGTCTCAGCATTATCCAAAAGCTTGTTTGGTCGTAATAAGAACCTTGTTTGATATGTGATTACTTCTGGTCAAAGTCATCAGTGTAGCAGAAATTAGTTCTGTTATTGCAACCTGTAGTTACAGAGAAGGATGAATATAAGAGAAACAAACTGCGCAGGACTAGTGGACCAGCATGCACAGTGTTTTACTTCATTTTTCCAAGGTTTAAGATTGTTTATTTTAATCTCAATTAGGATGCAATTGACATTTATGTCTAAGCAGGGTATGAATGGAAATTTATTGACCTAGTAGATTTTCAGGAAAGTGTCTCTTCTGCTTCAGGTAAATGGTCGGGATTTGTCGCAAGCATCGCACGAGGAAGCTGTTGAGGCATTCCGCACTGCTGAGGAACCCATAGTGGTTGAAGTTCTCCGTCGAGTTAACAAAAATAAGATGAAAACACGCCCTGTTCCAAAAATGGTTTCAATTGGAACACAGACAGAAGAGGAAATCTATGGGTTCACTAGACCGCCAACACCGCCACCAGCATTTTACCCTTTTCCATACAGTGGGTGAGTAAACACTGTTTCCTTTGTTATGTACCTTTGTCACTGTGAACTTGGAATTTCATTTTTTTTTTTTTCAATTAAGGATGATAGGGCAGAAAACTTTATTTTTTTTTGCTGTACAGACAGACATAATTTATAGCATCAATTGGCATATTAAAAAAAGGGTACAACTTCCATATAAGCTATAAATGCCACTAGTTTGAATGAGAAGCATTTCCTACATTAGGGCACATTCACTGTTGCATTTAATTCTAAATGGGTTCTGCAGTCATCAGAGGACAAGATAGTCATCTTCATTGTCCTATAAAACTGTATATATACAGTCCCGCATAGCATAGATCTGTCATCTGAACGGTTGATCACAAGCGGAGGTGGGGGGGAGAAATCCTGGGGATCAGTGATCAAACAAACCGTACCTGGAGCAGGGGGATGGAAGTCACCCAATGGAGGACAATTAACACTAGTAATTAGTCAGCTAGACTCTGCCGGCTCTATCAAACCTAGATCTCTTGTCATAGATATGAATATATTTTTTGATAGCCTATTGTAAGCTTTGCTGTAATGTAGCCACAATGAATGGTAGGAATTATCTGTGTTTATTTCATCTATGATTTTGACTGAGACGATGAATGGTAATTAAACCCAGCGGACCCATAATTATGTCAGTTTGATACAATCTGTAGTGTAAGTAGAGAAAGATAGCACGGTTCCACATCACACCTGTGAAATAAAAATTCAGATTTTCTTCTTGTTCATTAAGTTTAGATGCCATATCAAGTTAAACAAAAAAGCCATAACTTTTAAATTTTATTTATCCATCTTTGTCATTGCATAAGTCTCAGTGCTATCTGTGTTGGGGTTCAGGAAGAAGGTTAAGGGGGCCATCTTTGTCATAGCATAAGTCTCTGTGCTATCTGTCCCAGTGTTGTGGTGTTCAGAGAAAGAAGTGGGGGGGGGGAGAGCAGTGTTAGGTTAAGTTACCTAGGGGTAGGGGGGTATTGGGCAGAAGAGTGATATCAGGTTGGAGTGAGGTGGGATGAATAGGTGATATTGGTTGTAGAAGTGGATAAGTTTTGGTATGTGTTCGAGGGGGTATGACTTTGCCAGGTGGGAGTTGGGAGGGTGGGGCCAGGGTTGTGCTAGGTGTAAATATTGGTTTGGGGGAGGGATTGGGGTTGTGCAAGGTGGATATATGATGGAATGGGTTGTGAACCAGCTGTAAAGAAAAGGTCCATGTCATAACCTTTTGGAATTGAATTAAACATTGATATTATTGGAACAGTTTTGTATTGAAATGCTATGTAATGGTACAGAGGTGAACCACAACAAGACCAAGGAGATCTGTAAACACAAGCTCATTGTACAGAGCTTTTTTTTTGTTGCTAAACCAGACATGAGTCATGATCAAATGAGCAAACCATTATTCCTGTTTGTATGTTGTGCTATAGTCAATGGTAATAATGGAACAGCTGAGGTGGGACTCTCCCCTCTGTGTACCTAGACCTGTCTCTCTACCATCCAGTGGTGCAGTGTTTGGACTAGGCATTCCATGTCTATTGCTCTCTTTTGGAATCGCTTGTACAAATATTGGATAAGTTGAGTTTTAAATGACATAACTGTTCAGCAGTTTAATAATGCACACAGACAATAACAGTGCGTTATTACTGAAAGTACACCTGTGACATCACAGATATGTTTTCCCATCGAAAAGCACAAGAAAACCATTTATTTTTGAGATTTAGAGAAGGTAGCTAGAAGAATCAGATATTGTCACCGGAATGAGATGCAGTGTCACTGTCTATAGTCCCATTTCAGATCTATCAGAAATCTAAATACATGCATGACTTGCATCTAGTCTATGTGTTTGCTTTGAGATATAAACAATATTCCCTCATTTCAGACAGAGTTGCAAAGTTTTATATTTATTTCTTTCTCTCATGCAAGCCTGTATTCAACCCCACTGATGGTGAATGAACGTCTATTGTTCTCAATCCCGCAACTAATTGTGTCTTCAAAAATATTCAAACTGGCCTTATCACCAGATTAAAAGAGGGCCTTTTGTTGAGCTATAAACACATTATAATGACAAAAGTTCCAAAGCTGATCTGAATAGAGTAGTAAATGTATTTTGTTCGTGCTCGGAAAGATCTTGGTTCAGTAAATGCTGATGTGACCATATTGTGATTTGGGTTTATGAAAAGGGTAACCTAGTAACAATGTCCTTACATCACACGCAATCAGGGTAATGAGATATCCCGTATCGGTTACAGATCTGCGCTAGCCTTTTTATGAATTGACTGTAGATTATGAGTGGATTAGCTCCTTTATGTAGCCAAATGTGATGAAACCAGCACAGATAGGATGAGTTTCTATTGTTGGTCTGCATCCATCATTAAGTCCATTATATTGTGTAGAATGTAAAGGGTGGAGTACTTGAAAGTGTGTCACTATTTTATCAGCAAGTTGATATTTAGCCATGATTTATCTGATTTCAACCTTTCATTGAGAAGTATTCCAGGGTGGTCCGCCACTTGAGGCGCCCGCAGCCCGGCATCAATCTGGGGCAGTGGTCATAATAGATTCACTCTCACAAGCATCATTACATTTGAATAATTACACTTCACCCTTACTTCTGCCACCCATTTTCTCTCTCTGGAACATAAATGAGATCAAAAGTATTTTAATGCCTGTAAGATCAAGATTTAGCATATTAAACCCCCCTTGAAACTAATTTTCAAACAATTTTCTAGCCCATTTGCTATCTGCCAGTTGGCAGGTGAAACTATGTGCTGTATTTATATCTAAACATTCACTGTAGTGAGGCAGATAGGGTCAGAGACTGCAAGGTTGTAAGTTAGAAGTCACAAACATTAGGATCATATGGGTCATTGACAAAAGTAGGCATTGTCCTATGGTTTATGTCTTAAATTAATTTGAATATTCGATGTACCTGGTCACATGCAAGAGTTCTTTCCTAGTGGTCATGTGCTAGGTGCCCTCCCATACAGCAATGTCACTTCTATTCCATAGTGAAAACCTAAGAGAAAAAAATCATTTCGAGGAATTTTTTGAGATGGGATTACCTGTAAAGATTTCAATTGTGTGTTTAGATTATTTGGGTCAGTTGTGTATGTTCAGATGGAAGAATTTGTGGTAAGAGTTCCCTGGCTGATGAGAACTGGTGGAGTACTTAGCAGTAATTTACCTGGTGACTTGACATGCCATCTGGAGAGTATCACAACATTGCTTGTTTATATGTGCAGCTTTCATATCTAGCTGTACCGGGGTCTGTCAGGGGCTTTATCCTGATGAGTGATGGAAGAAAGAGCAACAGAGTTAAGAGTGAAAAAAAAACTGTTTCGCTATCTCTGATCCACGGACTGCCTTTCAAGAGGAAGAGGGGTGGATATGTTGACATATCAACATAATATTGTGCCCATCTACATCAGTTGTATGCACATGTCATCAGACATTGAACTCGAATCGGTCAACTTAGGATAATCTTCCAAAAGTATAGAGAATATCAGTAACCAGGTTGTTTTAAATAAAAGCCATTGTCTTCTTGTAAAACAAATAAAGTGCTTTGAAATTTAAAATTTAGCAACCATCCCTTATATATTTGCATGCAGTTCATGAATTTTTTGCAAGTGAAAATTTTGGCTTAACCCTTTCCCTCATAGAGGAAACCATGAAAAGACCTATGCGAACAGCATAAAACCAGAGTAACTCGCAGGCTGATCAGGTTTTATGCTGTTCGCTGCTCCTCAGTGGTCTGGAAATGAGGACTTTATAATTAAATTTGGTAAGGTTTAACTGTGGTTTTCTGCAGATCAGGCTTTATGTGGTACCTATTGAGTGCATCAAAATGAGTCTATATGAGGGAAAGGGTTAAACAAATCCATCACTAAACTGGAAATATTTTGCATTCTTGTTCATGTGTGTCTGTTGAAAAGTAAGTAAACAGATCTGACAAATACTTTCAGCATGACATTATCATTTTTGTTAGATCTTGCATATTTACTTCAATCTACAAAGTAAAATTGAATTCTTTTTACAAGTAATATACACTGTCAGCAGATCTTCTCCTCCGCTGAAGGTATGAGAAAATTCAAGTTGTACAGTCAAAGCTATCACAAGCATGAGATCAGCAGGTGGTTGCTGTACGGATAACAAAATGTTAGATATTCTGAAATTATGAAAATGGCTGTTGCTTGATAAAAGTGGTCAATAAAACAGGTCAGTACACAAGTATATAGAAATTCCTTGCAACAATAAGAATTCCTGATTAAAAATGGATTTTGACTTGTATTTTTATCAATTTCTAAAATAATCCTTACATCTGAAATTTATGGCGTCATCACATAGGTTTTTTTAACCTTTTTTTTAAAAGCAAAACTATTGAACTGATGTTTTTTTGTTTTTTTTTGGAGACATATATTAGGTGTTATATAATTTATTATTATTCTAGACATGTTCTTCCATTATTAATCTCCTACCAGCATGGGCACCTGACACACATGCACACTGCTTAGAAGACAAATGCCACATCAGTATTCATGCTAGAAAAACCAGGTTAATTTCAAGGAGAAAAAATGATGTGCTCTTGATCTGTAATTCTACGAGTCCTGCTCAACAGTATCTGTAGCATTAAACTCTGATTAGATTCTAAGCTGCATGAAAAATTGGCAAACAAATTGCATGGGAGGTCAAATTAAGTCTTTAATCACAATTAGATTTTAAATTGAAATGATCCTAAGATCTAGTTGAGAAAGCATTTCTACAGAAGGCTTTGTGGAATGGGAGATGGCACAATGACTAAGGTCTGTTTAGAAACCACTCATAATGAGACTGATCCTCTGATGCCATCTTCAGAAGCTACAATAAACCCCTCTTTGCTCCCTGCAATGTCAGCTCATTTTTCACTGTCATCATTTATCAGATTCTTAAAAAAATCCAGAAAACTAGCCCAGGATCAAATGTTACTGATTACAATGGTAAGGCAATGTTTGAAAGTATGATCCCAGGGATCAGATAATGAAAGGTTGCTGTTTTATGAGGCTGTAACAGAGGAATGGTATAAACAGCAAGTGAGTGGTTACTGCTGGCGGAGTAATTCTACCGCCTTTGTGGAGAGCTGCCCCTTCAGCATTCAGGAACTGTGCGACACAACAAGTGCAACATTTTTTGTAATCCACTGGCACTGTTATAAATGATGTAATTGTGCAGCAGATTTATGAAAGAAATGATATTTAGGTTACTGTTCTGCATTCAGTCCCATTTAAATCTGAAATAGTACATTAGTTACCTTAAATGCTACCTCTCTGAAGCATTAATGGTAAACCTGACAGTTATAACTTGTACATCATATTTATTTATCATACTTGCTAGTATAAGTCTGAAACTGTGTCACTGTTTTTCCTTATGAGGTAGATAAAATGTGAATATTTTAACATTTATCTGCAAGTCAAGTCTGAATTACAAATGTTTTAAATTGACTGGCAATATTTCATCATTAGTGGATTATTTCAAGAAAGTGGTAGATAACATATAGTTAGATTTTCTTGCAGGAAGTATATTTATGTCAAGATTTTATTCAATAAGTCATATTTATCTATTTCTTGTCTCTAGATGAGAAAGAAAAAACACCCATAGTTCTAGAGGTTGTTTCATTTGAAAATATTTGAGCTTATTATCCAAGGTTTGGGGGATAATATCCTTGGAAAGAAATCACTCAGATTAATTAGATGTATTCTGGTGACACGGCTTCAGATAAGTGGCTAGTTTGTGTGATTCCCGGCACCTACTTTGTATGTGATTGTGGCCAATTAGCAGCTGTATCCAAGCTCTAGCCCGATAATGAAGAATAGGATACAGGCCAGGAAGTGAAACTAGGACGCAGCTTCATGCCTGGAATTCCTGGTCCGATGTGGAGTTCTGGGTAGTCGTGTGTTACCTGCAATGATTTAGATATAAAGTATCATAGACATTGGTTATTGTATCAAACACTGTTTTTTTCAGTATTTAAGAAGGAAATTTCTTCCCACTTCTTACAGTAAACAGTAAAGATTTCTATCATTTCAAAATTGTGTTTATTTATAGTGTGTATGAAGAGCTTCCTTTGCAAATGTTCTTTGCAATGGTGGCAGAAAAAGTGAAAATAAGTGAGCAATACATTTGATATTTATTCTGCTACTTGATGAGTATCACTGGAATAATGTAAATGTTTGCTTTGCATGATGGGAAACATTGTTTTAAATTTACAGAAATGCCGTTTCTTATTGTCAACAGAAATGTTTTACAGTAAATGGATTAGTGTCAATTTTTTTGTAACAGTATTAGATTTTGCCTTGCATCGCAAACTGCAACAACACAACAGATATCAGATTTGCATTGGCAACTGTTTTATGACTGCCAGTAGGGATGGCATTTTGTTATGTTGCATATTTCCATTTTTCTTCGCTATCGAGTTTCCGTAGTTATGTAGATACAGCAATTAGAGACTTGGTGGTTTTTGCGCAGTTTATCACTTAGGGTGAATGATATGCATCTGCCTGAATTATTTAAGAAGTAGAAGAAGTAGAGCATTTCCTGAGCACGGGGAGGGTTAATGGAAAAGGTTGGTGTGCCACAGATAATTCTTCATACTCAACATACTTCGAGGTCAGATAAAGGGAACATGGGGCTCTGGCCTTGGCTGAATCGCTGGGAAACCATCCTAGTATCTAGCTACACAGCAACCTTTGAGAGTTCCTTGTTGCTGTCATATTTTCCTACAATCTACTTATTTTTTTTATTTTTTTTTGTGAGTTGGTATGTGATCCAAAATAAGATATGATTTCATATATCATACTTCTGATCAGCATCAGTTTTTTCATCTCATGACTTTGTCTTCATTATCCAAATTAAAGAAGTGTGACTGTGTCCTCTTGATTAACATAAAGGTGGCGAGGAGAATATGTTCTTCTGGTTCCGGGTGATGTGAGAGGAGACTAAGCTCGGTGCTGTAGGCCTGTGGTACAGGCGCTACACTAATCACCCCCATACACCCTCTCCCATACATCAATCAAGCCTCATGTGGTTCAGATTAACAAGCTCCGCCCTGTTTTATGAATATATTTTGCTAATTGCTTTTTATATGGTTTCTGAACCGCAATAGATCACGAAGGTAACAAGAGATTTATTAGAAACATAGTTGTAAGTCCTGTTAGATTATAGGGTATTCATGCAGTGTGGAGGCCAAATATTGCAGAGATATCTATAGAACTATGCATTTAATAGTCGTTAAAATTCTAATTTAGTGTTGTTTTTTTAGTTTGTTTTTTTTATCTACAAGTTATAAAGACAATTAAGTTCAACATCGGTGTCCCGTAGATGAGTTGATATGGGTGCCTCTGGAAGACCCTGATGATCTATGAGAAACTTGATCTAGTGTCATCGAGGTCAGACAGTAAATGTACCTGTCAATTTTCATTGTTCTTCTGACATTGTCTACGCACTTAGTAAGGTGAAACTTTGATTTTTATACAAACATGGTGGTATCAGATCATTAGTCTTTATCTTTTTTTTTGTAAACAGATTGTTTTTAGGCCAATATTGTTTTTATGGGATCAATTTAAGACCCCCATGAATGAATTCAACATTGGGCACAGATAGCCTTGATAGCTTTAACATTTCTGTAAATGATAAAAATCTGTTTCAGTTTGTATAATTATGGCCTGAATAAATAAGCACCTTTGTGAATGAAAGCAAAACCAGGAGGTGAGAAGAAAGGATAATTCAGTGACTGACCTTTACTTGTTATGTGTGAAATGGAAACTCACCTTTGAAATTACAAAGCTGTAAAGAGATTTTGTTTCAAGTGGAACTAAAGTGGATGGTCAGTAATAACTGACCAGGGTACCTGCCGACCAACTGACCCCTGATCTCTGTCCAACCAACTGCAGGCCCACCTGACCGGTTGGGATATCATTATGGTCTGATCATTAGCCCAATCAATCTTCCCTTTGGAGTTCTGTAGATCAAAGGGATTGGATATCAGGTCGGTATTCACTGACCAGCCCTCATTATAGTTTTCCATAATACCAGCAGCTAGTCATTGCTTGATGGGCCCCATACTCTCACCCAGTGTACTTCAGTGGCCAGCTCTCTTCAAAGCTCAGGTGATAAGTTGTTGAATTAAGTGAAAAGATTTGCAATTATGAAATTCAAAGAGAGTCCAGAGTCATTGGATTTGTACAAAAAAAAGAACATTAGTAGCTGTTGTCAGGTAGTGTTGTGAAGATCAAAGCTAAGGACTGTAATTGATAACCAGGGAGCAGAGGTGATGGGACATGGGCTGGCCTGCACTGACTTGATCCCTGTCCTACACTGCCCACACAGGCGGTACACTACTCATAAACAGGAACACTGATAGTTTCCCTGCTGTTTAGGAATGTGCGATGTTTGTTCAGGGGGTGTCAAGTAACCATGGTGACAGGTCCTGAGGCTGGAGGTCTGGTGTTTGATCCTCGTAGTGGTGTCCCTGATTGAATTCTCTCACCTCCCATTTTATAATGAAAAAATAACTTTGTGTTTGTGGATGCATTCCCCATGAAAATTAAAAGTAAAAGATAATGGGCATTGACTACCCTCTTAATGTGAATCCAAAACCGAGATAAGGTTTCCCTGCATTCTGATCATGATACTTTGTTAAGTTCAAAATAAAATCCCTTAGAATAATGAATATTTGTTTCATGGCATTTGATGAAAGGAATGTATCTTGCCATAGGGTTTCATGTTTGTTTGGGATAAGTTGTCACAGCTGTTGTGATGCCATATGTATGGTTAGTACCCTTGTTACAATAATTTATTGCTCTTGTGTTTGTTTTCATCTTTCTTCTCAACATCATCAGCTTTCCTTGTCCTCTCTGTTATTATGGTTACCATGGTAACAGATCAGTAGCAGT
The DNA here is from genome assembly GCA_021229015.1 of Solen grandis. Lineage (NCBI taxonomy): Eukaryota > Metazoa > Mollusca > Bivalvia > Adapedonta > Solenidae > Solen > Solen grandis. The sequence goes on along the minus strand of CM037789.1, from coordinate 47,833,391 downwards.
AGTAGCTTCATTCTGTATTGTTTTGGTATCAAATATTAGTCCACTGGGAAGGTAATAAATAATAAACATTAATTCACGCTACTGAGGGATTTTCATGTTTTATATTTTGGATGCAAAACATTAAGTGAAAGAAAAGAGTTAATTACAGGATGTCAAGTTCTTGTGAGCTTATCCCTGAAGGTAGGTTAAAATCATGCTTGCTGCTGCAAAAAATTGATCATATTGCGTGAAGCACTTGAGTACTCGGCAGCATTAGAACATGCTTGTGCAAAATTGTGATGTCCTTAATAAAGTTGTAGTCAGTACATTGGTATGTTATATACATTGGTGTGTTATTGTTTGCAGTTTATTTGAGCCATCATCGCGGCGACCCGTGGCGTTCTCCCAGAGTACGGAGATGGGACTCACTGACATAGAGATGGCCCAGTTCGAGTATGATGACGCCTTCTTCGACGACCGCCAGTATGAAGTGGAATATGAAGTAAGTCGTTCAGTACAGTATTTACTTTTAAGCTTTTAACTCTTAAAACTGAATTGTTCATCTATCTGATTTTATGTTCCCATTACCCTTTGGACACTGTTTTACATTTTGTCAGGTCATTCAAAGGCCTCTTGTTAACCATTACCTCATTAATATTTGTGTACAAATTTATGACTTGATGAATATTAATTGACTGCACTTGAAATGGTATTTAAAAAAAATGATTTTTTCTTTGCTGTTCAGATTCTGTAGAACCTTAGCTATAATATTGTTTAAGCAAAGTAGAGGCAGACAGCTCCTACCAGGGTTTGCTCTGCTAGCTAATGCTTCATAACTCTTTTATTTGAGGTAAATGGTTCATAAGTGATCAGTATATAACCTGTCAGCCTGAATTTCTTTTGCATGCTGACTGGATTTTAAGGTATGGTCCCTGTAATGGTTCCGCTACATTTTGGATCTCATGGCCTTTCACCGAGATAACCAAGGTTTCCTAATGTTTCGGGGCCTCCGTGGCTGAGAGGGTAAAGTCGCTGACTTAAACACTCACTCAGCCCCTCACCGCGTGGGTTCAAATCCCGGCAGGGTCATTCGAATTTTCATGTGAAGAAGCCTTCCAGCTGGCTTGCGGTAGGTCAGTGGTTCTACCCGGATGTCTCCATGCATTTGGGGTCTTTCTCCACCTGTAATTAGCTGAACGTTGCTATATGACTGAAAAACTGTCAAGGCGACGGTAAACTCAAATAGTCAAGTCAAGTTCTAATGTTTCATTAGGGGACCTTGGTTATCTTGGTAGAGGTTAAGTGGCCCAAGACATAGTGGAACTATTACAGGGACTTTATCTTAAGCTGGTTGTACAGATGTTTTTCTAGATAGATTTCATGTCGTTTTCAGAAAGTTCTATAACTTAATATCATTGCTGTTGTGTCATGCTTCATGAACTGGTGTAACAATAAGATGATGATCTTTTAATGGCTGTTGTATTGCTATTTGTTTTATAGAAGGTTCATTCTTTTTCAATGACGATCACTTGCTTGAAAAACCATACATAGATATTGAGATAAGGATCAGGATTTATTGCTGAAAATCATCCGACACTCCTATTAAATAGCACACATTTTTGTAATATTCTGTTCAGAAAATAACGATCAAGCAATTTTTTTAATTGATAAATTTCATGAAAGAACAAGCGAAGCATTTGAAATCTAGTAACAAAGAAACTTATTTCTAGCAGTTCTCCACGAAAGAGGAGCATTCAGTCACAATTATTGAAAAATAAGCTTTTATCTGAAAACAAGTTATTAAAAAGCGATAATTGCTGTGGTGTGAGAGATATATACAGTGAATTATCTCGTGCAGATGAGACCTGGTTATAGATTGTGTTACACTGTCATTGTATACCGTACACCGACATCTTGGCTCATATCTGCTTGTCTTGAACAGCACTGACCCTGGCTTGCTTAATCACATTCTGGATTCTTTCTGCAGATGAAATTAAGCAAGATTGTATCATAGTACAGTTGTAATGAAACTCAGGAATCCCTCAATCCTCAGCACACCCCAAATTTACCTGTTCTTAGTGAACTTATACATCAAAAAGATTGATGATGAAATGACAATTATCAATATTTCTCATCTCTCTCTCACCTTTCATGTATTATCTTTACGTGAATGTAATTCAATCAGCATGCTTGAAAGTTAATGTCCAGGGGCACCAGATCTTAAATCTTTATCTGCTTATATCATCAAAACGATTTTGAATGACAGATTACAAGAGCCATAAGCACTGTTTCATGACAAGGTATTCAATACTTTCACTTTGATCCCTCTCATCACCTGCAGCTATGCTGTCACTCAGGCCCTGTGTGTGTGGGAGGGGGCTGGGCGGGGTCACACTCCAGCAACTGTGAGACAGGTGAATTTAGCTGTTACTGGGCCCTAAGATCATTCCAGTGTTTATGTTATATTAGATTCAAACTCCATAAATGCATTCAAGAGGACAACCATTGCAGTTTTTGACTAGAGTTGATATAATATGAAAATATCACATTTCGTGGTGCCAGTTAAAAATCATATGAAAGAAATTATTTACATTTTTAAGACTGAGATGTTTTAAGTATGAGAAATGCTTCACACTGTCCAATATTTCACAGCAAAACCCACTACGGGCCTCCATGTGTACTGTCTAGAATGAAATATTGCACATAATTCAGCCTTTCTCACTTGCATATCTTGTAGTCTTTGAGAAGGATGTTTATGTTACAGCCAGTGTCTCAAATGTCCCTATAGATTTCTGTGTTGTAACAATTCATGTTCAAAGGTATGGGTATTAAACAGATCAGATCATCGGAGGAACTAAGCATTGTTTAAATTGAGATTTAAAATAATCTTAGACAACAGGTTTCCAAAATGTGACCTGCAAAATGTTGAAACACTAATACACATCCTTTGCCCTGTCAGAGTGTATCATTTAGCCAAGAAACACCTCAGTAATGATCATCAATGATAGTTAAAACTGCTTCATCATAAAACATGTTTGTTTTAATTTCGATCAGCCAGTGGAAGGTACAAGAAGGCCATAGGTACACAATATCAAAGGTAGATCTTACAGTGAGCAATGGTTGATTGTTTTGATATGGAGAGCTCAGTATGACAGAGTGCTTGCTACATCACAGGGCTGGGGGGATGAACCATCACGGGATGACAGTCACTCTGCGTCGTCTCATTGTGCCGCTTCAGATCAGGGTCTGGTTGGCTGAGAAACAGCCACTCACCTCACAGGGATAGACGTGCTTTGTTTTTACTGTCTTTGTAGGGCAAGTAACGGTCCTTTCCTACATTGAAAAGTCATTACATCAGACTTTAGACAAAATAAGAGTTACAAAAAATAAGTGTTCAGATTGTCCAAATACTTGTCATATCATAACTTTATGGCTGTTAGATGTTTAACAGCTGTTGAGTGATTTTTAGGAATTTCCAAATAAAATAATGAAAGTTTAGCAGACAGAAGGGGGTCCAGTTTGGCTTGTCATTCATCCAGCAAAATAAGGTCCATACAAGCAAGTGTTGCATTTGTAAGCCATCACGGGGGCCACTTATCTGGGCTTGAGTGACACTCGGTCCTGCTTCATCCAATTAACCCTATCAGTTGTCTGTCATAAATGATGGTTCCTATTTCAACTGATATTTACAAATTAGCCAATAGAAAGTACTAACTAGTCTTAGAGAGTAACAATTCCAGCTATTTTATTGATGACATTTAGCCAGCATGCCATCATCTTCCAAGGCATCAGCATTTCCTAAATGTCACATCAACAGCCTTTCTCGATCCCCTGATGAATATTTTTAGAAGTTACACCTGCTTTTTCCTTAGAATGCAGTTTTTCTCTCCTTTTTTTGTAATGTAACCTCATTTTTTTTTTAAGAAAAAATCATGTCTTAGAAAAATCTTTATTAAAAATTTATGCATGACCTTGGACTGTACTCGATATATAAATGGCTTTTATGGATTTAATAACTTTTTCATTAAAGTCAACTTGTCTTAGTACCACTTGTTTGCTACATAAAGCTAGTGTCCAGATCATATCTCCTTTTAGAAAATTATTTACGAGGAAGAAACAATCATGGACTTATTTTAGACCTCAAGATATCAAGGTTGACTGAATAATCTTTAGGATGCACTAACAAAGCTGCGATGATGACGTCCCAGAATTACTGTTTGTTCTACATGGTCTTTGTAGCTTCCAAGTCTCCAAGAAATAAAGATGGCAATGACAAGAAATAGAAATGCCTAATCGCAACAACTGAGTCTCAGCTAACTTCATGAAATATTGATGTGTTTATGACAGATTGATACAAATCATGGAGTGCTAGCATATAACAGAGGGAGGGAGATGTTGGTTTGTGGCCAGGATAATAGATCAAGTAGATTATGGTTCCATAGGGTCCTCTGATGATCCGCCAGGAGAATGTTTATGTTGAGAGTGGAGCATGAATTGTAGTTAACACTGGCTGTCTCTATTGAGAGGGGAACCATTTGTTGTCTATTGGGTTTGGGAACCATTTACAGTTGAGATTGGGAACCAGTGTCTGTTGACATAGGAAACCATGGACTGCTGTGATGGGGAACTGGAGTTGCTGGGAACTAATTTTTAGTGAGAAAGGAAACCAATGACTGTTGAGATGGAGATTGGGCACCATTACTTGTTGTGATAGGGAACCATTTTCTGTTTTTACCATAGGCTACCTGTTGTGAGACTCTCTTAAAATGGGAAATAAGTCCCTTAATACAACACAGCTTAGGTTTTGATCTTCCAAAGGCACAAAATCTGCTTATCATTTGTGTTATATAGTGCCATGCAAACCAACCCATATGTCTTATATCATAATGTTTGTTTATATGCATCAATTCACAGTTGTAGGCATGCTTTTTGTGAGCATTTTTTTCCTTGCAAACAGAAATGACAGCCACTAATTTACGATTTTGAATAACTACGTGTTTGAATTTGAATGGCAAATATTTCAGACAGGATGAAATTCCATTTTATGTTATATACAATATTTCAGAAGAAGAAACGAGAAAGCCAACATGTAATGAGCAATGGTGGGGTCTGAATTTCAGAATAAGTGCAGTTGAAATTCACGTCCTATTGATTGTTTTGCAAATGCCATATAATGTCACTATTAAAACTTACGGACTAAAAGGTTTTTCTCATTTAGATTGAGGAATAGCCAATATATTATACTTTCAAACCTTGAACATGGAGCCACAAAACTAGGAAAACAGTGATATGTAGTATTGAACATTTTAATCACTCAAAAAGTTTTATTGAAGAAAATGCCTAGGAAATGAAATACTGACTTTATTGCTACATTTCACAGGAATTTTATATGGATTTCTGTCAATCTTATAAAAAAATACCCACAAATCATTTGAATGTGTCACTTGATATGGTTATTGATAAATTGGTTTGTTTTGCAACATTTGATTTTTTCTTTCACATTCAACACTTCATAATTATATATTTGATAAAAAAAACACATCAATAATAAAAGAAAAAAATTAACCCTTAAAATGCTGTGGACATGTGACAAGTGCAGACAAAGATCAGCCTGCATATCAGTACAGTCTGATTATGGACTGCACTGTTCACTCTTCAAGCAAGCACCCATTAAACAACTAATGGTACAGTCCAAAATAAGAAAAGGACAAGTCAAATTAAGAAATTCCGTATGGTAAGGGTAAAGGTCAACTAGAAAGTGATACGTAAGGTTCAAAGTTATCAAACTACTTATGTATAATATCAAACACAAATCCCTTTTGTATCTAATCATATTATTAGTCATGCTTGCATTAAGTTTTTATAATTGAGAACTTTTGGCCAAGTGTATAAAATAAGTTAAAAAAGAGTAAAACTGATTATTTTATGATTTTCTTCCAGTTTTCGCACATTTTTGACATAAGGCAAGGGTTCAATGTCCATTCAATAACCGTCTGATGTGAAACACATCGTTATTTTGATGTATGGGCATGAAAGGGTGCCATTTTGGTATAAAGTAGAACTGAACATATGTAACATGTTAAGCAGTTTCTGCAAGGTCTTCATCTAAAGTCAGAGTGATGTTCTTATTCAGTGATAACAATGAGAAATGTTTGTGGATTTGAAAGGAATCAATTAGGAGATGAAAATAGATCAACATCACAGTCTTTGCTCACAAGTGCCAACATCACCAAGGGTACAAAAAAAACACACAAGGTTCTTTAATAGCAGATATGCCAATAACAGACCGCTAGTCCTGTGATGGCTGTATAAAATACTGTACAGGGAGGTGAGACTGTGCATGGTCCTATTGGAAATTGGGCTCCATTCACTGTCAGTTTTATGGGCCAGATACAATCAAGGGATACCTTTGAAACTCGAGCTTATACTTGTGATGATCCTGCGAATGATTGATCTTCTGTCATACTTCAGTGTTTACACTTGGCTCTGTCTGTCTGATTTCCCCTCCTGTCTTTGTATTCTTTTCAAAATATCTCACTTTGTCAAGTCCTCTGCTACCTCATCATGTTTCAAAACAGCATAATTATCTAATTCATTCAGTATTTGAAGTAATCTGTATTTTCCATGGAGAATAAAAACATATTATGGCCCCTGATCATTGTTTCTCTGGATGAGGATGGACATGACATTGAGAATCTGCCATTGTTTGTTCCAGGAGGTGGTGCTGCAGCGGCCGGCCGCCGATGAGAAACTGGGCCTCACGCTCTGCTATGGGACAACAGAGGATGGCATCACAGATATATTTATAGGAGAAGTAAGTAGCCCTCGTGCATCACATACATTTGTAGGAGCAGTGCTCTTGCTACCCTGATAATTGACTGTTAAGGGCTCTTGCATCACAGATACATTTATAGGTGCAGCAAGTACAAATGAAGCTCTCTTGCATGGAGGAAGGAATCAGATTTCTTGGTAGTCATAAATGAAAGATGTTTTGAGAATTGATTGAAGAAGTAAGTAGTTTGTCTGAGAACACATTTACATAAATCAGTAATTATTTCACATCTGATTGACGGTAAGGTGGTGGGTGTCTATCAAATAGGATCTCTGAATTGGAACCAATAAAGCCTCCCTGTCTATTGTCTGTTCAGGGATCACCTATTGATCTGCTTGTAACATGAAACAAAACATCTATACAAAAATGTCTGCTAAATAGTTAAGAAATTGAATATAAATGGCCAAGTTCTAAAAGTATTGGTAACAAAAATGTCCATTAGTAGAGATTGAGAAATTGTTGGGTATTTGATAAATGAACTACATGTATATGTATTTGTGAATTTAAGGATAATAAATTACATGGAATTTGGGAAGATGCAAGCCTTGCAATGCCATTATTAGATGTCTTTTGACTTGAATGACTGTATATGACAGCCGGTGTGTGTTTAAGACCTTGAGTATAGCTACCTGCCACACCAGAGAGTGGGTATCAGATTGGATCATTCCCAGCTGGACCACCCTAGACTCTCCCACACCACCACCTGTCCAGTTTTTGTGATTTAGACTAGGAAAATATATCAGTAAACAACTCACAATACTGATGAAGCTTTTGTAGTTCAGTTCTCTTATCAGTTTTGCGGCCAGTATTTTATTCATCTTAGGTGAATTTCTTGTAATCTTGGGGAAAAAAAGGCAATAACTCAGTTCATAATCTTTTTCCTTGAGTAAACGGTTTGATGTACGAGGCCAAGTCATGCACCCACAACAGGCAGTCTGGAGGAGTAAGGCATTACATTTTGTTCTTAACTTCTGGATATGAATTTTCTTCTCTCAGCTGTCCATTTGTAGTGATTTAGACTAGCAAAAAATGAAAAGTGGGCCTACCACCCAGTTTGAATCTGTGTTGGAAGATGAGGCTGCTTTACACATTTTAATTAAACTGTTCTTAATTTTGTCCATGAAACAATGCTGTTGCATCCTTCCTATTGTGGGAGCATATAATGTCTACAGACTGGCTTCACCAACGGGTGACCTGTAGGTGTGTGACCATCAGGATCTGGGTATCTCCTTCCAACCTCCCAGCCCCAAAGGATTCAGAGTCCTTCATGGAAATCTTAAACTGGCCAGTCTAGCACTGCAGTCTGTGTGAAGTGGTCAAAAGAAAAAAAACAGGCTAGATTCTGAGTTGGACTCTTTTTCATGTACATTGTATTATGAAAAGAAAGTAATTGTGTGTTGCAGGGGTTGGAGGATATCAGGCTAGTTGGGAGATCCTCGGCCATCTTCAATATTGTAAATACATTGTCAAGAATTGAATTCACATAAAACAGATTTTCTTTTAATTTTGTCTCAGACTGTATATAGTGGCTTACAGCAGTATGATGATTGTTTATGATTCAGTTGTGTATAGATTGAAGTAAGTGGGCAGTTCTTAATGTGAACTGGCTGCAGTTTTTTCTCCCCTATGTCTCCTGGTATTGATCCAAGTATTACGGCCAGTCCATCCACCACTGTCCAGTCACTGTGCTGCCTTGAGAGTTTTGTCCCTTGAAGAGGCCTTTCTCTACAGAGGGGAACATTGAAGCTGGTTGTGGGGGTTGGGGGGAGGGTATCCTATTAGTTTATACCAATTTATTCTTCTCCACAATTTCCTCCATTACATTAAATAACAGGTATAGATTAATGGAATTCTTATTGTTTGGAAGAATTTAAAAGCATTTCACATTGATGTGCCAAAGAATTTCTGTCATTAAAGATGCTTGGGTTTTTATCATTTTATCTGGAAATGTTGGTATTAAAATAGAATCACTCCTGTTGTCTATCCTCACCAGGCAGACAAAAGAATCATGCTTTCCGTTGCCAAGGAGAGAACAGAATGTCAGACACAGCCTGCACTTCATATTTTTTTCCCTGCTCAATCCACCTGTTTATGATTGGTTCTCTTGACGATGGATAGTTTGGAAGAGGAAACCCAGGAAATGAATACGCAGGTTGAAAACTTAACATTGCATTGATAAAGGCCACTTCCGATAGAAAGATTAACAAACCTGGCTGTTCCTGAGAAATTGCTACAAGATAATTGAGGAGATAGGTGGAAAACCTGGCAGGGCCTCAATCTCTGCATCTCTCTCCTTGAACATCCTTCCATCCCTGCCTCTGCAGGCAGATTGTATCTGCTGCATGTTGAACTACCTGGTAATGGCTGGCATCACGTAATGGGCTGCTTCTTCTGCTTGTCTATAGGGACACATCAGGCAATATGATGAAAATCTGAATGTTGCAGTGAGAGAGGTCTTGAGCTAATATTTTCTAGGATTAATATATTTCTTTCAAATCAGCATTTATCTAACTGCACACACACTCATGCACACACAAGCACAATGTTTGAGGGTTTGTGAGGGAGGGGCAGGTGAAGTACTTCAAAGTAAGGCAGGTACTTCACTTGCGCGGTAATGAGGAGGCTATATATAATCACTGGTGGATAGGTATGGGCAGGGCATGGTTTCAGCACTGCTGACTCCAGAGCAATTTAATTACAGCAGGTTATCTGAAGCATTTGACGATTGCTAATTATTCCTATGCTTGATGTAACACCATTTCCTTTGATGTCCAATTGAGGTGAGGGCAGTAGATATCCTGTAATGTTCCACCTCTTAACCCTGTGGGGGCCAGGGCACACAGCCAAGGGAAGGTCATGGCTGTGTACAGACAAATGGACACACAGTATATAATGCTTGAAAGGGCTTGGGTTTATTTGATGAAGAAGAGAAGCTGGATTTATCTTTCACCATTATGGAATCTTCTGTGTACAAACTAAGGTTGAACAATGACAAGACTTGTAACCTCTCAGATAAATTTTCCAAAGATGAAATATCAAGTATATGCTCCTTTGATGGCAAGATTAAGCTGCGGAGTATAATGTTTCCAATTACATTGGATGTGTTTCTGCAGTGGCGTAACACTGTTAATTCATTATTAACCTCGCTGGTGTATCCATGCTTTTATAGCTGACTCCATGGAAGCATCTTGCATTTAAATTTGTTATCTTACAGTAACACACATGAAGTCTTGTTTCCCTGCTCCTGCACCGGGATGGTTCCTCCATTTCACCACATGCCCTGCCTATAGCCAGGTACCGGCAGCAGTTCCCCCCATATTTATCAGTTCTCATTCATCAAAAACTTCAAAGGAATCCTTCCCCTTGTTAATGGTCTTCGTAGAAGTTTATTCCACAAAAAACAGTCAGATTGAGCAGGGGTCAGTCCCTCAGACAGCAAGGCTGGGTTTTACATGTAACCATCTCCAGCTATGTCAGAGTTTAAGTTAGGTACACGTGCCAAGTGTTTCTTTGTTCTGTGAATGAAAACCACAGCTACATTTTCTGTTAATTTATCAATGTAATGATACTCTTCAAGAATATCATTAGATTTCGATCATTGTCTCTACCAAATTGTCTACGTTTGAATTTATTGTTTGATAAACAAAAAAGAATGTGAGCTAAAGATTAGAGGAAAATGATAAAGACACAGTGAGCTGGTACATTTTATATGTGTGTTTTAAATGCTTGGATTCCATAAAGATTTTATTTTTAAAGTCATAGTCTGGGATAAGATTTCTGGAGAAATGGGAGTGAGAAGAGCGTTGGGTGATGGTGCTGACATTTGCAGGCCTGGGGAATTCCAGGAGCCACACCAATTACTGTCCATGTGGCCGACACCATGACACCCTGGCACTAATAACATCTTACACGCCCACCTCTATATTGGCAGCGTTACTACTGTTTTATGGCCCGACGTCCAGGAGTTTTTGGTGTTGTCGTGTTGTAAACTTAAGAAACTGAGCTTACCCTTTTTCTTTTATTATTGTAGATATATCAGGGCTTGAAGGAATTTTATTGGATATTTTTCTCAAAGTCTGATCTCTTGATTAGTGATAAACTGTTTTTGGAAATCCGATACAAAAATAAATGGAAGGAATGCAAGTACAATGTATCTAATATGATATCCCTGAAGGTCAAGAGAGGGCTTGGCAGCTTGGTTCTAAATGAGCAGAGTAAAACAGTTATCTGTAATTTATGTTGTGATTGGAACTTTGATATTGAAACACTGTTATTCTTCTCTCTAGTTGTTTTCCTGTATGATATTTCCGTATTTGTATTTGCAGATTGACCCATACAGTGTAGCAGCCAAAGATGGCCACATACGGGAGGGAGACCAGATTGTACAGGTAAGTAGATGGACCAGCTCTGTATATCCTGCCCCGGGCTCCACTCACACGCCCCTGTCTCTCTGTCCCTCAGTGATGGCCAGGCTGTGCCATCTGTGTCGGTCTTGGTCTACTGCATGTCCTCTCTTAGGATACACACAAACTGATGGATATATTTTTGTAATTAACTGGTCTAGGGTCTGTATGTTTGGGCTATTTTTTTTGTATATTTTTTTTTCCAATCCCAGACTTGATTTCTACCCAATACACATTATAATGATATACCTTCACAGCCACCTACATCTGTTCCTGAAAATAAATGTAAGATCAAGATGGTTGTAGAAGTAATGGACCATCCCCTCAACATTTAATGTGCTTAAACAGATAAGGGAATGATTTCTGTTGCCCACCCATAGGAAATTGATCAGATCAGAAAACAATCAAATGTAATTTTCTTATCAACAGCATAATTAGCAATTATGTACCTTGGTTAAGTGGGCTGATACATTTATCTGTGGCATTCAAGGCTTGGGCTGATGGAAGCCACAGAAGAGAAGTCTGGGGCTGCTGAAGCTGTAATTAAGTTTGACCATAAAACTGCTGATCTGGAGGGCTCGCCAGACTCTGCCACGGAGACTGGCTGCACTAGAACTCCTGGAATCTGGGGTCTGGTCAGTGTTTGGACATCCGTACAGGGTGTTGCTGGTCAGATAATGTGTTACAGGGGCCTGGTTTATATTTATATGTGATGCTACATTAGCAGTGTGATGTGATCTTAAACAGTACTAAAATTCTAGACTTCCAGTATTTTGAGAGCAGAATGTTTTAAGTATTGATCTGTAGAAGGGGGAAGGAACTGTTATTATTTGAAATTACAGACTTATGTGGGCATTTCCCAAAATAAAACGAACCCAATTTCCTCTCCGTTGACATTCTGTACTTAGTCTGTCATTTGATGTGTTAAACTGCAACACCAACTGAGGTAGAAATGTTGATGACGTGTCAGACTCTGGCACCTGTGACTACAACCCCACCCCCTTCAATTCCCTCCAACAGTCCCTAATCACAGGACCTGATTGGCTCTTCCCCCCATGTTGCCTTATGATGGATGTACCCAGGCTGACTGATCTATTTATAATGGTCTGCAATAAAACAGGCATTTGTGTAACATTATCTGCCAGTCATGTGGCTTCATGCAGCCTAAGTGTTGTCAGAGAACGATTTCAATTTCTTTTTTCAATTTGATAAATGATGAAGATTTTTTAATATCAAGAAATTAATCATCTAAAGTTTTCTATTTTCATGTTTTTTGCCACTAAATTAGCAATATTAGATTTTTCTGCGGAGCTATTGAACACTGGCTCAGGCTGTAGTGAACCAAACATGACATGTATGAGCCATGGATTCATAATTGGAGTTCCTAATTGGATTTTTGATTTGGAAACTGACGGGTGTTTTAACCTTCTGAAGATGATGTCAGTTTCTGCACATTGATTTTTTTCTCAGGATCCAAAATATACAGTTAGATGAGAGAGTAACTGGATTGCAGAAAAATTCAAGATTGTTTTAATGTCCATTGCATTTGGTAGTATAACAATATATTTTTCTACTTTGTATTTAAATTTTCAGCATTTCTTTTTTTTGTTTAGTTTGAGTAAATGAATTAATTTTTCTATCACAGTTACTCTTTGTTTTGTTTATTTACTGTACATCCAGTTTTATTTATTGGTAAGAAAGTAACATAAACCATGTATTAAAGTACATGACTTGACTTGTTTCAGATTAACGGAGTGGACGTACACAGCCGTGACCAGGCCATCAAGTTGTTCTCGGAGAAAAGTTCTGACATCACCCTGCTGCTGGCTCGGCCCCAGATACAGGTACGTGTCCCGACTCTGGCAGGTCCTGTCGGTGCCTCCCTGTACCTCGGCCAGGTTGTGAGTCCATCTCTGCTGAGGTCTCATGCATCCCCACTGACCATGGTCTCAGACCAAGCAGCCCATGGGTTGGTCCTTTCTGACATTAAGAGTGTAGTTCTTTCCTGCTGGGTATCAAGACTACATTTTCCTGAATCCTTGCAAACCCAGAAATGCAGGGGGGAAAAAGGATTTTCAATGTTAGTGTTAGCAGAAATAATATCATGACAATTGATGAATTGTTGTTGACTTAAGTAGTTTAAAATCAGATAATTTTGTGGTAATATAGAGAAAAGTTGGGGACAATACTTATTAAAATCTATGGCTGTGCCAAAGACATGCATTTGGGTACAAATTGTGTAGAGATGATTCTCTAGTGTGTACAAATGTATAGACATACTCACTGTTTTGTCTACATTTTGACCTGGTTTCACAAAACAAAGTTGATGTTTAACGTAGGATCGGCAGTACTATAATGTAGGCTCATGTGTGTCTTCTGCCGGCAAACACCGAGGTAATTATTAAATTACTATTGATCTAAAGGAGCTGGCAGCTGGAAGGCCTAACTCCTGTCTTCAAGTTAAATGTGTCAGGAGGAATTCCGACACTCACTAAATTGTAGACAATAGTGGCATTGTTGTAGGTAAGCTAGGCCTGCGGGATGGGGCCTCTCACACGGTGGGGAGAGATAGCAGAGTGTTCAGCTGCAGCCCGCAGGGCACCTGGCTCTCTCAATCTGTTGTTGTCTTCTGCTGCTACTGCTGCTGATGCTCATTGCAATTTTGATAAGATTTGCAGAACTGCCGTTGCTATGGAGATAGAATGAGATTGGTTGTGATTGTTGAGTATTTTACTAAGTGGCAATCAAATCTCTGTTGAATGATGTGTTTCAATTCTTCACAACATTAGGAGCAAAGGTTCCTTGTTTGATACAGTATCATGTTACCTGATTTAAAATGCATCCCACCCCCCCCCAAAAAAAAAAAAAAAAAGAAAAAAAAGAAATAAATAATTAAAAAAATTAAGAAGAAAAGTTTTTGTGCCTTTCTGGCCTGCAGAATCCTCTCAAATATTTTTTATGCATATCATTTTCTGATGATACAATTTAAGTAAAGGGAGATAACTAAAGATACTGTATTTTTCTTTTCTGAATTGTTGCTTCCCTTTACAATCACACAATTAAGATATTTTATTATGAAGGGTTATTTCCCCTTACATGTGAAAGTATAAGTCTACTTCATCTGCAGTCTGAATACTCTGGTCATACTCTTCAGTTTTGAGGAATGCTGAATAGTTTGAGGTTATCCCAATTTTAAGCTGGACCACCATACTACAGCCGATATGGAACTTCCTCCCTCCAGAATGGCGAGTGTGACAAGAGTAACCAGACTATATTTCATCATAAGCCATAGCTATTACAGTCAATGATAGAACCACATATATTTCATTGTCCCTCATACCAGATAGAGTACATATAAGTATTCTGTGATATTTTCCCTCTAGTTCGATGACGGGTTCATGGACGAGCAGAACGTGGTGTTGGACGAGCTTCAGATGGACATCCTGGAAAAACATCACCATGACAACATGCAGATCATGGCCTCCATGCTGGCAAGGGTGAGTACTTAGGATTAATTGGGAACTGCTTTTCGGGTCCTGACTGGACTTATCCCTAAGAGCCATTGCTCAAAACTAAAAATTGGAAGAACAAGTGGTCATATTTATGGAACATTTGAAAATATTTCTTGATTTTGGTAGCATTTAATAGATCCTATATTTTCTGAAATATTAGATTCTTAGAACAGACTTATCAGATGAAGGGGAAAAATAGCTAAGTTTGACTGCAAATCAATTTTGTAGAAAAACTCCCTATCAAAAGCAGCTCATTTTCCCCTTCAGTTAAAAAGTTCATTTAAGATGCTTACTGAATAAAGCCAAGAGCAAAGAAGTTATCTTTTGTCCTTACACACTGGTCTCCTATTTTTCCAAAAAAAAATCAAAATAATCTAAAGTCTAAATATATAATATACCAAATTGCTAAGCTCTAATAAAATCAGAGAAGAAATTATTAGATATATATATTTACTGATTTGATAATGACTTTATATACCATGACATATAGTGACCTTGTATACCATGACATAAAGTGACCTTGTATACCATGACATATAGTGACCTTGTATACCATGACATAAAGTGACCTTGTATACCATGACATATAGTGACCTTGTATACCATGACATAAAGTGACCTTGTATACCATGACATAAAGTGACCTTGTATACCATGACATATAGTGACCTTATATACCATGACATACAGTGACCTTGTATACCTTAACATACAGTGACCTTGTATACCTTGACATACAGTGACCTTGTATACTTTGACATATTGACATAAGTGAGCTTGGATGATGA
>CM037789.1:47775692-47817777 GCA_021229015.1 Solen grandis | reverse complement strand
CCTGAGCTTGACATTTATGCCCAATTATTTGAAATTCCTTTCATCCATGATGAAGTTACAGCCCTGACAAGCAAAACAGTTCATGTTTTTGAACTTTGACTGCCATCTGTGACCTTGACCTTTGAGCTATGAATCTGGTTCATGTGCATGACACTCCGTCTCACTTAGCTTGACATTTGTACCAAATTATTTGAGAATCCTTCAGTCCATGATGAAGTTACAATCTGGACAAGCAAAAAAGTACATGTTTTGACATTTGACCTCCATCTGTGACCTTGACCTTTGAGCTATGAATCTGGTTCTTGTGCATGACACTCCGTCTCACTGAGCTTGACATTTGTGCCAAATTATTTGAGAATCCTTCCATCCATGATGAAGTTATAGCCCGGACAAATCCGGACGGACGACGCATGCACGCACTAACGCACCACATACATACACCAAACGGCCATTGTGACAAATAAGTCAAGCTCACCGCAAGCGGGCTTGACAAATATAACAAATATTCATTTTAGGTTTATTTTTTTCTTTTATCAGTACCATATACATCGGCAGATTAGGCACACTTTTTTTTCCAGATAATTCAAGTTTATAGAGGGGGTGCGCCTTATATGATGATATACAGCTTTTCAGGTTTCTTTTTTCAATCACCGAGAAGTGAAAATTACCGGTATACGATCTCAGAAAATGGATATACAGAAAGCCAATGAATACGATAATATGACACAAAGTCTATACGAAACCATGATAAACAATACCAGATTATTGCTTTTGTTCTTATTAGTTATTTTACAGGTATATTTCATGAAAAAATGATCGTGAGAAACTGAAACAACTTGATGGAAGCCAAGCCATTTTCAATATAAACAAATAAGTTTATTTTACGGGACCTCATGATGTATAGGAGAAACTTGACAGGTGGCAATTGTTACGTAATGTTTGTTAGTTGGGAGAATTTTGACAGGTGACAATGGTCCCTAGTGTTAGGATGCGGGGACACGGTTGAGTAATGTCATGTTATGAAAATGTGTCACCTTTATCCTACCCGTCGTTAATGTAACGGTCTAACGGTAATCTTATGCCATGTGTAAATAAAACGGTTCACCGTATGATTAGCCCGGTGACGTAAGGATAGCTTTCGGTCTGTCAAAATGTATGACGGCACAAATTTCAAAACAAGATTTCGCCGCATACCATACGATAAGTGATTTTTTTTCAAATAAGTTACCCTGAAAGTTAGGATGCGCCTTATACGTAGCTGCGCATAATCTGACTGTGTATACGGTATATGTCCATACAATTCAACACTGATATTGTGGCTTTAGTTTTTCTTCGCAATTTGGTTGGTCAGATCCCTTTCAACCAAACACGTTTTCACTTTAGTGAACTGTTGTTAACTACCTTTTTATTATATATAAGGTCATTGAATTTATTATTATTTTTTTTTAATGGTAGCAACATTCCAGGTACTTTTTGATAAAATGTCCATAATTAAGGCTTAAAAGTTAATGTATTTATGGAAGCTGACACTAGAAGGTATCCAAGGCAAGAACTCACCCTGGTCAGTCCATTATCTCTGATGACAGCATCTTCCACAATCTTCAATTTATAGTCACCCCATATCAACATTGACATTTTGAAAGTGAATCCATTGTGACAGGTTGTTCATGTTTTAAACCTTTCAGATATTTTGCGGGTTTCATGGTTCACCTATTTTTGCTGTTTAAGGGCTTGAAAATTGCTGGTACTTTGATAGGGTTTTTCTTGCTGTAGCAATGATGTGGCCGTGTAGAAATGATGTGCTGGACAGAAGGAAAATGAATGATGTCACTTCTGTCATGTCACAGTTGCAATTTTGCAGTCATATCTATGGTGATGGACAACCTCTGGGCTCCTTCAGCCAGCAATATGAAAGTAATATTTATTTGAACTTAATAGAGCAGAATATCTGGTCTGGATTCATTACATACTTGTGTAAAATTTCTATGCAACCCTGTGGATTAGCGTCTGTATTTATAGGTTTACTGAAACATTGCAGACTTAAAAATGGTGCATTGTCTCCACCTGTCTTGTTTTTAGCTTGCATCTCCCTGTCTGCTTGATAACAGGGTCATGTTTGGGTGTTAGCTTGCATCTCCCTGTCTGACTGATAACTGGTTAATATTTGACGGTGATGCTGTAGTTGACGCTGAGGTCTTGCAGAAATGTCTGTTTCTGGAGTTTCAGCTTCAGCTGCCATCTGCATTAGCTGCTGCCTGTGTCAGTCTGACAGATGATCTTCTCATCAAAGGTTTTCTTTTGACATTGCTAGATCCTCTAGGGTTTCAAGTCATCATTATTTTTGCCACTCAGTTTCTATTAATGTTTGATTTTCAATGATGGTACCAAAATGAAGAGGAGTAAGAGACTCACAAGTAAAATATGATGCTCCAGGTTCAACCTTTAGTTCAAGACTGATACCATAACAAGACTTGACTTGACTTGACTATTTGAGTTTACCGTCGCTTCGACAGTATTTCAGTCATATAGTGACGTCCAGCTAATTATAGGTGGAGGAAGACCCCGAATGCACGGAGGCATCCGGGTAAAACCACCGACCTACCGCAAGCCAGCTGGAAGGCTTCCTCACATGAAAATCTGAATGACCCTGCCGGGATTCGAACCCACGCGGTGAGGGGCTGTGTGAGTGTTAAAGTTCGCGACTTTACCCTCTCGGCCACGGAGGCCGAAACACTCAAAATAACTTCAAATGATGTGGTACCACATTTCCAACACAGGATAAAGATAAAATATGAAATACAGACTTTGAAACTTAAGCCCTGAATACAGTTTCTGTATCTAACAAATCATTTGAATTTTAAAACCTTCAGCAAGTCTAAAACTCAGGTTTTGATAAATACTTAAGTATGATCTCATCCTCCATCTTAAATATCATACTCAAATTTCTACCAAATCCAAGGACTACATTTGAGTTTGTGCTTGAAATTAATAATTAAGTATATGTTTTTTTTTGTGTGTGTTTTTTTTGAGAACACAGGTCCACAACCATCAGCTTCTTACCTACAATGCTCCCGCTCATCATGGCCTCCGGTTTACAGAAACCCAGGTCAGTGATCTTCCCTCGATTACAGTCATCTAGCTGCAAAAAATACAAGATCGTTATTATTGGAAGTTAAATATTTTAAAAACATGAAACAAGAGATACTTTTTAATGACCTTACCTCTTAAACAAAATCAGGCTAAAATAATTTTACTAGATGTGGGTGTTCCTCGGAACACTTGTGTCGCCTGCATTTAAGCATGTTTGATGAAAGAATTGACTAGAAAATCGATCTTTTGACAAATTATTTATAAAGCATAATCTATTTTGTGAGGTACAAAATAACACCAAATCACACACACACACATACACATACACATATATATATATATATATTTTTTTTTTTTTGGGGGGGGGGGGGGGGAATAAAATATTCAAACAGTGCAATATGTAATAATTTTCCCGAGCACTTTCGACTATACAGTCTTCATCAGAGGAGTGTCAGAATGACTATGAATTCAAAACATTAACTGTAAGAAAAATTATGACGTCATTAAGCACTTATGACGTTAATTATATATATGTTGCAAGTTTGTAGTCATCATTATCATTATTGAGTTATCATTCTTGTGTACTGCACTCAGACCAATGAGATCTATCTACTATAAATGTTTAAGGCAACACTTCAAATACTTTACAAGTTATGCACCACACAAGAATTAAATCCAAAAAAATAAACAAAGGGAAATAACTCCAAAAATACAACAGTTATCATTCTTGCACAATGCACTCCATGAGATCTTTCCATCTATGAAGTTTCAAAGCAATATCTCAAATACTTTTTATGTTATGCTCCTGACAAAAATAAAGACTGAGAATCAACAAAAGTGAGAGTTATCATTTATGTGAACTGCACTCCTCTTCAATGAGATCTATCTATCTAAAAAGTTTCAAGTCAGTACCTCAAATACTTTTCAAAATATGCCCCGGAAAAAATTAAGTCTGAAAATTTACAAAGGGCAATAACTCAGAAAATATTAAAGTCAGAGTTATCATTCTTGTGCACTGCACTCGACCTCAATGTGATCTATCCATGTTTTAAGTTTCAAGGTGATACCTCAAATACTTTTTGAGTTATGGTCCGGACAAAAATAAAATCTCAGAATCAACAAAGGGTAATAACTCAGAAAATACGAAAGTCAGAGTTATCATTCTTGTGCACTGCACTCCACCTCAATGTGATCTATCCATGTTTTAAGTTTCAAGGTGATACCTCAAATACTTTTTGAGTTATGGTCCGGACAAAAATAAAATCTCAGAATCAACAAAGGGTAATAACTCAGAAAATACGAAAGTCAGAGTTATCATTCTTGTGCACTGCACTCCACCTCAATGTGATCTATCCATGTTTTAAGTTTCAAGGTGATACCTCAAATACTTTTCGAGTTATGCTCCGGACAAGAAAGTGTGACGCCGACGACGACGACGACGACGACGACGACGGACAAAGTGATCCCTATGTGTCTGCCATGCTATGCAGGCGACACAACAAGGAAATTAATTATTTAAATTTTCAAATGGTACTCTTTTGACAAAGACTCAAAATAACTTCTCAAGTGTATATTGTATTCATGTACCAGTAATTTGCTCTATACTTAATAACAGTGGACCTATCCAGTTTTATTTTCCTTTCATGACTCCCTCAGCTGGTTACCGATAGAACCACAAACAAACCCACATGTTATTTGTGTAAGTCAGGCTAATTACTGATCACATGATATCCCAGAGTAGCTATTGGCTGATTTAAAAAAGTCATTTAAATATTTTGGTACAGAAAGGTATGCTGCCCCAACTTATGCAACAATACCCAAGAGTGGGCCATGCATGTGAACAGGAAGAGGAAAGAAGAATGCATTATGGGAAACTACAAGACATTTGAGCACATCATGTATTACATGCAAACACACACACTATGACAATTACCAGGACATTCTTGAGCTTGATGTCTCTATGTACCAGCCCCTGACTGTGTAGAAATCGAATCCCCTCTACAACATCTATGGATACTTGTAGCCTGAAATTGAGGTTAAAAAAAAAACACTTTTATAATCATAAACTGAAAAGTAAAATCAATTTATTTCTATTAATAAATGATACACAAAATAACAAATAATGGCAATCCAAATATGTCTACCAGTGACGAGATATAAAAGTGATTTAATAATATATATTTTTTTTAAAATACAAAGGTCTTTTTTTGTATTAAAAACCAATTCCAAGAAGCTCATGATTTATTTGTCCAGATAGCAAGATGGTTAAAGTGGTACTCTTAGTTTCCTCCCACTGCAAAGACACCACAATCTGTACCGATGAGAAGACTTTTGGAAGTCATGTCGCTTTCTGTCCAATCATTGTAAATAAAAATTAAAAGCTCATTCTATTGGAACAGCATGCGTGAAGTCATTCTTAAAGTGACTTTTGTAATCCAGAATCAACTACTACTATCACTTACGGGGCATCCCACCATTTCTTTATGTAATGTGAATGTAGGTCAGGACGTAACAGACCCTGTGTTCTTGAAAATACTTAAGTATGATCTCAGGCTCAGATATGAGTATTATACTCAAATCCTAACTGAAATTAATGGACATAGTTTGAGTCTGAGTATGAAAATCATACTTGAGTACCATTTTTATTTTCAAGAACACGGGGCCAGGACATGACACAATGGAAAAAGCATGATTCCTCTACAGCCCCCACTTCTATGAAGCAAGGGAATAAAAAGCTAAATAACATACCATAATCTTTATTGTCTGTTGTTTTTTTATATTCAAAAGGATGAAATACATTTCCGATACATGAGAAGGGAGGGACAAATCTATGAGACAGTGTATACCTTGAGACCCAGTCCAGATGCTGCTTGATGGCTGTGTAGAGATCACGTTGTAGTCGGCCCATCACCAGAAGTACAGCTGGAGATGTCCCCCCTCCATATGTATAATCAATTACAGACCCCTTCAACATTACGATCCGATCATGCTCTGGAATGTTCCTTTGTAAGGACAAGAGAAAAATATTAGATTTCCTTCTTTGACAAGGCAACTGCATTATTTATTCCCCATAATTTTGTGCATTTATGGCTAAAAGGTCAAATTGCTATGAGAAGGAATTACTACCTCAAAAACTTACTTTCATTACATACAGGCATGTGATACTCATACTCGAACTCCAATATTTTGAGTACAAGTACCATTTTTACCAGAACTTTCCGGTACTCATTACCCAAAAAAAATATCAGTACTTGTGCTCATACTTACTCAAGTACTGAACCTTCAGTACTCAGTACTCATGAGTATTTTATGAGTACTGCAATGTTTTAATAAATAAATTAAATAGTTTAATTAATAAATCAAACACAGTGCATTCCAATATATCAGTAATTAAAAATAATATAATTTAAATTTTGAACTAGAATTAAAGGTTTATGTTTGCATTAGATTAATGTCAATGTGAACATACCAATTACCCTCTAGGGTCAGTGACCAGACAATTCATTTAAATTCAAATCTTTTTACTCCCAACTTTCTTTTAAAACAAATAAATAAAATGACCTACATAAAAATAAGATTTTTCATTTATCTAGACTCACTTTGTATAGAAGAATTCCAGGGCCAGATCATTCCAGTGTTTGTCATCTGGGGGGACAACTGACTTGACAGCACATGGAGAGTTACCTGCCCATGAGTCACAAGCATACACCACACCATACTGGCCCCGCCCTATCTCCTTCCCCATCTGTGGCATCCCTGAATGGACACAAACGAATGTAATGAATGATTACTTTCCATAAAAATCTTCTTTAAATTAATTTAATACCTGCATACTGTTAATCTAGTAACTAAGAAATCTGCCCCACTTTTTTAAGTTTGGGTATAAACATCAGTAATAAATATTAACAAAACAAAATATCCAATACATAACAAGCTGTCATGAAAAAGCAACTGCTGATAAAGGCAATTCATACTCCAACACACACATAAATATCTGAGCCACCTGATTAGTCTCTTTATTGAATGGACAGTAGCAATAATTCTGCATCCTGTTGTGCACCTCCTCATTTTTTTCTTGTGCTCTATGGGTAGTACAGAAATGTAAAATTTAGAATCAAAACTCAATGTTTTCCCACCCTTATAGCTATCAATTCCAGCAAAAAGATACAAGTATAACTTGACAATATAAACTTAAAGATGTCAAACAATGTATAACCAAGGGACATATTGACAAGACATATAGTGATTAGAGTTCTATTAATTAACTCCCCCGGATAATTTTGTTTTCATGAGTTCTCTCACCTGAAAACTAATGAATTATCTCCCCTGAAAACCAAATGGGTGATTATATCTCCATTTTTCTATGGTGAAGTTTGGATTTTTTTTTATGAAATTTGAAACAGAATTATATAATGTGGCTTTTAACCAGGAATTTTTCTCAAAATTCAGAAGCTTTTATTTATTTAAAATTGTATCATACCCAAAGGTTTCATTTTTTTATTATTTTTTTTATCTTTTTATTTTTTAGATGTCTTTAAAGTAACAAAAAGTCATACAGTGACCAGATATGAAATATGGCTTTTAAAGATGAAGTATCCTATGTGTCAAATAATTTGGATTGAAGACTAGGCATCACATAGTGTAGTTAAATTGCTCAAAAAGGATAAAAAAGGAAAGATAAGAAATTAGAAGCACAATGTTGCAAATCTCAGTATAGGATGAGACTTATGAATTCTTGAGCAACTGACTGTTGCTATTGAAATAAAATTGTTTCATTGCTGTAAAGTACCATGTACAATGAGATCCTTGAGTGAGGTACTCTCTAATGCAACCTTGGCTACCCTGGGGGCATGGACCTTGCGAAGTTTGAGTCTCTCCTCCTCTATCTTGTCCAGCCGCCCACAGTGCTTGATCTCTAGTTGCCGTAGCGACTGTGAGAATGCCTCATGAGACTTGTTCAACCTCTCTTTGATCTGGGATGATATACTCTTTGCCAGTCTGCAGTCAGGGAAACATTATTTAAATAAAATTTAATCATAATTTATCATTAGAGTTCTTAAATAAATAAGAGAGATTATCAAGATGTTTATAACATGAATTTGCATAACAGATATCTTCAGAAATTCATCTAAAATATAAACATTGCAAGCTTTGGTAAAGCCGGCAACACATATTTCTTTAGCCTTATGGTTTTTGTTGTCATAGAACAAAAGAAAAAGAATAAACAACTATATAGTACATAAATATACCAACAGGATCTTTAAAAGTATATGACATTGCTTCTGAAACTTGCTTCCAGAGACACATTATAGAATGAATAATAATGTATCAAGATTATCTACAGCACCAAATTCCCTTAACTCTTTACCCCATGAAGTATAGTTCTAGTGTAATTTGATGCAATGGGAAACACAGGAGACTCAAACCATAAACCTCCTTCTGATCAGGGTCTCCTCTGTTTGCACATATTATAGTATAGCATCATAAATGTATACATACATGAGTATTTATCAGGGAAAAGGTTTGCATGCTGAAGACACTTTAGTATTCGATTGATGTTGCAAGCACTGCTTATATTTCACCATTACTGGTCAAGAACTTCCCCTAACTGACCTTGATGCATTTAGGCTTGCCAGAATCTCTGCAGCAACTTTTTTTTTCCACTCATCATCAATCCTGGGAGCCTGACTCCATGGCAACGACTGCACCAGCTGTATCAGCAACACATATTACTATAAAAAGGTCTTATTTAGCAATATAAGTTACTATAAAAAGATCTGATTTAGCAATATATGTTACTATAAAAAGGTCTGATTTAGCAATATATGTTACTATAAAAAGGTCTGATTTAGCAATATATGTTACTATAAAAAGGTCTGATTTAGTAATATATGTTACTATAAAAAGATCTGATTTAGCAATATATGTTACTATAAAAAGGTCTGATTTAGCAATATGTTACTATAAAAAGGTCTGATTTAGCTATATATGTTACTATAAAAAGGTCTGATTTAGCAATATATGTTACTATAAAAAGGTCTGATTTACATATGTTCAAAAAGTTGATAGCAATATGTTACTATAAAAAGGTCTGATTTAGCAATATATGTTACTATAAAAAGGTCTGATTTAACAATATGTTACTATAAAAAGGTCTGATTGTAGGCTATATATGTTAGTATTTTTAAATGTTACTGTATTTGTATAAAAAGTATACATATATTTCAGCATTATTAAACAGTTTTGTATCCTTATTGCATACATGTTTGTCCATTTCAATTTCTTTGCAAATAATAAAGTGACCACAGACATTTATGGTATTACTGTTTGTGTCTGAATACATGTCATAACCAGTTCATTTCTGCTGAACATTGGACAGCAGGCTTTATAATGTAGGTCCTGATAAATTTGGGCAATGAATCTCGCAAGATCACTAGCTAAGTAAGATACATTAACCCTTTCTCTCATAGAGGAAACCATGAAAAGACCTATGCGAACAACATAAAACCAGATCAGCCTGTGAGTAACTCGCAGGCTGATCAGGTTTTATGCTGTTTGCGGCTTCTCAGTGGTCTGGAAATGAGGATTTTGTAATTAAATTTGGTAAGGTTTAACTGTGGTTTTCTGCAGATCAGGCTTTATGTGGTACCTACTGAGTGTGTCAAAATGAGTCTATATGAGGGAAAGGGTTAAAATTAATACAATTTGGGAGAAGACTGCAGTCAACCATGCTATAACTGGATAAATATAGCCTTGAATTCACCAATTTCAGGTTGATGACCAATTCATTACCTATGAATCCCCTATCAAAATCTACTTTCTGGGCAAATTACTGACTAATAATGAGTTTCTGATCTGAAGCACCAGCAAAACTAAATTCAGTATGGGAGACAAGTCACACCCACTATTCTTGAATGTGTCAAGAACATACTGGAAATGAACCATACACTCTTGTGAAACTTTTTTCTATATTTGTATAATTGAATGAGTGCTTACAGAAAATGTACCATCCTGTATAGCATATTTAATTCAAGGCCTGCGAAAGACAGATATATTTTTTTCTTTAATTTTTAACTATGGAGGGCCAGAACTAAGTTTTGGCCCATTTACATTGATACCAATTTTGACTGCACTTTCTGTGCTTTGATTGTACATGTATCTGATATGTTTAAACTAAGCTGTCATTTTATATAAATATTTACAAAGAAAGGGGAAAGTTTTGGAATGAAAGTGTTAAAATACAAATAAAAGTTGCAACACATGTTTTCATGCAATTGTAGAAAAAATATTAAAAAAAACATTTCTGATAAGTACATATAACAATACCAAGTTGTCCCCACATGGTTGCTAAACAGTCATGGTTATCTAATAACCAGATGGACACACATCTAAATCATAAAAAAATAGAGAGTGACTTAAAACTTGAACAAATTATGATTTCAGTTCAGATCTTATCAAATATGTTCTGATTGCTTGGCAAAACAAGAGTGTTCTTTGGAACACATGTGTCACCTATTGAAGCGTGACGGGAAAGGTGTCATGGACAGACAGACGCACAGCCAGATTGGAGCAAAGGGCCATTTCTTTTGTTATATTCTTTTGTTGTTTAAAGGGCCATGGCCCCTTATTCTATTGTTACAGAATAAAGTCTACTGCATGTTCTCTTTTGTTTTGTTTACAGTTAGATGGCCCCTTGCTCCAATCTGGCTCCCAGGACAGACAGACGGACAAACAATGGAAAAGTGATCCCTATGAGTCACCTCTGCTTACACCAGATGACACACTAGAAATGTGTCCAGTGGACACTGATGCCTTCACCCGTCACATTTTCCAAAACAAAGGCCAACATCTAGGTGCGTAAGTCATGTCCTGAGTAATATATCCATGAAGTTTAAAGTCTGTAGCACAAATACTTTCACAGTTTCGTGCATCACAAGCATAAAATTCCATATTTTTCAAATACAAAGGTCCATAACTCTGTCAACTTCAACGAAGTTTGATGAAAATACCCAGGTACAAAAGTTCATGTTCTTAATTATCTTTGAAATTTCAAGCCTGAGGTACAAATACTTTCAGAGTAATGTGCGTCACAAGCATAAAATTCCATATTTTTCAAAAACAGAAGTCCATAACTTTAATGATATTTCGATGAAAATACCCAGGTGCGCATGTTCATGTTCTGAATAATATATCCATGGAGTTTCAAGTTTGTAGTACAAATACTTTAAGAGTTACATGCGTCACAAGCATAAAATTTCATATTTTTTCAAAAACAAAGGCCCATAACCTGTGTCAACTTCAACCATGGTTCGATGAAAATACCCAGGTGCACAAGTTCATGTTCTGAATAATATATCCATGAAGTTTCAAGTCTGCAGTACAAATACTTTCAGAGTTATGCATGTCACAAATTTTCGGGACAGACGGACGTATGGACAGACAAAGGCAAATCTATATTCCCCCCCCCCCCCCCAAATTTTTGGTGGCAGCATTAAAAAAACAAACCCAGCCAGACAGCTCCATCATAGCAACCTATCCATGTGCATAATTATTAGGTGTGTTTTCAATATGCCAAACTTACAGTCAGCTATGTGGTTGCCTTAGGACCATATTTCAAGCTGTTCATGTGCACTTTAAGCTGTACATAGGATTATAAGAACATCATGGTTTATGACACTAAAACAGCTACACATAAGCAGACTGTAAGCGTACTGTTGCATATGGTTTGGCACACTAAATGCACCCAAGGATGAATTAAACTGAACATATTTATGAGAGGATGCAAGGTCAAGTCTCTCGAGACAAGTGAGTCTGATGGACAGAGGATAAATAGTAAGTGGAATCTGCAGTGAATCACAGTAGGAAACTAATAAACTGAAACTTTACTCAATTAAAAATAATGCACGTAGAAAGAAGCATGAGGAAGTTTGTATGTTAAACATAGATAGCTGAGTATACAGATGTCCCAAAGTTACTTACGTTTAGAATTTGGAAATAAAGTTGTTGTTTATTTAGTAATAGGTCAAAGAATTCTGTTCGATGCCCAGTTTAGATGCACAGTAATCTAATCATGAATGCCGTATGATTTGTTGCTACCGTTATTAAATATGGTGTATGAATACATGAACATGAAATAATATTGATGGAAATTGTGTAATCTAGTAAACAAGAAAGTCAGTAGAACTGACAGATGCTCCCCGAAGAACGTCATTGTTACAAATAAGACCTTTGTCAATGGGTGGGAGGATGTAGGAACTGGGTCAAGCCGAAGATATGCGCATCTCCTCTTTGTAATAAAGCTTCAAATAAAGTCTTGTTGAAATCAAGCTATTAGTTCCTGAGAAATAGCCCAGACAAGAATCATACTAGATATACCGTTTGCATAAAAGTCAAAGGGCCATAACTCTGTGAAAAATTAAGGGACAAAGTTACCCCCATGATATGCAAATCTTCTCTTGGTAATAAAGCTTTCCATAAAGTTTCGTTGAATTCAAGCCATTAGTTCCTGAGAAATAGCCCAGACAAGAATCATGCAATATGTACTATAGGCCGAAAAATCAAGGGGCCATAACTCTGTGAAAAATTGAGAACCAGGTCACGCCGACTATATGCGTATCTACTCTTGGTAATTAAGCTTCCCATAAAGTTTCGTTGAATTAAGGCTTTTATTTCCTGAGAAATAGCCCGGTCAATAATCATGCAACATGAACTATAGGCCGAAAAGTCAAGGGGCCATAACTCTGTGAAAAATTGAGGAACCAGGTCACGCCGACGATATGCGTATCTACTCTTGGTAATAAAGCTTCACATAAAGTTTCGTTGAATTCAAGCCATTAGTTCCTGAGAAATAGCCCGGACAGAATCATGCAAATGACTATAGGCCGAAAAGTCAAGGGGCCATAACTCTTAAAAATTAGGAACCGGTCAGCGACGATATGCGATCTCTCTTGTAATAAAGCTTCCCATAAAGTTTCGTTGAATTCAAGCCATTAGTTCCTGAGAAATAGCCCAGACAAGAATCATGCAATATGTACTATAGGCCAAAAAATCAAGGGGCCATAACTCTGTGAAAAATTGAGAAACCAGGTCACGCCGACGATATGCGTATCTACTCTTGGTAATTAAGCTTCACATAAAGTTTCGTTGAATTAAGGCTTTTATTTCCTGAGAAATAGCCCGGTCAATAATCATGCAACATGAACTATAGGCCGCAAAGTCAAGGGGCCATAACTCTGTGAAAAATTGAGGAACCAGGTCACGCCGACGATATGCGTATCTACTCTTGGTAATAAAGCTTCACATAAAGTTTTGTTGAATTCAAGCCTTAGTTCCTGAGAAACCCGAAAAATCATGCAAATGACTATAGGCCGAAAAGTCAAGGGGCCATAACTCTTTGAAAAATTTAGGAACCAGGTCATGCTGACGATATGCGCATCTCCTCTTGATAATAAAGCTTCCCATAAAGTTTCGTTGAATTCAAGCCATTAGTTCCTGAGAAATAGCCCGGACAAGAATCATGCAATATGTACTATAGGCCGAAAAGTCAATGGGCCATAACTCTTGAAAAATTTAGGAACCGGGTCATGCTGAGGATATGCGCATCTCCTCTTGGTAATAAAGCTTCCCATAAAGTTTCGTTGAATTCAAGCCGTTAGTTCCTGAGAAATAGTCCGGACAAGGAAGTGTGACGGACAAACGGACGGACAAAGTGGCGACTATATGCGTCACCTTCGGTGAGCATAAAAACTGGATAAATGTTACAAATTAGACCTAGATGGGGGAGGTAATTAATAACCAATAGCCAAGATAGTACATCGGCTTTACCGTGTACATGTATATATCTGAAAATAATGCATGCCACACACCTTCTATGTTTATCCCTTTCCCTCATATAGACTCATTTTGACGCACTCAATAGGTACCACATAAAGCCTGATCTGCAGAAAACCACAGTTAAACCTTACCACAGCATAAAACCTGATCAGCCTGCGAGTTACTCGCAGGCTGATCTGGTTTTATGTTGTTCGCATAGGTCTTTTCATGGTTTCCTCTATGAGGGAAAGGGTTATATAGCATATTTTGTTGATTACGTTAGAATATCATAATCAACACAGCGCCTGTCAATGACTGACAGAGAAAGAGAGATAATACATGTTGGGCTGGGCAGGCTTTCATTCACTTTCCTTACCTTCTTCATCTTCTTACGGAAGGTTTGTCCAGCACAAATGTCCAAGTTAAGCTCTAGACATTTATACGCAGTATTCAGCAGCTAAATAAAGACATTTTATGTTATTTGAACACATTCTCCTGTACATACTTTTCATTTCTCCTCTGTTTTCATTTTTATGTTGTCTTAAAACTAATTAACTAATTAACTAGGGTATATGTGAAATCAAAGGTATCTAGTATTTTGCTTTGACTGAAAAAACTGCCGCATTTAAAAACAAGAGGGCCATGATGGCCCTGAATCGCTCACCTTAGGGCTAGTTGATTAAAGATATTAGTAGACATGATAAGCTCAATTTTATGACTTGACATATTCAAGGGCCATTATCCAGTCATGCATGGGCAGATCTGGCTGGTTTTCTAAAGTACCTGAGCTCTAATGGACATCTTACTGCTGCATAAGTTTGATAAAGATACATTCAAAACTTTGTTGCATTCCCAAACAAGTGTTTATGGACAGATGGAAGATGTGCCACGGCAAAAGCTTTTCTGGTTTTCGGCCTGTATGAAATTGCTATAAAGATATTTTTTCCAATACGAGAGGGAGAATAATGAAAAGTAAAACAGAAAGAGTTTGAAGATATTTTTATTCTGTAACTGTATAAATAACACAGGAAATATGTAAAATATAGTAAGAAGTCAAATAAGTGTGGGTTTTTATAACCTCTTCTGCTTTACAATCCTGCTAGTCTTGAAGTGACACTGTTTTAATAAATAAGAGCTGTCTGTAAGATAGCATGCTCGATGATTCAAAGGCCTGTCAGTAAAATAGTTTGTTTTTTTAAAGAATAAGTATATTGTGTAATTTTTTAGGAAAAGGAAGGGCATAATTCAGTCAAAATCTTATGTTGTGTTATGGGACTTGTACTGCAAGACCATTTGATGATATCCATCAAGTATGCCAAATTTGAAGTGAATATGTTTATTGGTATAAGATATATTAGCAATTCTAAAAAAAGACGTATGCGTGAGATAGTGCAATAGGATTTTTAGTTTTGGAGAAGAAGTTTTTTTTTTAAGTTTTCACTTAAGACATATAGGGAAAATTAGCCCCATACATGGCAGTCATTTTTTTTTCATGGATCCAAATAATTTGAACAATCTTGGTAGACACTTACTCAAGGAACATCTGTGCCAAACATTTTGAAATTCAGCCAGCAGTTTTTGAGGAGAAGATTTTTTTAAGATTTGACTATAGACATATAAGGAAAACTAGCCACGACCCTGGCGGCCATGTTTTTTTTCGGATCCAAATAATTTTAACAATCTTGGAAGACATTTAATAAAGGAACATCTGTGCCAAAACAATTTGAAATCGCCAGTGGTTTTGGAGAAGATTTTTTTTAATTTTACTATAGACATATAAGGAAAACTAGCCCCGCCCCTGGCGGCCATGTTTTTTTATGGATCCAAATAATTTGAACAGTCTTGATAGACATTTAATCAAGGAACATCTGTGCCAAAACAATTTGAAATCAAGCCAGTAGTTTTGGATAAGAAGATTTTTTAGATTTGAGTATAGGCATCTAAGGAAAACTAGCCACGCCCCTGGCGGCCATGTTTTTTTACGGATCCAAATAATTTGAACAATCTTGGTAGACACTTACCAAAGGAACATCTGTGCCAAAACATTTTGAAATTCAGTTGGTTGTTTTGGAGAAGAAGACATTTTAAGTTTTTTCTTTCCGTTGCCATGGCAACCAGAATTCCAAATGGAATTCAATTCTTTGAACAACTTTGAAAGGGGACCACCCAAGGAACATCCCTGTAAAGTTTTATCAAAATTGACCAAGCGGTTAAGGAGGAGATGTCGTTTGAAGCAAAATGTTGAATGACGACGGACGGACGGACGGACGACGGACGGACGGACGACGGACGACGGACGAAGACCGGTCACAATAGCTCACCTTGAGCCTCTGGCTCAGGTGAGCTAAAAAGAAAAGAAAATGTAATATAAAAAATAAATATATAATTTAAAATATAATTTATAAGGTTGTTGATTTTTTTATGTGGCAGTTTTACAGTCAAAGCAACATACCAGGTACCTTTGTGTGAAATATTCTAAGAAAAATAAAGTCAACGATGACGGCCACAACCTCACACTCAACCTACACAATGCAGATAAGGGGTGTGGTCAGGATGTTATACAAGTGAAAATGATACCACAGTAACATAACAGCAACCACCGCTTCAACCATCATCAGTACCAATGAGAAAATTTTCACATGCGATGCAGCAATTTAGAACTTGGTCAAAATAATGCCCTCTCTTTCCTTTTCTTCTTGGACATGACATCAGCTGGTGGCGATTTGTACCAACCACAAGTCCCTATGAGCTGGTCAGCCCCATGTGATAAGAAGTCATCAAAAGAAGTACTCATAGATAATTGCCTTTATGGTCACACAAAAGTCATTAGTTATGTGTAATCACTTTGATGACTGATCCCACACATTCATGTTTCATTTCTACATTGTCTCTGAGCTTCTCACGTTATGTCAAATACCTTGGTCTTTTCTTTATGTACCATAGTCATACATTTTTTCTTCTTCTCAAATCTGGGTATGAAAAAGCCATGTTATCTAATTCTACAGTGTAATTTGATCAATTATCTTCAGTTTGAAAACAATAGGAAACTGAATTTCAGGTATGAATAAAGTTAATGATATATTTTTTATGGTGATTCCTTTACTTTTGTGCCTCTAATTTTGTTAATTGTTTTTTTTGTTTTTTTTTGTTGTTTTTTTGATAATGAATTTTTGCAAGTTGTCAATGCTGTAATCATAATAATTTGATTTTAATTTTTGTGTAGTGTTATGTACTTGTGTATGATAGGGAAGAAGTAAAGAGACATATGGATGTACATGTATTATGTTTATCAATTGCAACTATGTTAGGACCTAACCTGATATGGAAGTGCTTATCAATTGCTACTATGTTAGGACCTAACCTGATATGGAAGTGTTTATCAATTGCTACTATGTTAGGACCTAACCTGATATGGAAGTGTTTATCAATTGCTACTATGTTAGGACCAAACCTGACATGGAAGTGTTTATCAATTGCTACTATGTTATGACCTAACCTGATATGGAAGTGTTTATCAATTGCTACTATGTTAGGACCTAACCTGATATGGAAGTGTTAATCAAATGCTACTTTGTTATGACCTAACCTGATATGGTAGTGTTTATCAATTGCTACTTTGTTATGATCTAACCTGATATGGTAGTGTTTATCAATTGCTACTATGTTATGATCTAACCTGACATGGACCTAACCTGACATGGAAGTGTTTATCAATTGCTACTATGTTATGACCTAACCTGATATGGAAGTGTTTATCAATTGCTACTATGTTAGGACCTAACCTGATATGGTAGTGTTTTATCAATTGCTACTATGTTAGGACCTAACCTGATATGGTAGTGTTTTATCAATTGCTACTATGTTAGGACCTAACCTGACATGGTAGTGTTTATCAATTGCTACTATGTTATTACCTAACCTGATATAGTAGTGTTTATCAACTGTTACTATGTTAGGACCAGACCTGAAGGTGTTTATCAACTGTTACTATGTTAGGACCTGACCTGAAGGTGTTTATCAACTGTTACTATGTAAGGACCTGACCTGAAGGTGTTTATCAACTGTTACTATGTTAGGACCTAGCCTGAAGGTGTTTATCAACTGTTACTATGTAAGGACCTGACCTGAAGGTGTTTATCAACTGTTACTATGTAAGGACCTGACCTGAAGGTGTTTATCAACTGTTACTATGTAAGGACCTGACCTGAAGGTGTTTATCAACTGTTACTATGTTAGGACCTGCCTGAAGGTGTTTATCAACTGTTACTATGTAAGGACCTGACCTGAAGGTGTTTATCAACTGTTACTATGTAAGGACCTGACCTGAAGGTGTTTATCAACTGTTACTATGTAAGGACCTGACCTGAAGGTGTTTATCAACTGTTACTATGTTAGGACCTGACCTGAAGGTGTTTATCAACTGTTACTATGTAAGGACCTGACCTGAAGGTGTTTATCAACTGTTACTATGTAAGGACCTGACCTGAAGGTGTTTATCAACTGTTACTATGTAAGGACCTGACCTGAAGGTGTTTATCAACTGTTACTATGTTAGGACCTGACCTGAAGGTGTTTATCAACTGTTACTATGTTAGGACCTGGCCTGAAGGTGTTTATCAACTGTTATTATGTTAGGACCTGACCTGAAGGTGTTTATCAACTGTTACTATGTTAGGACCTGACCTGAAGGTGTTTATCAACTGTTTCTATGTTAGGACCTGATGTGGAATTGTTTATGAATTGTTTCCATGTAAGGACCTGATCTGTTGTGTTTATAAATGTTTACTGTAACCAGGTGATAAAAATATACAGCCTGACTGGGATTAAACCAGGGACCCCACACTCACAGGGTGAGTGCTCTACCAATTAAGCTACAAGACCCCTTATACAAATCTGTTAAGGGTTACTTATAATATACTCACTTTCCAACGTGAATTTGTCCTCAAGTACTAAGAACAAATTGCTAATGTCCTGGTGAACCCAAAGACAGTATAGACTAGAAAACTATACAGTAATGTTCCCATGTTTTCTAAAACTTAATTGTCCCTTTGAACTTGAAGGTGTATGCAGGCAAACTTGCAAAGATTAAGCTCAAAAGAAAGCAACACTAGCATTAAACATTGGTCCATTCACCGACATACTTTCTTACTGATGCATGTATATTATAATAACAATGTATAACAAACTGTTTTGAACAGCAGACCCCAAAGTGAGTATTTTCTTTTATGCTATAAAGAGTGACCATAGAATGTATCAACATAACAGCTGTTAGATTCTCAGCAAAAAAAATCACCATGACTAACAATGCACAGAAATCCTTGAAGAAAGCCTGAATTGCCAATAAAATATAACAAATAATAGGTGTAAAGAAA
This sequence comes from Solen grandis, assembly GCA_021229015.1. Classification (NCBI taxonomy): domain Eukaryota; kingdom Metazoa; phylum Mollusca; class Bivalvia; order Adapedonta; family Solenidae; genus Solen; species Solen grandis. Next base: position 47,798,503 of record CM037789.1, on the reverse strand, counting down.
ACATTTTCTCTTTATACTGATTAATCACTAGCTTCAACTTCCTGCATCCCTGACACATATTTAAATCAGAGTTTTAAATGGTCTAACATGACCGCTTTATTCAAACTATAAAGTAGTTGGTGTGTGCATTTCTTTAGACCAATCAGAACACCCATATCAAATGAGTCAGACTATTGTCTGATAGAGCTAGTGCACTGATAAACACAACTCTCATGTAGACATCCTTAGCTGAACATTGGAAAAAACAGCCTTAAAAATAAAGGTACTGCTCAAAACTGTTCATGACAATGGTAAACATAAATACATAGTATATGGGATTTTTAAAACTTTGTTTTTGAGGATGAACTGCAGTATATCTGATGCAACTGAATAGATTAGAGCAAGGCTGATCAAGTACTATAAGTGGCAACCAAGACTACTAACCATGAACAAAGCTAATTGCAATTCAAATTTTATGTGAGAGATTATAAAACATCACAATTTTAAGACACGCCCCTCCTTGAATTATCTCAGAAATAATAAGTACCCTCTCAACATCAACTGCGTGACTAACCCCACTGATGTAGATGAGTATGTCAGATACCTTTCTGTCTAAATTACTGACACTAACATTCCTCAAGAAACACTACCATGGTATAGGTATATGGTGCAGTAAGATTATACATGTTTTTATATGGAACATTCAGTTGTTGCCTTTGACCTCTGGATACTGTCTGTTTATTTATAAGCTGTGTACAATGACAAAAATTCCATGAGGGATGCATGCAAAGATATATATATATATCGTCCATTGAAAGCCAGAAGGGGCTATCAGCCTTCTTTTTACATATGCTGATAGCCCCTTCTGCCTTTCAATGAATGAATTATATAAACCTCAACAACATAATAACAAAATCAACATCTTTAACCCTTTGCCAATGGAGACAACATTTTGTTACAGGTATAAATCCAGATCAGTGACGGAGTTAAACCCCCCAGACAGATCATTCTAATACTGTTAACTACACAGTAGGAATGAAAATTATGTTATATATCATCTTACATATCATTGATGACTGAGAATTGCTTTTACTATGATGTGATTTTCAATAGTAAAATATGTTGCTGTTTTTTATTTTACCATTGCTGTTTACCAAAAGCATTTCAGACATACAACAAGTGAAGGAAGATGCTGATTGCACTAAATACCAAACCAGCAGGTTGGCTTTGTCATATGAACAAGATGTCTTCCTAAAACACAAAGCTCCTGTCCAAGCCTAACCCCTTAATTAGCCCCACATCAAATCAGATGCAAAATTACTGATGTTAATTGAAAAGGCTTCCTTAGTGGAGAAAGTACACCAACTATCAGGCCTTTATCTAATATAGTAAATGAGTTATGCTCTGAACAAAAATAAAGGGAGATAATTAAACAAAAGGGCCATGAAGGCCATGGAATCACCTGAGAACCAGGTATTAGTGGGAGGAAAAGAATCAGCAAATATCTTATGATAATATGGAAAATGGGCTATGCCCCCTGACAGCCATATTTTTCGATAGATCCAAATTACTTTCACAGTCTTGATAGAGAGTGGCCCAAGTAACATCAGTGCTAAAAAAACTTTGAAATCAAGCCAGTTCTTTTGGACCAGAAGATTTTTCAAATTGTACTACCGGTATATATAAATAAGGAAAATGGCTAAAATGTTGATGTCATAAAAAACGGAAATTTGAAAAATATTTGGTGAGCGAAAATGGGAAGAGATAGAGCTATGGTTCTTGGTCAAAGCACTTCTAGTCACCATCTATGTATATTCTATGTTTCAAGTCAATATCTTGTAGAGTTGTCAGCAGACAGAGAAACAAACAGACAGAACAAAAACATTATGCCCCTATTCTTTTGGGGCATAAAAATCTGAATACCCAGATCAGGTCTTGAGCCCAAGGCATAAAGGGTGAAGATAAAATGTGCATCAGGGTGGCAGAGGATTAAATCTGTCCAGAAAGCAAAATACCAGTATGTGAGTATAGCAAGCATGCAACAGAGATCTATGACACTATACAGAGGCTGGAAAAGAAAAAGATTCTGAGCAATACTTACCAGTACACAGAAATTAAACAATCTTGTTATTTTGAAATCTATAAAATCTAATTTATCATTACCTAAAAGTACACTAGTCATGACAAGAGACGAACAGAATCTCTCTCTTTGCCAGCCACCAGGTCAACTGGTGCAAAGTCTTCCTTACCTGTTTCATTCGCTCCAACAGGAAATGAAGGAAAGTAGAGCTAGAACGTACATTGATCTCTACCTGGTAGGCAGCATTCAGTATCTGCAAACAGCATGCACAGTCAGACGGATTACACAGATATGAGAGATGAAACAAGATCCAGTAATATTGTAAAGAGGAAATATTCAGAGGGGCAATAATCTAAGGGGTGATATTCAAACGGGTGATATTCAGAGGGGTGATATTCGGAGGGGTGATATTCGGAGGGACAAAATTCAGAGGGCTGATATTCTGAGGGACAATATTCAGAGGGGTGATATTCAGAAGGGTGATATTCAGAGTGATGATATTTGGAGGGGTGATATTCTGAGGGGCAATATTCAGAGGGCTGATATTCTGAGGGACAATATTCAGAGGGCTGATATTCAGAAGGGTGATATTTGGAGTGGTGATATTCAGAGGGCTGATATTCAGAAGGGTAGTATTCAGAAGGTTGATATTCTGAGGAGCAATACTCTGAGGGGCAATATTTAGAGGAGTGATATTCTAAGGGGTGATATTCTAAGGGGCAAAATTCAGAGGGGTGATAATCAGAGGGGTGATATTCAGAAGGGCAATATTTTGAGGGGCAATAGGTTTACCGGTAGACATTGCAAGGTTTAGTGTTGAACATTTGTAAAATTTACAGAACATTGCTAGGTTTTACTGACTAACCATCCACCAGTCAAAGGCAGTAATAGATATAGGGTAATTTGAAAAACAATGCAACCCCCTAAAGTGAAAAGGAGGTAATGACAGTATTACAAGGAGACATGGTGGAGCAAACAAACAAGGTCTGTCCATTTCTTGTTCAGAAACATTGCATGCCTACATGGTACACATGAAGTTAACTGCTACAGGAGAAGAGGTTACAACACAGAAAAAGGAGTTCAAACAAAGAATGTCATGAATAAAACACCAGTGCAATTCATAACTTCTGATAAGACTAACATGTATGTGATTGATGAATTTACAATACTCATGTTTATATGTAAGATGAATGACTTATATAATTGAACTTAAAGATCAAAATTTGTTACATCATTTATGCTCAGAAACTGACTTGAATTATCATCAGTATTTAAAATATCAATTTCATAAAATTAGAAAGAAAAGAGCTTAATATAGTTGTGGCAACTGCAGTTAAATATTATTTCCTTTGGGTAACATTAAGAACAAGCATAATTATAGTAAAAATATCTTGCCAGTTTCGAAAAACTCAAAATTCTGGTGATACATAATTCCTTTATATATCAACCAAGTCAGATGCTATTTCATAGAAGATCTTTTTCTTTTTTCCTTCTTCAAAATTGTGCAAACATTGCAAACCTATTATTTTTCACATTTTGGAAAGGCAACATTAGACTTGGCATAAGAATTTGAATTTAACCAAATTAACACTGATGAAGCCTTTATGTATGGTCATAACATAATTATATAATTCTGTCAGCAACCCATGTCTTGAGCCTGATTGTTATACCTATTCATAACTTATTTTATATAACAGAAAGCAGTATTGCTTATGAAAATCTTCTCACAAGCACTGAAGATGGCCTTTCAACTGTCTTTGATATGGGAGGAAACAAGAGTACTTGTCTTTCAATATTGCTTATTACGTATTGTAAATTACTAAGCTATTATAAAGAAAAAGTTCAAAGTATTGGCTAAAATTAAAGATTATGTTAGAAGCAAACAAATTGAAATAAACAATTGAAAATTTTAAGAAGAGCATGAAAACTGATTATTCAGATGTTAACATATTGACAGGAACATCCACACCTTGGTCATCAGTTTAAGGGCACCAGTTTGCAGCATATGGGCACCAGCACCCAGCTTATGGGCACCAGCACCCAGCTTATGCTTACCCTGGTTCCATCAAACCCACAACTTATTGGTTCCAGCTTCCAGCTTATGGGAACATGGCCATAATTAGGAGTCCTTGGTCCTGATGTCACTGTACCAGAAGGGTATTTAAGTTGATAACCTGGACACCAGGAGGGCGATAAGATAACCAACCTGTTTCAGGGCTTCTGTGGTGGAGTTATTGTCAGGGTTCAACACCTCAGCCTTCTCTAGGCTCTCCAGGCATCTTGTCAGGGTACCTAAAATGTGTATACCCGGTACAGTCTCTGTTAAATATTCTTTATCCTTTACCATGTGTAATTCTATATAATTTTTTCTCAGCCAATCAAAATAGTGCATCTGTACCATGTGACCATCCAATAGATGTCATTATTTTTGTACAGAATACTGTACCAATATATTTTGATATTTGACAACAGTCGCAACATTTTGCTCAACATAATAGTGATGGATAAGAGCCATTATTGATGGAAAATGACGTCACTTAATGATGTCAATGGATTTAAGCACTTTATTGATTAAAAAAAATGCTTAATTAGTAAATAAAATTGTGTATAAAAAATTGAATATAGAATAACAAGAAATGTTTGTGAAACATATATGCCCCCCTCATATGCCATAATATGTATATAGCTATATTACATGCAAGGAGTTTGCCTTCATAATGTTGGCTTGTCACAAAAAATTCTCAAACTTCAAAAATTTGAGTGAAAATATAATGTGCTAAAATGTGGAACTAAACATTTACTGAAATAAATGGGCTGTAGAAATATTTACACAAGTCCACAAAGGTTTAAGTGAAAGAACATTGTCAGTTATAAACAAACAAAACATTAAGACTTAGTGCTCTAGGTTTATTATAAAAATTAACAAATCAGCCTTGCTAGCCATAAGCACAAACATCCACAGTAATGAAAGAAAATGATACATCATCCTTCAAATATCTCAAACTTTAAAACAAAACAACATTACAACATAAACTAGAACTATCACTGAAGGTGATTCATACCCCCACCCCCATCTTTGACACAGGATGTATTCACATGACACATAAAACGAATGTTCACACATAGGATTTGGGCTTATAAGCATACCAAAAAAAAATATTATCACTAAAGGTGATCAATACCCACACCGGAAGTCTGTCATGTGTAGGAATACAGTTTCAAAAGTTTGCGTGAGTGTAAGACTACATGTATGTAAGGTTTAAAGTTAGTGTGAGCAATGGTTCAAAAGTTTTGGACAATGCTAAAAAGTTTTGACAGACAGACAGATAGACAGAGAGACACACATACAGACACACAGAAGAAAACAATTTGCCCCCCAGATCTGTAGCTGAGGAGAATAAAAATGCAGTCTAATTATGGTTCACATCCATATTTATTGTTTGCAAAAACCTGTCTTTAAGAATTTACATTGTGGTTTTCTTATGCACTGCACTTCCTCTCATCAAGATCAATCTACATATGAAGTTTCATCAACCTAGCTACTTTAGTATTGGAGTTATGCTCCGGACAAAATCAAAAGATTAAAAATGACAAAGGGCAATAACTCCTTTCAAAATACATGCAGAGTTACGGTTCTTAGGCACTGCACTTCCTCTCATGAAGGTCTATCTACATATGAAGTTTGATCAACATAAGTACAGTAGTTTTGGAGAAATGCTCCGGACAAAATCAAAAGACAAAAATTAACAAAGGGGAATAACTCCTTTAAAAAGCATGTAGAGTTATGGTTCTTATGCACTGCACTTCCTCTCATCAAGATCAATCTACATATGAAGTTTCATCAACCTAGCTACTTTAGTATTGGAGTTATGCTCCGGACAAAATCAAAAGATTAAAAATGACAAAGAGCAATAACTCCTTTCAAAATACATGCAGAGTTATGGTTCTTGTGCACTGCACTTCCTCTCATCAAGATCAATCTACATATGAAGTTTCATCAACCTAGCTACTTTAGTATTGGAGTTATGCTCCGGACAAAATCAAAAGATTAAAAATGACAAAGGGCAATAACTCCTTTCAAAATACATGCAGAGTTATGGTTCTTTGCACTGCACTTCCTCTCATCAAGTCAATCTACATATGAAGTTTCATCAACTATACTAGTTTGGAGATGCTCCGGACAAAATCAAAAGAAAAAATTAACAAAGGGAATAACTCCTTTAAAAACATGAGAGTTATGGTTCTTATGCACTGCACTTCCTCTCATCAAGATCAATCTACATATGAAGTTTCATCAACCTAGCTACTTTAGTATTGGAGTTATGCTCCGGACAATCAAAAGACAAAAATTAACAAAGGGGAATAACTCCTTTAAAAAGCATGTAGAGTTATGGTTCTTATGCACTGCACTTCCTCTCATCAAGATCAATCTACATATGAAGTTTCATCAACCTAGCTACTTTAGTATTGGAGTTATGCTCCGGACAAAATCAAAAGATTAAAAATGACAAAGGGCAATAACTCCTTTCAAAATACATGCAGAGTTATGGTTCTTATGCACTGCACTTCCTCTCATCAAGGTCTATCTACCTATGAAGTTTCATCAACATAGGTACAGTAGTTTTGGAGAAATGCTCCGGACAAATATTTGTAGACCAACCGACCGACCGACCGACAGGGTGACTCCTATATACCCCCCCAAATTTCATTTGTGGGGGTATAATTATGTTATCTTCATCTAGTAATAAAAAGTCTTTTGCATAATTTCCATATAGTGGCCAAGTCATCAAACATATATACAAATGCAACCTTGTGACCTTGACCTTTGAGGTATTGACACCAAAATTGATAGGGGTCATCTACTACTCATAAGCAACAACCACATGAAGTTTGAGACTTAAAGTTCAAATAGAACTTCAAGTTATCACTCGGACAAGGTTGTATATACATAACAACTGTGACCTTGACCTTTGAGGTAATGACACCAAAATCGATAGGGGTCATCTTCTAATCGTGAGCAACAACCACAAGAAGTTTGAGACTTAAAGGTCAAATAGAACTTAAGTTATCACTCGGACAAGGTCTGGTATTATACATACACAACATGTGACCTTGACCTTTGAGGTAATGACACCAAAATTGATAGGGGTCATCTACTAATCATGAGCAACAACCACATGAAGTTTGAGACTTAAAGGTCAAATAGAACTTAAGTTATCACTCGGACAAGGTCTGGTCTACCGACAGACCGACGGACCGACCTACGGACCGACCGACCGACATGAGCAAAGCAATATACCCCCTCTTCTTCGAAGGGGGGCATAAAAAGGTGATTTTACACTGAAGTGCCCAATACAGATGTATAAATGGATGCGTGCCCAGATTGTATAATGGCTAACATCTCATCCAATATGTGCAAATATTTATCTATATTGGACACTCAAGTATTAAATAACCTACAATTACATAATAGTGCATAAGTCCTTATAAACATAGCCCAACACAGGACCGTAACCTTTATCTTATGATTGATTATAGTTGATTTAGGGTGTATATTCACAGTTATAATGTGATTCAATATAATTCAGTGTCTAGATTTGGACCCCAAATACTGTAGAATCATTCATTATTTTCAAACTTAGGTTGTTTTCTGAGGAAGGAAAATGTATCGGTGTACCAAGGCATACAATGAATAGCTGAATAAATTCATATCACACGATCTTGTCTTTGCACAAATAGAAGGACACTGTGCCATCACTGAAGTTTAGAAGGAGTTGTGCTTACAACATCAATGGCATACTTAGTAATAGTCAGACAGAATTATAAGTTCAATTATTTTAACATGAAAATGGGAAGACTTTATGTACATTCCATATGGTGTATTGCTTGTGTAAAGTGTATCCTTGAAATTCATCAACCTACACATATTTAGAAGTAGTTGCTTTTACAAGATCAACTGACAGACAAATCTATTAAGAAAATGGCATGCATAATGGCTATCCCATTGTTAACTCTATTGTTCTCCAAGCCGCACCAACCCAAATATAGCTCCACAAACTGACTGAATGAACACCATCAAAGAGAACTACATGCATCTCTGACCCTTTGTCCTCCTAGACCCTTAAGTTTGACTGACTTGACTATTTGACAGAGGCCCCTTAGTTTGTTAGCATTGACAGGCAGACAGATTGACAGGCTGATTTCTATTATTACACACTCGCCTACCACACTCCCTTCTAAAACTTTTGTTTTAAGGGTGTAATATCAATAGATATAAGATAATATAATATATAATAATAGTACAATTATTATTTCTTAGATCTTTTTTTATGAACAATAGAAAAAATAAACAAAAATGTTAACATTGGATGACAATTTTTAAACAGCAAAAGTTTTATATCATTTTTAACATTTGAACTCTAAGTGTTACCTTGACCTTTGAGCTAAACACACTGTTCTTGTGTGTGACACATGGTGGAAATTTCTGCCTATTTATTTCTAAATTTTTCCAAAAAAGTAATTATGGTCTGGACAAGCATAATCCAGACGCACAAACGGATGCATACACGCACATAAAAAAACTATACCATAATGCCATTGTGGCCACTATGTAGAACTCACTGCAAGCGGGCTTGACAAAAAATCAGAACAAATGGCTGATTGAAGACCTTCTACTTAGCCTAAACTATTTTTCCTCCTTACTACCATATGAGTACATGTCTGTCTGAGGACACAAATGTGAGCTATGCTAGACAAGGGAAAATATACATTGTTCATTCTTAAAATAGTCCAACAACAGGAAGAAGCAACGGCTGGCTACTTTGAAACCATTGTGGCCACTGAAATCCACTTCAAATTCTCATTGTTACAATTTATCAATACAAGAACACAGAAACTTTTATAAGTGTGCTGTCCTCTTAATTTTTTAATTATTACTGACATATTTGTTGACACTTCAACTAAAGTCCAATCTTCATACCTTCCTTCAGCTATTTATTAAAGATAATAATAAATTAAAACAAGGCAGTCCAAAGGACAGCTATATCCCCCGCCGCTGGCCAAATATTAGAATTTGTTTGGTCATAGGATAATGTTCACCTTAACCTGGCATGGTTGTAGCAGACATAGAAGATCAGTTTAAGACAATTTAACTTTCCGGAGTTATGTATGAATCTCAGAATTCGGAGGCACATATATTAAAAGTTTACTGACAAGTTTTACATGGGAAACAGTACAAAAAGTGAACATAAATGAAGTATAGGATGTGTTAGGTAACCACAAAGTACATGTGTAACTCAATTAAAAACTTTATATATCATGAAATAATTTGTATGATTGTGAACATGACATACTATTATTTACCGAGTACAATAAATCACTGTGGAAGTGCAATCCAGGTCAAGAAGTGGTCTGTGTAAGGCAAGGGGAACACTCCTGAATGAGATATGGAGCGGACACGAAAATAACATTTGACCTGCAAGTATGACCTTGACCTTGAGCAAGCATGACCGACTCATGCCTTCTGCACATCATCTCAATGAGGTTAACATTTTAGCCGAGTTTGAAGAAAATGTGTCCAAGCGTTCATGAGATATGGAGTGGACACGAAAGTGTTTCGGACACACTGACGGACTGACGGACGGACTGACGGACGGACGAAGGGCATTCCTATAACCCCCCTCCCGCTTCACGGCGGGGGATTAACTAGAGCTGTCCGTAAGACAGCATGCTAGACTATTTGAATGCTTGTCAATAAAAATAAATATTGCAATTAAAGGCAAAATGAAATCTCTGTATTATCAAAAGAGACAATAAGAGCAATCGCAATAAACATGTGCTCCACTTTTTAAAGCAATATCTCAAAACGTTCAGTGAAAAAGTGAGTTAGTACAAAAAGATAAATCAGGTAAAAAAGAGGAATCATTACGTCAAAATCCAAGACAGAATTATGTACTCTTGCCATGTACATAGCGCAATACCTCAAACTGTTCAGTGAGAAAAAAAATGAGGTAGTGTGAAAACCTTTACAGAGACTCTAAATAGAAAAGGGGTATAACTATTGTATAATTCATGACAGAGCCTTATCCCTACACAGGTATACAATTTCATGTGTGAGTTATGAGGGACATCCAAGGAAATAAATTATAGATAATAGCAATGTTAAACAAAAGTTTTAATAAAAGTTTTAATGTTTTTTCTAAGTCCTTACAGGGCCATAAATATGCAAAAATACTTGGAAGAGTTATTGTCTCTGTTTCTACTAGATGGTCTGATGATGATCAAGGAATGTGTTAAGTACTGGGGACATCTATTGAGTAGAAAGGGAGATAATGGCAATGTTAAACATAAGTTTAACATTTTCTCTAATTCAAAAAAGGGCCATAAAGAGGCAAAACTATTTGGAAGAGTTACTGACCCTGTTTCTACTGGTTTGTCTGATGATGATGATAAACAAATGTGTGAAGTGTGAGAGATATCCAATGACTAAAACTGTAAATAATAGCAATGTTAACCCTTTCCCTCATATAGACTCATTTTGACGCACTCAATAGGTACCACATAAAGCCTGATCTGCAGAAAACCACAGTTAAACCTTACCAAATTTAATTACAAAATCCTCATTTCCAGACCACTGAGGAGCAGCGAACAGCATAAAACCTGATCAGCCTGCGAGTTACTCGCAGGCTGATCTGGTTTTATGTTGTTCTCATAGGTCTTTTTATGGTTTCCTCTATGAGGGAAAGGGTTAAACAAAAATTTAACATTTTTTTTAAGTCCAAAAAATGCCATAAATATGCAAAAATATTTGTAAAAGATACTGTCCGTTTCTACTGGATGGTCTGATGGTGATAAACACATGTGTAAAGTTAGAGGGACATCCATTGAGTAAAAGTGAAGAAAATGGGCTTGTTTTGTGAAAAGTTGACCTAGATAGAAATGGAGATTTTTACTTTAGTTGGCCTAAAATTTTCAATTAAATAACTAATTCCTGATATCATATACTTGCATCTAATTAAATCTATTCTATTAAAAGCAGAATTGATGGTCATGGACTAAATAGTCTTATAATTTAATTTTTAACTATCTATCAATACCCATCTGTAGACACATGGTCACCCTATGCAACCTACCATGATTGTAAGAATCCAACAAAGGAATAGCGTTATGAACTTTAGTTAACCTATATTAAAAATTAAGAATTTCTTTTTTTCGTGTGCCATCACATGACTGATCACATTCACTCTTTGCAAATGTGCTCACTTCACAGGCTGAAATACAAATTTGCTACCTGGAACTTATAAAGATGCCATGTTGTGGATCTGGCATGATATCTCCAGAGTGAGTGTTTTTGAAAATTGTGTTTACCCATGCACTGTGACCTACACTTACATTTTATTTGTCAGGAAACAAAGACTTCAACAACATTAACAAGGGCAAGAGGGTTTATTTTTTTATTTCTATCAATCATCTTCGGACAAGCTGCTTGCTTTAAGACTTTGAGTTTTCAAATATAATTCAATTTTCAATTTAACTCATAATATAATTCCCTGAAATTTGAAATCAAACCTAAATTTTAAATCTGCAATTTTTTATTTGGTCAGCTAGTCTCAAAATGCAAACAAGGACATTGTGTAGATTGAAGTTTGAAGCAGTTACTTTCATGGTGTTAAACCTTTGATCACACAAGAAGTGTTCAGGAAGTAACATTTTTTATATTTAATAGTTTAACGTCAATAAAAAACTGTACTTAATCCCTCTCCTTATTTCCATTGTTGGACCAGAACATGGAATACAGGAAGATTATTAACCCTTCTTAAAGCAGCTCATTCACAGATGATCTGTAAAAATTTAAAAAAAAAAAAAAATCTACTCTCCCTCGTTAATGTTGATGAAGTCTTTGTTTCCTGACAAATAAACTCAGAAAGAGTAGGTCACATTGAACAGGAAAATGCTATTTTCGTAAATGCAACTTCAAGATTTAAATAAAGATTACGATATCCCTGAAGGACAACACGCAACATGGCGTCTTCAGCAGGTCAGGATAGGGTCTAAGGATTCCTATGAAGTTAGCACATGCATGAAAAGTGAATGAATCTAAATATAGTGTATTGCCTATGATAGGAAAACTATCATTTTTTACAATCACAGATGGTTGCAATGGGTGAAGTGCATCTGTATATGGGTATAGATAGACATAATACACACATATAGTTAAAAATCAAATTCTTAGTGCAGTGGTTTTCTAATAAGTGGATGCCCGCTTGCCCGTGCCGGATTAAAATCACCATGGGCAAGTGATTTTTCCAAGGAGATAGCCCGTCGGGCAAGTTTATTTTTGTAAATGAAATTTTTCGGGGTTTTTTTATATTTTATTTTCTACATTATATAGGGGGGGATTTGCTTGCAAATTGTGTTTGATACATGTTAACTAAAATTCATCTTAATACTACACATATTTAGTTTTAAACATTAACAAACACTAAAGATCAGACAAGCAAGTAGATGTTCAAAGTAACTTGCCCCCTGGGCAAGTGAAAGTCAAATCCTTAAGGAAACCCCTGTTAGTCAATGACCATCTGTGAACGAGCTACTTTAAATTGACTCATACTTTTTTCATTTCGGACTGTACCATTAGTTGTTTAAGGGGATGAATGCTGAAAATTTACTGACCAAATAGCAAACAGTGCAGACCATGATCTGACTGCATGGATGTGAAGGATGATCTTGGTCTGCATTGGTTGCAATGTAAGTCACATCAGTGCAGTCAGCACTGGTCGCAAAGGCAGACACAAGTACTGACAGCATTGTAATGGTAAAGGATCATTAACCCTTTCCCTCATATAGACTCATTTTGACGCACTCAATAGGTATCACATAAAGCCTGATCTGCAGAAAACCACAGTTAAACCTTACCAAATTTAATTACAAAATCCTCATTTCCAGACCATTGAGGAGCAGCGAACAGCATAAAACCTGATCAGCCTGCGAGTTACTCGCAGGCTGATCTGGTTTTATGCTGTTCGCATAGGTCTTTTCATGGTGTCCTCTATGAGGGAAAGGGTTAAGGATTCTTAAATACTGTTTGCCTCTTATCGTTGTCAACAAAATGAAAGTCAACTTGCTATATGGGACTTGCTCTAATCTCACATTTCAAGGATGCTGTTATGCTGGAGTTTACACTTGCTGCGAAATATTTCAGTTATATAGCAACATCCAGCTAATTACAAGTGGAGTTAGACCGTGAGAGCGAAAACCACTGACCTACTACAAGCCAGCTGGAAAAATCTGAGTGACTCTGCTGAGGCTTAAACCCACAGCAGTAAAGACTGGGTGATGTTAAACGTAAATGTTCATCATGTAAAGTTGTGTATCCATGTTTTTATTACAACTGTGGCCCAAAGGCCAAAATCTGTTAGAAAGGTTCTGGTAAAAATGTGCAAACAAATGTGAATATGTATTAATGTGATATGTGATACATTTTCTCATTGTTACAACCAGAATGACCTAAACTTAACACAGAAGTATTGCATTAAAAAACTTTAAGCATAGCAACCTCTCAAGAAAAATAAGCCAATGTCACCTGTGTATGAATCCCGCAGTATATCCACTGAGTTAACAAGCTGGCCGGCCACCGCCTGGTTTAGACCTCCCAACACCAGCTCCTGGATCTGGCCTGTGCAGATCTTAAGTCCCTTGGGGGTCAGAATCTCACCATTGTCTCCAAAGTCTACACCTGCAGTTGAAGTGTAAAGTCAGAAGGGATGCTGCATAGACAGGAATACTTGTGAGTTATATATGCAGGAGATGTTGTTGTTAGAAAAATAAGCATGAAATACACCATACCAGTATATTCCTATAGGAGCTGTCTGATCAGCACATCTCTTGTTGCTCATAGGATATTGTAGCTCAGTTTCTACACAGTCTGTGTGGCGGAGAAAATCCTTCGATTTCATAAACCATTTTAAGATCAGTTAATTAATATCCATTAAGTCATAAATTTGTACATAAATATTTATGAGGTAAAGGGTTGAAGGCCCATTGTATTTCATTATGATTCAATTTTCATGAAAAAGAAAAGATAAAATGATATAAACATATTGTAATTTAACAGAAATGTTACATAATGTGCAAATATTTGCTGTAAAATAACAGTTAAACACATTGAAAACCTTGATCTAATAATGCAATTTAGTATTTTGGATGGATGTCGAAATACTCTCATTGTTTATAATTTGCATTGGCGAGTATTCCTGAAGAGGGTCTGTAATCAGAAATAATTTGAATTTGAGAAAATGTTCTTGAATCGCAATTTGTTTATCTGCTATGTCTTTTAACATATATGGAAGGAAAAATTTAAAAATAATTATTTTGTAAATAGAATATTTAGGTAAAATATTATTTCTTATTGATGCATTGTAGTAACATTATCATCAACGAATATGTACAGATTGTAATCTCATAACTAATCTGTAGCACACACTTTACTTTTCTGTCCAAAGAATATACACTGCTTTTGGAAGAAATACGGGCCTTTAAAACCAAATGCAAAATTATACACATGTGTTTTTCTTACACATTACTTGTTTATCTATATTAACCCTTTATCCCATGAATATTTAAGCACATACTGATAAAAAATCGTATAGATTTACTGAACTGAAATTGTATTTTTTTTTATTTTCTGTGCAAACTGTAGATTTACTGAACTGAAATGGTATTTTTTATTTTCTGTGCAAACTGTAGATTTACTGAACTGAAATGTTTTTTTTTTTGTTTTTTTTTTTCTGTGCAAACTGTAGATTTACTGAACTGAAATGGTATTTTTAATTTTCTGTGCAAACTGTAGATTTACTGAACTGAAATGGTATTTTTTATTTGCTGTGCAAACTGTAGATTTACTGAACTGAAATGGTATTTTTTATTTGCTGTGCAAACTGTAAAATCTTAACTAAAACAGTACAAATAGTGGAGACCCTGATCAGACAAATCATGGAAGGATTTTTTATTAATGTAGGTCTGACAAGGCATCAGAACATGGCTAAACAAGACAAGAGGGCCAAGATGGCCCTTGGTCGCTCACCTGAGAAAGATGATTGCTTAAGAAATAAAAATGCTTGAGCGTAAAAGTGAAATCTGGCTTTTTTTTATGGTGAAATGGGCATAACTCCTAAATTTACAAGTCAATATCAGTTATAATTGAACCCGATTATGAGATTATGGGCATAAACATTGTCTTAAAGTTTGAAGATGATTGCTAAAATGATGAAGATGCTAGAGTGCAAACAATGTGAAATCTGGCTTTTTTGAATTTTAAAAGGGGCATAACTCCTGACCTAATATTCCGATATCAGCCATAATCGAACTTGGCCGAGATTTTATGGTTATAAACATTGTTTTAAAGTTTGAAGATAATTGCTCATAAAATGAAGATGCTAGAGTGCAAACGAACAAATTGTGGACGACGGACGGACGACGGACATTCATCAATCCTAAAAGCTCATCCTGAGCACACGTGCTCAGGTGAGCTAATAAAAAGTTAAGAAATGAGGATGCAAGTGGTAGATAAGCACTCAGATTGTCCTACAGGCACATGTTTCTAATTTGCCATCAATATCATCCAAAGCAAACTCAAACATCGACAAATATTGTTGTCTACTGTGTTTAATGTTTGTTGGGTTTAATGTCCTACTGACAGTATTTTGGGTTTAATGTCCTGCCGACAATACTTAAGTCATTTGGGTTAAATGCTCCACCAACAGTTTGTAAGTCATTTGAAGACTTAAACAAGGCTATGTGAGACAGATATAGTGCTGCCACACTGCAGTATCATGCCATAGACCAACCTATCCTGGAATTACCATTATATGCTGAGAACCAGGCAAAGGATCTATACCAGTACTATTCTTTTAATGACTTTGGCATGTCATGGCCAGGGATCAAAACCCATGTCCTCCCACTCCTGGTATTTGCAAAGGCAGAAGTTTGTAACCATATACAGGAAACAATACTAGATGATTACTAACCAGTCAAATACTTAAGAAACTTACCACCCTAATTAAGAGGATCTCAAGTACTTTGTACTTACGGAAGCAGGACTCAGAGATAAATAGCTATCAAATGAATCAGCTATTAAAGGACAGGATAACTTCCCAAGATACCGATATAAAATACAGTTCAGCTATTTCGTAATGACTACTGTCACAAGATCCAGATATATAGAACATTTTGGCTTCTGACTCATGTGTAACTTAGAATTGGTGTCAGTTGCTCATTAACGATTATCCCGTGACTATTATACCATTAACCCTTTCCCTCATATAGACTCATTTTGACGCCCTCAATAGGTATCACATAAAGCCTGATCTGCAGAAAACCACAATTAAACCTACCAAATTTAATTCAAAATACTCATTTCCAGACCACTGAGGAGCAGCGAACAGCATAAAACCTGATCAGCCTGCGAGTTACTCGCAGGCTGATCTGGTTTTATGCTGTTCGCATAGGTCTTTTCATGGTTTCCTCTATGAGGGAAAGGGTTAACATTTATATTATATTGCTATCCTGCGACTGACTCACAAATATATCCCTAAATATTGTCAAATACCAATGGTGTTATATTTACTGCTTAAAGTGAAAGGTAGAGTTATCATTCTTGTGCACTGCATTCCTCCCCAATAAGGTCTATTCACCAATGAAGTTCCAAGTTGATACCTCAAATACTTTTCGAGTCATGCTCCGGACAAAAATTAAGTATGAAAAAATAACAAAGGGTAATAACTAAGTAAATATGAAAGGTAGAGTTATCATTCTTGTGCACTGCACTCCTCCTCAATGAGATCTATTCAATGAGAAGTATCAAGTTGATACCTCAAATACTTTTGGAGTTATGCTCCGAACAAAAATTAAGTCTGAAAAATATTAAAGGACAATCACTCAAAACTTATGAAAGGTAGAGTTATCATTCTTGTGCACTGCACTCCGCCTCAATGAGATCTATTCACCTATGAAGTATAAAGCTGATACCTCAAATACTTTTCGAGTAATGCTCCGGACAAAAATGTTGGACGGAAGGACGGAGACTATTACCATATCCCCCCCGCCTTTAGTGGGGGATAATAAACTGTACATTCAGTGATACAACAAACCTGAAAAAAAAATAGAAATGTATCCATAGGACACAGATGCCCCCATAACCACTCTTTTGTTGAATGATAGCATGTCAAGAACCTTTGTTCAGTCTGACAAGAATTTCATACTGAAAGTTACAGTGACCTTGACCTTTAACATAGTGTCCTCAAAGTCATTAGGGTTCATCTATGAGTCATGCAATGTCCCTACCAGGTTTCACAAACCCAGGTCCTGTGGTTCTCCAGTTAATGATCGGACAAGGATTTCATTGTAATGTACAGTGACCTTGACCTTTGACCTCATGACCTCAAAATCAGTAGGATTCATCTGCTGGTCATGGCCAATGTCCCTACCAAGTTTCACAAACCCAGGCCCTGCAGCTCTCGAGTTGATGATCGGACAAGTTTTTGTTGTATGTACAGACAGACGGACATGCTGTTTGCTTCCACTTTTCAATGGGTGCATAAAAACACTTTTCAATTAAAATTCATGAGGTTTGATCAGCCATTACAATCAGCATAAACTTTGTAAATACTCATCCACAGGAGGTGCTTAAGAAAATAGCCTAATCCTAAATAAAGTGTACACCTCAGTGTGTAGAAATGTGCAGTTTGACAAGATACAAGAGATTAAGTTCTAATCAAGAAAAGAGCAGTTTTGGAACACATGTATGTAGTTTTGAATGATTTGGGCATTTTTATGCTGTATACTATACAAAGTAATGATATAACAGAGGTTTTTTATGCCTATTTGTATGGTCCAAATATTGGACACATTAATTCCAAATGAAAAAAAAAATATCACAAAAGCCAAAAAAGAATTTGAAAATTCAAATGAGGTTTGAATGGTTTGTTAATCTTTTCTGTTTTATATGAAAGAAAATGCATCTTTTATCATTATGTTACACATGGTAAGTAGCTTTTCTGCTTCTTAAAAATTCCCAACAGGGAGAAATATTCATTATTTCTTCCCACATTATGGGCTAGGGTCCCTTTACCAAACAAGAGGGCCAAGATGGCCCTGAAATCGCTCACCTCAGAAACATTGCCTTCATTGCCTGCACTGCTAAAGAAATGAAGATGTAAGAGCATAAAAATGGCAAATATGAGTGATGTCCTGATATCTCAAGAGCCTAAAATGTTGCTCTATCTGTCAAATATTAGACATATACATTTGTAATCAAACTTAACTAATTAAGACATTGTTGCCATTATTTATGTGTAAAAGTAAAATGATGAAAGCTTAATAATTGCAGATGCCAGCGTAAACAAATTAAAAATCTTGCTTTTTTTTATAATTCAAGGCCCATAACTCCTTATCTAATATGTCAATATCAGCCATAATCAAAATTGATCATGAAATTACGGTCATAAACACTGTCATCAAGTTTGAAGATGGTTCCTGAAGAAATGAGGACACTAGAGTATGTAACAAAGTAAAATCTGGCATTATTCTATATTAAAAGGGGCATAACTCCTGACCTTATTTGCCAATATCAGCCATAATCAGCCATAAACATTGTCAAAAAGTTTTCAGGATGATTATTTAAGAAATGATGATGCTAGAGTGTAAACAAAGTCAAATCTGGCTTTTTTGTATTAAAAGGGGCATAACTCCTGACCTTATTGACTGATATCAGTCATAAGTGAACATGATCAAGAGACTCTGGTCATCAACATTGTCATAAAGTTTGAAGATGATTTATTAAGAAATAAAGATGCTAGAGTGTAAAAAAAGAGCATCGCATGCGGGTGCCAACACTCGTCTGTTTTTGCCAACATTACATATTTTTGTTAAACATTTAAAAAAGTTGACCTTGAAAATCACAATTAAAACTGTAAGCCTTTAAATGCAAAGTTGAAGGACCATACCCTTCAAGTTCTTTTTTATCTGCCTAAAGATCAAGACCAAATCACAGCTGCACAGGTTCATATGATGACAAACCAGTATACAAAGTTTTTTTATAAAAAAAAAATATTGAAAAATGACAAAGAAATATCTATTATAAAACTTGTCCAAAGTTATGGCAAAATAAGGTCAAAGGTCAAAGGTCAAGGTCAATAGATAAAATATTGAAGTATATCTGAAAAACCATTGTCAAGATGAATATGCATACCAAATATTAAAGATGTATATCTGAATAGCCCTTGCAAAGATGAATATGCATACCAAAAATAAAAGTTGTATGTCAAATAGTAAAAAGTTATGGCCAACGTAAAAGTTTTTTTGTTAATCATTTCAAAAATAGATCAAAGATCAAAAGTCAAGGTCAAAAGTCCAAAAGTGTAACATTGATGAAAGTTCTTGCCACAAGGAATTCACATGTGAAATATCAGTGCCCTGTTGGTAACGGTTCTGAAATGACAGGCATTTTAAAGTTTTCAAAAGTTACATAAAAAATATGTCAAAGGTCAAGGTCAATAGGTGAAAAATTTATATGTAGAAATGTCTATATAAACCTTGTTCAAATGAATATGCATACCAAAATTGACAGTTGTATATGGAATAGTAGAGAAGTTATGGCCAACATTAAGATTCCAGATGACGACAACGCAGACGCCGGAGTTACGACAATAGCTTGTATTTTTTTCCTTGAAAAACAGACATGCTAAAAATGTGAAATCTGACATTTTTCTATATTAAAAGGAGCATAATTCCTGACCTAATTGGCTGATATCAGCCATGATCAAACTTGGCCAAGAGATTATGGTCATAAACATTGTCAAAAAGTTTGGAGATGATTGCTTAAGAAATGAAGATGATAGAGTGTAAACAAACTAATTGTGGACAAAAGCAGACAACAGACATTCAGCAATCCTAATAGCTCATCCTGAGCTAAAAAGGCAGAACAAAAATCTCCCAAAAACTGTAAAACTTAATAAGGCTAGCAAATGGAGTAGATAATGGATTTTAACAGTCCAAGTCAAGGAATCAATAAGATTCTGGCTTAAATTTCACTAATAATTCATTCTTAAATTATGAAAAACTCCAAACTAAATATCCAAAGGGTAACAAATGTAGAGCAGTGGAAAACATGAAGTATTCAAAGGTATCCAACAATGATTGCTGAGAACTACAATAAAAGTTAAATTTATTTTGTCTCAATATACAGTAGAACCTCACCAAACCGAACATCATTAAACTGAATTCCTCGCCATTTCGAAGTTTATTTTCGGTCCCGATTTCTTCCCTTCTTATTTTAACTTAAAATAAACTGTTTAATCCAAATTTTGCTATTTCGATTTTTTTAGCTATTTCGAAGTAAAAATCCCAGTCCCGAGGTTGCAATTTATGCACATTTTTCAATTTTTATTTCGAATTCAAATTTTATAAATTTTTGTTAACTAATTATCTTCCTAATTATCAATCATTTCCGGGTCAGGAACCAAGTTTATTTTGCAGAAGCACCTGGGGTGATGGCTCAGGCAAGTTTTTCACACCTTTTTTTGAGATAGGGTTGGGCAACGTGTGCCCCACCGGAAATGTTGATTATTGCTAATCAATGTCCGACAGGTTGCATAATATGCACATGCAAGCAGATAAACCCAGGTGTCAGATCTTTAGTACATTTCATATCATCGCGTTCGTCACCGGCATGCAACGCTACCTAAAGCAGTAGTCGACTGACGGTAAAAAAAAATGTATCATTGCTTGATATGGTATAATGATTATGTTCATCAGAAGCATCTACGTAGATTATGATATATTTTCATTACTTTTCATAAATTGCAAATAGTATATAATTATGTACACCTAATAGGTGGTTTTCACGGCATAACAATTTCCACAATATGCACCGGTAGTGAAAACGCAGACATGCACACTCACAAACTGAAATTTCCATCAGATTTTTAATCCGAATAATCGTTATTTCGAAGCTTGGTCCCAAGGACTTCGTTTTAACGAGGTTCTACTGTATCTTTTCCTCAGCCATCACACAGCAATATATAAGAAAAATAACTTTTACTTTATTGAACATTGATATTTAAATATAAATGAATTTCACACATTTTTACTTTCACCAGTTTGGAGTTCATATGTAGTTTGATTTTATATGTAGTTTGATTGAAATCTATCCAGTAATTATTGAGAAATAGCGTGGACAAAGAAAGCTCAAGAACATTCATTATGTTCATTTGTGCTTGCTAGTGAAACTTCTTATGAAGTTTGATTGAAATCTTTCTACACCTAATACATCATCATACACTCATGTAATGATGTCATGGTTCAGACTCACACACTTCATGTGACATGTTTCCTCATATAGACTCAATGTGATACATTGGCAAACAATGCAGACCCAGATCAAACCTTTCCAAGTTCATGGTCTCCTCTGTTTTCTCACACAATACTGAAGCTCATATTTTAAACAGACTGCACAGCAAAGAAAAGACCCTTTTTCATACATACCATTTAATGTTCAGTTAATTAATATTCATCAAGTCATAGATTTGTTCATGAATATTCAGAAAGTATATGGTTTAGATATGAGTGGAGCAATAGGATTATGTTAAATATAATTTTCTTCTTCCATATCATGTACATGTATGTCATCGACAGAAACCATGTTTGATCAATATACTTTGCTTCTTTAATAACTGATTGTGGGTAAATAAATTGGTAAAACTTTATACTCATAAGATATTAATTAGGCATTTCATTGATCCATAACAGACCCATCACAAATCAAATGACCAATGAAAGAGTGTGTTACACATAAGTTTTTTGGAATTTGAAGAGTCAGCTTTTGCTTTTGTAACTTCATTAGAGAGTATTCAAAATTCTATGTGTGGTTTAATTGGTCAGTAATTACCTAAATAATATTATGAAAATAAAGTTTTACAAGTTGAAAATCCCACTGTATGTATGGTAGCAATGACGGTATATAATCTGTGGGTTCCAATGATGCATGGTATAACTTACCTATGAAGTCATAGTCATTGGCTTTCTGGACCAGTTTATCTGAGCTTTCCTTGACAGTTTTTTCAATCATATCTTTTATTTCATCTCCCTTGTCCACAGCTATTTGTAACAGAGACCTATACAATTCCTCTTCCTTTTCTTTAGCAAACTCAAGTTTTTTCGGTGTTATAAGCACGTCTCTTGCCATATCGAAAGCATACACAATAAAAGAGTTCAGACATCTTATATGAGTATTGTTCATCACTGTTACTGCATTCACAAGGTAACGCTGCATTGTCTGCTCAGAGAAATTAGCAAAGGATGGTATCAACTGATCAAAACTTGAGACAAGAATGCTGTCAACTTCAAAATAGTCCTCTTCAATATCTCTACTGATATTGTGAACACCTGGGGTTTCTGTCAAATATCCCAGCTTACATAACTGTTCAAACACCTTCTGACAATCATTTGGGGGAATATGAGAGACAATTATTTTGCCAAGACGATGAGTAGGTGGGGAAGAGATTGCAGAAGATCCATCAGGATTCCTGGTGGTTATCTCATCATCATCTCCCTGGTTCCCACTGGGCTCATTTGTACGGTCACCGTGCACCTCACCATATGAGCACTGGGTACCAGCAACAACTGGGGTACTGTCACAAGCCTCACCGTGATGTGGAGATGATTTAGAGGAGGAAGAAGTGCCTCCCACAGCCTGGGG
>CM037789.1:47758768-47775592 GCA_021229015.1 Solen grandis | reverse complement strand
ACAGTAAAGTATGAGCTTTTGAACAAAAGCATCTTCAGCACCCTATGACGTCCTGTGACGTCAGAGCTAAAAATATTGAAACATGGTGTTCGCGCTCTACAGCCGCCGTTTATGGTCGGATTTTCTTCAAATTTTCACAGATGGTACATCTTGATTCAAAGGTGTGCATATCCTGTCAGCTAATCGAAATTCCGAAAGACCGAAGTTCTATGGCTGAAATAAGATTCGAACATGGGACCGAAAATTTCATTTTAGGATTAGAGAGCTTCAGGATGAGATAGAAAGTTGAAACTTAAACAGTTTGCAGTTCTGCAGAATTTCTACATATGTTTAGAGTTATGATATCATATGACGTCATGTGACGTCACAGACTAATACTTAGTTCTTATCATTTGCACTAATTTCGGAATATAATGTCAATTGTTCAGCATGAACATGAAATACTACCAGAGGTGAGTCATTACATGAAACTTCTATCTCCTGCTTTTTGCATTAACACAGCTTGCAGAAAGTCCTATCATTCGTTTTCACGAATGACATCTAGTTATTATTATTCTTCTTCTTCCAACCTAATTCAAGAGTTAATTTATATATGTTGCCAATGGCCAAGCAACATAAAAATTAAAATGCCTCGACAAAAAAGTATAAATTTTTAAAATCAAGTGTTTTCAATTTTCAATGACGTCAAATGACGTCAGATTTGACGTCAGCTTAAAAAGTTTGTTCGCACTCTAGAGCCTTCAATTCTGGTCCGATTTTCTTAATATTTTTACAGAAAATGTATTTCAGATTGTATATGTGCACCCTGGCATTCAAATTTCCAAATTCGAATAAAACTGAAATTTTATGGCAAAACCGAGTTTCGAACTTAGGTCCAAAAATTGGTTTTTAATGTTACAAGGCCACCTAATGCTCTAGAAGCATGAAATTTGGACAGCATATTGGCCAAGAGGTCTGCTTTCTATTTCCTAAAAGATTTTATCTCAAGTCACGTGGTTATGACGTCATACAATAGACAAAAAGCATATTTTTCAAAATTTCTTTAGCTCTGGTATCATTACTTTTAATTCAATCTTTTTGAAAATTGTATTGCAGCAATCAAATTGTTTAAATTTATAAATTCTTTTATTTTTAATTTTCAATGACGTCAAATGACGTCAGATTTGACGTCAGCTTAAAAAGTTTGTTCGCGCTCTAGAGCCTTCAATTCTGGTCCGATCATTTTGATATTTTCACAGAAAATGTATTTCAGAATGTAGATGTGCACCCTCGCATTCAAATTTCCAAATTCGAAAATATAAAGATTCCATGGCAAAACCGAGATTCGAACTTAGGTCCTAAAAAAGTATTACAAGGCCACTAAACGGGCTAGAAGCATGAAAATTGGACAGCACATCGGCCTAAATGTCTGCTTCCAATTTGTTTAAAGGCTTTTTTCTTAAGTCACGTGGTTATGACGTCATAAAACGACAAAAAACATCTGTTTGAAACATTTCTGTCGCTCTTGTATCACGACTTTTGACCTCATCTTTTTGAAAATTCTATTGTCGCGATAAAAATGTTTATATTTATAAATTTATTTATTTTTAATTTTCAATGACATCAAATGACGTCATATTTGACGTAAGCTTCAAAAGCTTGTTCGCGCTCTAAACCTTCAATTCTGGTCCGATTATCTTTATATTTTCACAGAAAATGTATTTTAAGATGTAGATGTGCACCTTGACATTCAAATTTCTAAATTTGAAAAGATTAAGATTTCATGGCGATACCGAGTTTCGAACTTTGGTTCTTAAGTTACATTTTAATGTTACAAAGCCTCCTGATATTAGTATTAGAGCCAGAAAAATACGGATATAATATTGCATTTCTTATCACAGCTTTCTGCAAACCTGAAAAAAATGACAAATACATGTTCTTCCAATATTTTTTTTCTGTTTTCCAAGTGTTTAACGGTTTCTTTTTCTAAATCTGTAAAAATAAGCAAATATATAAAGCAAAAGAATAGTTGAACGTTTCAAGACTTTTATAACGTTAATAACATAGAAATAAGAAATCATTTTCATTATTTTGGTTTACCTTCTGCCTTTGTTTCCATCTAATTTTGCAAATGTAAAACTCAATCAATTTAAAGGTTGAAAGTCATTTTTTTTTTTTTACAATTTAATTGGGGAAATTGCAATAATATTTGTTAAGCTTAAAAAATAAAAAAAATAAAATCGATTGAATAACGTAAGAAAACAGTTCTTGAGGATATTATTATCTTAAAATTTTTCTGTTTTTTTGTTTGTTTTTTTCTGAATGATAGAAAACGGGTGCATAATCAAATAAGATCCATATTTATGCTTTCTCAGTATCTTCTTAAGAAGATGAAAGAAAAAAAAAAGATTTAAAGCTTATTTTTGAACATAATCGTAAGTATATATTTAAATTAATGATGATTTACGTATTAAATCATACGTTATTATGCATCATTATTCCATTTTTTTTATTAACTTATATATTTAATACCTTTGAAATAAGCAAACGGAAAGCCGCTTCGTTTGTATCTTCAACAAACGACTTCTAGTTTATTAATGTTTTTGTCAATGTTTAATTACAATATGTATTGAGCAATTCCTATTATAGTTGTAAATAGTTTGCAACTACATTGTATTGTCTATGTATACCAATTTCCCCCAAAAAAATCCTTTCCATATAGAACTTGTACATATATTCTCAAAACCAATATACCAGTCATTATTAAAATATTCATGTTACATGAATATTAATTAGTTTTATCAATTTAAGCCACAACTGTTTACTAGTAACTGTTATATCATTATGGAAAAAGTTGCCAGTTTAAAAATAAAGGGTTGAGAGCACGTCATAATTTTGAAACAGAATGAAGCAGATATACAATATGGTGCGGTGATCCCGAAATTGATCCCAAGTGATCCAGTAGTCATATCTAATTGTGGATCTTAAGGTTTGAATTCAAACCCTGATGGGGGTAAGAATTGTATGGCCTTTTCAGGTTGATCCAGAACATTG
Source organism: Solen grandis (assembly GCA_021229015.1). Taxonomy (NCBI): domain Eukaryota; kingdom Metazoa; phylum Mollusca; class Bivalvia; order Adapedonta; family Solenidae; genus Solen; species Solen grandis. Next base: position 47,772,559 of record CM037789.1, on the reverse strand, counting down.
AGAATAAACTTGTTTTCAGTTGACAGTTAATAAGGAAATAGATGGGATCCAAAAGGTTGTGATGTTAAATCTCACAAGACAGGTGAGATTTTGTCATGATTTTTTGAGGCACATATATTGAATTATAAGCCTTCTATCTTATCTTATACTACATTACTTCATTTGGCAACATTTACTAGTATTATCACATAGGCTCTTCACATGAAACATCATCTTTATAGTCAAGAACAGTTTTTATCACCACATTCATTTTTTTTTCTTTCGCAGTAATGCATGTACAGTTATTTGTTGTTTTTTTCCTTAACACAATAAACTGTGTTTGTCTCTTCTGAAATTTCAGTTTGACCTTATGACAAATTTAATTTTGTGTTCAAGATTTTCTCCTTTTTTTATGAATGATGTATAGTTTAAACCATAGTTCTCAATTTAGTTATGATTGTTCCTTTTGATATGCTTCTGTTGTTGATGTTAATGATTATTTATCAATCACCATCTCCTTCCTTTTGATTTTTATACATGACTTCATATTTTTGACTGTAAATGCAGTGCCATTATATACATGGCTAATTTCTCAAAAAGCTATTGAGACTTTCTGTTGCTCAAATGACCATCTCAATTACACATTATGAATGAAAAAAAATCATAATTATGTCAACAAAACATCAATTTGCTCACAAGATTCCATTGCTAACACTACATAAACTGTCATATTCTGAGAATATATAACATGTTTCTTTCAACATTAATTAAATAAGAATGTACCCATCTTATGAATTCTGTTTATAACCATATGAAATTGATAATTATACCTGTATACATCTGTTGCTTAAAAAAAGTATTTTTTTTTTTTCCAGTTTTCCCTTCCCTCTCAATATACAAAAATTGTTTGTACCCTTAATTAGCTAGATGTCAGTTGTTTCATATTGACTTACTTACACTGTCTACACCTCAGCATCTTCAGTTCTAAAAGATATATGTATTGTACTGGCAATTAAGGCTATTCATCTCAGGTGAGCGATTTAGGGCCATCATGGGCCTCTTGTTTTTTCTTTTTGTTGCCATGGCAACCAGAGTCCTACATGGATCAAGTTTTTTTAGCAACTTTTGTGAAGGTTGACCCAAGGATCATCCCTGCCAAGTTTAATTAAATTCTGTCCAGTGGTTTCAGAGGAGATGTTGTTTAAAGGTTTCTCTATATACATATAAGGCAAATAAGCCCCGCCCCTGGCGGACATGTTTCTTTATGGATCGGGATTATTTTAGCAACTTTGGTAGAGGTTGACCCAAGGAACATCTGTACCAATTTATTTTAAAATCTGGCCAGTAGTTTTGAAGAAGATGCTTTTTAAAGTTTTCATATTTTTTTCTTTTTGTTGCCATGGCAACCAGAGTTCTACATGGATCAAGTTTTTTTAGCAACTTTTGTGAAGGTTGACCCAAGGATCATCCCTGCCAAGTTTAATCAAATTCTGTCCAGTGGTTTCAGAGGAGATGTTGTTTAAAGGTTTCTCTATATACATATAAGGCAAATAAGCCCCGCCCCTGGCGGCCATGTTTTTTTATGGATTGGAATAATTTTAGCAACTTTGGTAGAGGTTGACCCAAGAAACATCTGTACCAAATTATTTTGAACTTTGGCCAGTAGTTTTGAAGGAGATGATTTTTAAAGTCTTCAAATTATTTTTCTCTTTGTAGCCATGGCAACAAGAGTTCTTCATGGATCAACTTTATTTTAGCAACTTTTGTAGAGCCTCACCCAAGAAACATTCCTGCCAAGTTTCATTAAATTCTGTCCAGCGGTTTTAGAGGAGATGTCGTTTAAAGAAAATTGTTGACGACGCACGACGACGGACGACGGGCGATCCTAAAAGCTTACTTGAGCACAAAGTGCTCAGGTGAGCTAAAAATTAAATGACAATTTTTCATTTTAATAATACATATATATAAATTACAATTATTGTTATTGAAATGGCCTATAAGTAACCCTAAACATTGAGGAATAAGTGTAAGTGACCTGTCCAGCTCATTCAGTAGAGCATTTGCCCTGAAAGTGAATGGCCTTGGTTTGCTTCCTGGTCAAGCTGGACACATATATTTCTCAACCTGATTCATTATTGTATATATTATATATATAAAATAAACTAACTACACACCCAGACCTAATGTTATCTTTTCATAAACTCATGAACATTTAATCTTAAGCATTTTGTATCAAAACTTACATTTTATTCTAGAAATTAACGTACTGTAGACTACCATCAGATAAAAAAATGTAGAACTTGGATTAACTAAAATTATTCATACAGCTACAAAGATTCAACAATAACAAGTTCAGTATCTGGTTCAGGATATGGTTCGTTGAAGATCACAATATTATACTAGTCTAAAACAAAGGATGTACCGTTAATGCATTTTGTAAACAAATGTGCGATTTTGAAACTAGTTTCTTCCTTTAACTACAAATAAATCAAACATTTTCCAAATTAAACCCATCTCAATTATGTTTGATTTTATTCGACTGGATATGAACGTTCGGCTTCTTTCGATAGAAACAAAGCGATCGTTATTTTCCGATAGGAGGTCAGCTGTTTCCGACTGCTTTATCTCGACAGGTAATAATCGATCGATTTTTAAAGGATTCCGATCATTTATCAGCTGTTTCCGGTCAGAAATGTGTTATTTTCAAGGTACAAAATGCGCGATATCTCAGCTAATATAAATGTGTTTTTCAAAAACAAGACATATTTAGAAACGGGAAACAATGCTCTTTCATTATCAATAATAAAAATATATGTAAGATCTGTAGTTTTTAAAAAAGTTTATGGAAAAAACCGACGTTCCATAAATTCACCGACGCGGGTTCTATGTACTATGACAAATACATTGATGTTCTGTAACAAAATGGGGGAAAATACGATAAAAATGTTCTCTATTCGTCATTTTTAAAGTAGCATTGTGTTCACAAAACCGATCTAGCCAAAATTACTCGCCTGAATATCTCTTAAAATTTTAAAACTTAAAATTGGTTTAGAGTCATGACTATTTGAGTTTACCGTCACTTCGACAGTATTTCAGTCATATAGCGACGTCCAGCTAATAAGAGGTGGAGGAAGACCCAGAAATGCACAGAGGCATCCGGTTAGAACCATCGACCAGCTGGAAGGCTTCCTCACATGAAAATCCGAATGACCCTGTTGGGATTCGAACCCACGCGGTGAGGGGCTCTCGGCCACGGAGGCCCCTAAAATTGGTTTAGAAAGGTGTTATACCAGCGCAATCGCACGTAACTTCGAAGACTTACCACGTGCTAAAATGGAATTGTCCTAAAGTTCATGTGTTAATGGCAACATCCCATTACCGGGAAGTCGATAAGTTTGATCCCCTGCCGCGACATACAAAATGAAAGTCTTTCCTGTACATGAGGGTCAGAACTGCTTGATTCAGCATCAGGATAATGTGATGTGGTGTGATATTGCAGGGAGGCTGCATCCCACCTGGTTTATGTCAACAATGTTTTTGAAAGACTGGAATACAATCCTTGGGATTAAGTGCAAACCAAATAAAAAATGAAAACAAACACGCGTTCTATATAATGATACTTTACAAAATTTAACATGGGCATGCGATACCGGCTAGCAAAAACCCGAAAGACAAATTTTCATACATGTACAATGTATGTGGTTAAAATACTCACTGAAACTAACCATATATCTTCTTAATAAGGTAAAGTCCCTGTAATGGTTCTGCTACGTCTTGGATCGCTTAACCTCTACCAAGATTACCAAGGTACCCTAATGAAACATTAGGAAACCTTGGTTTTCTCCATAAAAGGCAATGAAGTCCGAAATGTAGCGGAACCATTACGGTGACTTTACCTTAAAAGGGTATCACACAATTGCTATAACTGCATTTCTTACATACAAAGATAGTAAACATTCCATATAAAAGTATTCATTTTATATGTTTTGGGCGTATGCTACAATTTACCATAGCATTCGCAATGTTTCGGACATGTTAAGTGTTAACATATTTCGGGTACTCTAAGTTTTCGGATATAAACTGTCACAATGTCAGCACAACTACGCTTAAAAGGTTGTTTCGCCAGTATAGGACGTATGTCTGTATTGACCACAATTAGTTTTCAATTGTTTAATTAATTTCAAATAATTAAGAATGTTTATCTGATTATACAGTTACCACAGAAACAGCTCAGTAGCTCCTAAATGAACCCGGTGACCTTATCATTTTTATCAAGCAACCACTATGCAATATCAACAAGAAAAAGAAAATAATCCATTGAAATATATTCTGTTAAAAAAATGCTTTAAAATGAAGCTATTTTTCTGTCTTTTCCGATTTTTTTTCTTCATTTCTGTAAAAATGAAGAACATTGTATCTGAGGATATTAAAACCATTCATTCAGATAGATTGAACAATCACAAATTAATTATTAGTATGTGTGCCTCCTATCTGTAAAATTCTTATTTCTTTTCTAAACAGTTACAATTGGCATAAAAACTCGAGTGGTGACCTATCATTTTTTTTTTTTTTTCATTTTCGTATTCAACACATTTTTTTAACATAACATTTGTGAAAATCAGAAAATTATATTGAAGAAATAAATAACTGAGCATATGCCCATAAAGAAACATGCTGGAATTTACTTGCTAAGATAAAGAGCACAAAGGGAAACGAATAGGTTGTATTCAATAGCTTCTTGTGATATTGTATATCTTAAACGTATGTAAAATTTACAAATACTTATCTAAAATACTGAGATTCTCCAATGAACAAGCTAATTAAAATGATATAGAGGGTAATTGTTGGTTCCAGTGAAATATTATTTTTAATTCATCTCCTGAGGAGAAAAGTCAATATTTTCACTCACTCGATGAATTTAAAAATAATATTCCACTGTAACTAACAATTTTTCTTATTTAATGACTTTCTAAGACGCTTTACTCACTGTTACTAAGTTAATCATTAAGGTAATCATTAATTTTAACCTGTGGGGAGCCCCAAATTCCCGACGTCGCATTAATCATTATTTGCTCTAAAAATAGTCCAATAAATGAACACAAAAAAGGGTGTGATTAACATTTCTTTCAGGTATTTCTTGAAGAAATTTCATTTCAATTTAGAAATCAATTTTGAAATGTCTTGAAAAAAATACGATAGTGTCTTTTAGTAGTCCCATTATAAAACAGTGAAAATTATAAATACATGTATGGTAATTTTGACTGTTTGAAACAGTGAAATTACCATATTTAATTCACTGATATTTCCCTATAATCAACCGAAAAGAACTTTCTACCATAATGAGTAATTACAAGTGGCAAATATATAAAAGATACTGATTTCTCCATAAAATGATAAAAAATAAAATACTTAGCGGTAGGAAGTACAAATTCTTAATCAGAAACACATATCGTCATTCTTGATTTACAAAATAATTAAGTATTTTTTAGATTTACTTACAGAATCGCATATAAAATACAATAATTAAGTTTGCTAAAACAGGATATTTGTTAGATTAATATCCAGGTCATTGTCCAGCAGATACTGTAAGTTAAACTAAAAACACTGAAACAATGGGAAAATTGAAAGCTCCAGGCTTTCCCCTTGATCTGGACATATTTCCTATAGAAAGCTTTTACTATTACTAACAAATGTAAAATAGTTAATGCATTATGTGCTTAGGTTTGTGACATGCTTCATTTCTTATCATCTGCGACATTATGAGGGCGTGAGTGAATTGACCCAAGTTCGGAATAGGTCATACTGGCGTGCAAGCGCACTGGCTTCATCCGGGTATGCGTGTATACATTCTTCACAGGCATGTACGCCATGTCCATGGAATTGTTGCTGTTTTGGTTTCTGTTCAGAAGCGACTGCATCTTTTGGTCCATCGGCCGTACTTCATATAAATTGTTGGATTGCAGATGTGTACTTGCGGTCCCTTGCACTGATTGCTTTGTTACAGAGTGGCGTGGTCTAATGTTTTCATTGGCTTCAAAGATGTCGTCTGCGACCATATCATTAAGGAGAGACACTGGAGAGGTCTTCATCGAAGCAGGGATTTGGAGCATGCCATGTTGCTGCTGACCTAAATTGTCTTCTAGAAATATCTTAACCTGTCCAGGACTAAGTATAGGCAGTTCTTCCTCAGGACTGATCTGAAAAAAACAAAACAACAACGTGCAAATGCATTATTAATCTAAATGGGATATGTCCTTCTTCATCTCAGTATACCATGAGTTGTTTATGAGGATGCTTGCTGGAAATTTACCGATTGAAACCCAATGGTCCACACTTGTCGCAAAGGCATTCATGGACCCACAGCATTCTTAAGGCCAAATATTAAATGTGTGTAAAGATAAGTACTTTTCGTATACTTTTTTTTCATATTACAAATTATTGATAAGTTTAATCTCAGATCTCAATAAGCAATTAATACAGGAAACAAACAAACAAAATGTTGTTATTACAATAAAACCTGTCTTAAGCGGCCGGTTATTGTAACAACTATAAGTGGCTGCTTAGGTTAGGTGGCCTCTTCATGAAGGTAAAATGTTAAAAAAATATATATATTCCAGAATCTTTAAGTTGACTACCTACAACGGGCAGTGCGATGTCATGTACTCGATTCTTGACTGCAGCATGATAGTGTAGTGATAGCTTCCTGCTTGGCGTTCAGCATAAAAACAGGATAGTTCCATGACTAGTTGGCTCTGTGTCAGGATAATGTGACTGGGTGCGATATCATGCCACATGTCTATGGTGTGATACTTCAGTGTGGCAGCACTATGTCTGTTTCAAGCAGACTTTGTCTACAGCTGATTGAATTTCTGTCAATGGGACGTTAAACCAACAAACAAACAAAATATCATTCCATGAAATTTATCTTTAACTCCAAATCAAACGATGCTTTCACCTGCACTGAAATCTTTTTAAGCATTTGAAGGACCATGCTTACAATTTAACGATAGATGAATTACATAAGATAAAATTTCACCAACATGCTGGAGCACTCTAGTGTAACAGGAAGTTTATGGCTGAAAATGTCGGTTTATCACAAAAACCGTACACCTTTTCCAGGAAGTAAACTTACCTGTTTAAGGAGGTCGCGCTCCATGTCTGCATCTATACCACATAAAGTTTGGGTGTCGCACTTCTTGTGCACACCATCCAGGTCTTCCATTCTGTAAAGAGACAATTAGGAAACACAATAAATGCATATTGCCTATTCGCACTCCATGGAACGTAACTATGTCACCGATCAGGCCATCACGTGATCACAAAACTGGGAAACCTAGTTAATATCCATGCACCTTACTGACTGAATAAATCTCTCCAAACTTCAAGGCAGTTATCTCCCGTTACAAGTGTCATTATCTAAATGCTATTAAACATACATGTACATTATTATTGAAAACACCAAACTATTTAAAAAAAATGAAACAATTTGTTTGGTATTATTGCGATCAGTTTTCTTAAAGTATCAATTGATTCGCGCAGTGGCGTTGTTACATGGGTGATTAACGTAGAAAAATAAGGAATGAATATATGTTCACAACTAGTTATGCTAAGGCAACATGTCAAGCCCGCGTCCTTAAGTAAAGCTTGGAGAAATGGACCGGAGACGAACATAATAAGCTATATATCATACAAACATTCTACATTTTTAATTATTTAATTCCCCTGCAACGCTAGCATATCTTTTTTTTTTTTTCAAAATAGATTTCTTCTTGTAATTTACAGTCATCTTCTGCAAAATTTGAAGAAAAAAAAAAAGAAATACATTTACAAATAATTTTCGGTAGAGCTTCTGTTCCGTTCAATCATTATAACCCTAAATATTACTTCGTGTACTTATTAAAGCAGCTTATTCAAAGATGGTCATTGGCGAAGGACCTGATTTTAACTATGTGTGTGTATTAAGTCTTTCAATAGTCAACATCATTTTACATGATCACCCTTCTGTGATAATATATACATGTAAAAAAAAAAATGGGTGGCACGAACGGTATTGAACCTATATTTAGAATCATTAAATATATATAAGAATTTCTATTTTCAAGTGCCGTTACAAGACTGATTTAATTTCCTCACAACGCATGCGCGCTTCACAGACTGGACCTACGAGTTCACTACCCGGACTATTTAAGACGCCATATTGCGGAACGTGTTACGTGATATCGCATTCAGCTACTTCGGGATTGCCGTTTTTTTTTTTATATTTAACCGATTTCTTAAATATGGTGGCATATTTCTGCCAGCCACTTATCCACTTTGCTATGTCGAAACTTTTCTGAAAAATTGTCACTTATTCAGTTAGTATCTGGCAAGAAGAAAACTTTCGTGTTATCCTCTAAGGTATCTATGTTGGCATATTTCTGCCAGCCACTTATCCACTTTGCTATGTCGAAACTTTTCTGAAAAATTGTCACATAGTCAGTTAGTATCTGGCAAGTAGAAAACTTTCGTGTTATCCTCTTAGGTATCTTAACAGAACAAAACTGCCTGTTAGTGCCCACTACTGCCAGCCATATATTCACTTAAGATAACTTGGTATCTCGCCTTTTTTCAAGTTAGTCAGTTAAATTATGTGGATAACAAGCATTTTTTCACATAATTATCTGGAAAAAGGCATGATATCCAGTTAAAATAAGTGAATATGTGATTGGCAGTAGTGGGCACTAATAGACAGTTTAGTCCTGTTAAGATACCTAAGAAGATAACTTGAAAATTTGCTACTTGCCAGATACTAACTGGATATGTTACAATTTTTCAGAAAAGTTTCAACATAGCTAAGTGGATAAGTGGCTGGCAGAAATATGCCACCATATTTAAAAGAATTTGTTTACCCGTGCAATGTGACCCTCTATTCACGAGTAAGTTTGCCTGGAAACAAAGACATTTACGAGAGTGAGTAGATTTTTTTCTACCGATCATTTGTAAACGAGCTGCTTTCAATACTAAAATGTCACAACGGTGGTTCCTTAATTGAGTTTCATTACCTACAAATTTTCATTATGTTGTTTAGAACTTGATTATTGTTCCGCCATTATAATTAATATATTAAACCCATGGCTACTGTATGTGTATACATGTATACCGGAAAAGGCATATTTGTAACCTCGCGATATTCTTCGGCAAGCTCTGAATGGTGGAAAAAGTCGAGGTTGTCCGAATGCAAATAAGGCAGATATGTACTTACTTGTTTAGCATGTTTTCCAACTTATTATTGTCAATAAACATTTGCCCCGTGACATTTAATTTCTGCTTCTCTTCGAGCGCATGAATATCAAACAGAATTTCTGTCAACCTCTTGGACCTCACATTTCCATTAAGGGGAAGTAATTCTCCTGCAATCAGTCGGCGGACGGTACTGTTGAACGTCTCCTGGAAGATCTGATTCTGCATGTCTTTCTTCTCGGACCAGATACCTGATCAGGTCAGACATATTGAAGGTCAGAAATGGTCACTTTATAATAATACTTAATAGATCTACATTTTATCAAGAAAATTTGTAGAAGAAAAAACCTCCTTTAACATCAGCACACTGCGAATTGAAAGATCAGGAAATATTAATAATAAAATTTTCATTTCTGACTCAAATTCCACCAGCAATACTTTTCATTAATTACATAAATCATAGAAATGATAGAATCACATTCAACTGTATTTTTGTTTTTGACATAATTATACATTTTATAAGGAAATGGCAAAAGTAGTCACCTCACTGACATGCAATATTCGTTAAGAAATGTAACGTCTAGGCATTTTATCTTAAGAGAATGGATAAGTATAATAGTATTCCTTAGTGTTTGGGCCAGTACTTGGAACAACTGGAGGTTGGTGGATTATGTAGCTGTCGTAATTTATATTAATTAATTATATCAAAGATTTATAGCTTTCAACTGGACTCTGAAAATCATTGCATAATTGTATGGAATTAAATCTGTACAAGCGTTAGGATTTTTAACATCAAGCAAATGTGGAGTAGCCCAAATCAACAAGGGAAACTACTCCATTGTGAATTTCTAAAATGTTACAGCCGTGTTAAAGCTCTTGACGTGAGTCTTCTCGACCCAAAACGGCGTCCTTCACGTTTTCGTGTTGCTATTCAGTAATTGACTGTATACGTAGATACTATTTCTTTATTTTACTCTATTGATTAAACTATAGTTATAGAACTACTTGATACGAAAATAATAATAAAAATAATATTAAAACACACAAAAATCAGCATTAGAAACGTTGATAATGAACGCACTCTTTTGACTTGAAACAAATATTAATTACCTAAACATTTAGAAGTGTATGCACGTCAGAATGCGGGGGAGATGGTAACTACTATACCTGGAACCGACTTAACATGCATAACATAGTGTTGAAAATAACGCTTTGCGATGTTTCTGGCATTATATGATTTTTTTTTTTTTTTTTGCAAAATCCGTTAATTTTCTGTGTGGTGGGAAAACTGCTCCCTCATTTTCAATTTCTTTATGTACTTGTAACAGTTTTATGGTAAACCCCCAGATTATATCTGTGTGTTATTTTGTATCCTTTATAGCAAATGTACCTACCTATAACTTTCTCCCTGCGTTCAAATACCTTCTCAAATAATATTTTCCTGTACTTTGCATGGCGGTCTGATTTTGCCAGTGTTTCTTTATTCCTCTGCTTGCTTTTTTTCGATATATTCTTCTGTATTTTCTTTTCTAGTTCCTTTTCCTTTGCTAGACATGCTAAAATACAGAAGATCATTGTTGGTTTCAGTGGAATATCATTTTTAATTCACCAAGTAAGGAGGAAAATCAATATTTTCATGAGTGGCGCAGCCGATTTAAGTCGGGTTTTCTGATAAAGATGTTAATGGCCACCTGCACAAAATAGACAACCTTTTAAAGCCGCAAGTTTTCACTTCAACGAAAACCAGCTCCTTGTAGTACAGGGTAAAAGGCTCTAAGGTATAAGCCCCCTAATACCCATATTCCATATCTTGTCACTGGACAGAAATATTTCTATGAATCTTTGTAACTTTGAAGACATCCAGAAATAAAAAAAATCACCAAGAGTGTTTTCCAGGTTTAATTAGATGAAAGGAAGATAATCTGTGTTAAAGTTAGCACTGAAGTCTATGAGAAATATACAATTTCTGTAAATATGAAAAACTGAATTTGATTTTCGAGGAAAACTCACCGTAAAAAGATGCATTATATGATTCTGTTTCAATTTCATGAAAACATCTAAACTTTACCGTAGAAAAATGGAGGAAGTCACTTTTTTTTAGTTTTCAGGGGAGATAACTCATGACGTCTAAAATTATCAAGGGGAGTTAATAAAAGAATTTCTGTCATATGTCATAACATGTCAATTTGCCTTTAAGATTTCCATTGATTGACATTTTAAATGCTTATATTGTGAAGTATTATACATGGTTTTGATGAAATTGATGGCTATTATGGGGCATGTATCTTAGCTAAACCAGCGTGGTTTCGCACCCTAGCACCACCACAGAAGCTAGCTTGGTGTTGCAAAACAACTGGGGAATACTTCACTTTGATCAGTAAACTTTACTTTTAATCAAAAATGATATTGGTTATAAATAACTCATCGGTCGTCCTTATACTTTCTCCTCTAAGCACACCGTTGTAGCATTGTAAAGTATGACATCACAACGTACCAACGTAGACAGATCGATAGAAAACAACTTTATTTCTCTTCTGTCGACAATTTTCTTGTCCCTTTGATTGGCTAGTTACGTAAGAAAGGCTTAACTGCATGTACATGGTACCAGAAAGCAAATTTTCACCTTTGAATTCAGCCATGACGTTGGTGTATTGTTCCGGTGACACCTCGTGATAGAAGTGAAGCCATGTCTTAAGCTCGCTTATCTGAGTCCTGGAATCCATTGCCAGGAACCGGTGTATAGACGAGTTCTCGCTAGAGCCCGAGTTATTGTTCTTCTTCGGGGCTGTAAAAGATCATAGAAATAGTCGTCATTGAATGTAACTACAATATAACAATATATTGTAATTATATAAATGATACACTAAACTTGATATTTATTGTACTATATAAAAAATCTGAAGTACATTCCCCGGCGACAAAACGGTTAATATGTCCAAATTGAAAGCGAGGATTGAATACCGCGACAAGATAGCACGGTATCCCAAGGAGTCAATATAATTCAATTAAGTGTGATATCATGCCACTAGTGTCTGACATGATATCGAACAATGCCCTATACGGTTTGAAGACGACTTAAGGAAAAGTCCCTGTAATGGTTCCGCTACGTCCTGGACCACTTAACCTCTACCAAGATAACCAGTGTACCCTAATGAAACATTAAGAAACCTTGGTTATTTCCGTGAAAGGCCGTGAGGTCCGAAATGTAGCGGAACCATTACAGGGACTTGATACTCATATTTGAACCTAATATACTGTGAAATCATTAATTTTCGAGGGACACTAATTTTCGTTGATTTCGTAGTGGGTTTTATCTAAGAACATTAATATCCACGAAAACTTGTCATTCATATAGACATCACTTTTTCTAGAATATTGATCCACGAATAAATGCATCCGCGAAATTCCCTTACGTGCAGTATATTAATTAACGAAATTTAATGTCAACGAAAATTAATGATTTTAAAGTAGGGTAGTACTTAAGTATTTCCTCCCACCCCCATACGTGTTCTGAGTATTTGAATTTTACCGTAACTGAGGTACTGATTATGGACGTAAACGTTAGACACAGCAAATTCAATCCAGATTTTTTTTTTTTTTTTTTTTGGTGTTGTTAACAACAATATAAATGCATGCATTATTATTGATTTTAAACTTTGTTGTATACGAGGTTTGAAAGAAAAAAGTATGTTACTTCAACCACCAACTTATTTTCATAAAAGTCAAATTAAAACATACAAGATTTTAGGTGTGAACAAATGAAAAACTGAACAATTGTTTTTGGCACAATAGAAGAATCTGACAGTAAACCGCTGCGTTAAGAACAAAGGTAGTCAACGGACATAAATGCGTACGCTGTGAAATATAGAACTAAAGGGGCAAAACTTTGATCCGTCACATATTAATTATATATCATTTACTTCCCTTCGTAAGACACGTTTTTTGATTGAGTTTTCAGAAGACAACGAGAATAAATTGTTGAACTGTCCCCCTAAATTACAAAAATATTTTGCTTAGCGTGGTAACAGTGAAACATGTTTCAATGTGATCAGTGGTGAAAATTTACATTCCGTTTGAATAGCATGTTATATCAAATGGTGAAAACTTAGTGTTGGCAGACTTTGTGTGAACTTAACAATGATATTTGATGCAACAACAGACTCAAGAATTGTCAAAAAAAAAAAAAAAAAAAAAAAAGGTGTGATGAGACTCAAGTATAATAGAAATTTGTTTCAAAATGTGTGAAAACAGTAAATGACATTTGCCACTGCGGGAACTTATTTGTGTCCCAAAATTATATTAACACCCATCCCTTCATTGTTGATTTGTCGTTTGTCATTTCTGTTTGAACTTCCAAACAGAAAATGAAAATACATCCCTGAGATTAATCGGATCCGCTAATTATACTTAAAAACCCATAGATTAAAATCAAAACAAATACCATGGAATTTTAAATGAATCGTATTTATGGTATAAATTATTCCTGGAAAAAAAATCATCAACATTATGCTTAATTCCTTCCCATGGCTATCACCGAAGGTAATGAATACCCCCGCCACACCGCCACACCACACTGACACAAAGAAAGGGACC
>CM037789.1:47708668-47758668 GCA_021229015.1 Solen grandis | reverse complement strand
GCGTAATAAAAAACGTTACTTGTTTACACTAACCTGACCGACCCTAGGTTTTTGTACCGACCCTAAACCTTTTTACGTGGCATTCGGGCTATTACGGTTGCAAAACGCTATTTTTCGTCACTTCCTCTAACAAAAATAAGGACAAATAGGGGAAAAAAAAAAAAATAATAAAAAAACGACATACCGACCTTTTTTTCGGAGATGTTAGTGGAAACAAACAACTTTTTTTTTCATGGTTGTCTTAACCTTATCCTTTTTTATTGATTGTTTACACGGATATGAAATATAAATACATGCATGTATACAATGTACATATAATGTTTAAAGGGAACAGTATGTAGATATGAACCGGATGAGCCTCGTGTTACAGCGACGATGGGCGGACATGTCTCTCCATGAGGGTACAACCGTATTTCTAGGTATGGAATGATCGCGTATGTTTGCATTCATAATGTCTATACATTTGTAACAGCTTTCCGTTCTCTATACATGTGTCATTTCTTAGGTTTTTACAACGTCAAGACAATGGGCCTTAACCTTTTTTTTCATATACTCTTTTTTTTGTGGATTGGCAAATAGAGCAAACCCTGGAAAGGGCTTTCTGATCAGGCCCTCGATTATGTGTTTGCTCATACACTATTGTAGCATAGATTCTACATAGTCTGTATGGGAAAAAAAATTCAGTAAATTAATATTCATCGATTCATACATTTTTAAATGAATATTCATGAGGTAAAGGGTTACCTTTTAAATACTGACCATTTGTAACGATTAACTAAAGTGTACAATTTCAAAATTATCCTACATCTGAAGACTGCCCTGTCCTTTTTCGCTGAGTTCCATCGAAAGCATTAATAAGGTCAATTTGTGACTTCCGCAGCAGTACAGTAACGAGTGCGCAATGACCCCATGCTGCATCAGTGATGCTTTAAAACACGATATGTGCAGGAAGAATATAGCATACAAGAAACTTTACCCAATGAAACACAAACAGGAAGTTAAATGATGGGGGAAAATAACAGTTTACCCTTTCCCATACCATGTAAAGCCAAACTCACTTGAAATCTGAAAAAAAAAAAACTGATATAAACGGTGTATGATTTATCTGATAATAAAATTAATATATCTGATAATGTAGTGTTTTAATTGATACATGGTAATGCGTATCAATGCATAATGTTCACCTGAAAGTTTATATGTCCCCATGGTCACGTGAGCTACCGCCCCGTAACTGTGAGGTTGTGGGTTCGGTACTCGGCAACACAATACCAAAGTCATTAAAATGGGACTGGTATGTCTTCATTGCTTGGCGCTCAGCAATAGATTAGTTCCAAGAATGCTTGGACTGAAGCCAGGGTAATATGACTGTGTGGAATATCATGCCACATGCCAACGACTGAGGCAGCTGTCTCATGTAGACGCAAGTCCCCGAATGACTGAAATACTATTGATGGGCCTTTAAATCGAAACAATCCAACAAACCAACCAGATTTTAACCCTGCTTAAACATTACCATCATTTACAGTAAAATGTTTGTATTTGAGCCATATTAAATTAATCACCATTTATTTACCTCATGTTCTTAAACTTTTTGAATGATAGAAAAAAATGCATTTTTTTTACTGAGCTATTCTTGAAGCACTAAAATCGAAGTTCAGTTCTCGCGCAGAAAAATGTCGATTTTTTTTCTTTGTTTTTAACAACTTAACCACTGTCATTTACATTTAAAATTATATTAATGTGTCTACTGTGCCATTTCAAGGATGTACAATTGAATCGTCCCCGACTGCCACATAACAAAATATATACTCATATTTTTTAAGCTTGGCGCTGAGCTTATACTGATTAAATCAGGAACATTTGACTATATTTGTAATCCTGCCACCTGTCTATGTGTAGCGTGATACAATACAAATAAAGTCCTCAAATGGCGGAGACGAAAAAGGAAAAAAAAATGCAGTTCAAAATACATTCAAAGTGAAAGAAACACCATTTTGATGCTTATATATTATTCAAAACGAAACACTGCACCTGCGTTTATATACGTATAATAAATAGAGTAATTGATAGATCAGGATCTGATATATTATACATAGTATAGTAGAATAAAGTAGAAACAATAGGCAGGAAAACAAAGATACGTTGATAAAGGTACGTTGTGTGTGAAATTTAACTATACTCATATGTGCATAGCACTGAACCTGGTGTTTATGACGTCATTCTGGGCGGTTGGACTGGCCTTCCTGTATGTGGACGTATACGGTCGACCTCGCTGGATGTTGAAGTATAAAATACAGCCCGGAAAAAATCAACCGGTTCCCTAGCAAAGTTACTAATGAGAGAGAGAGAGCGAGAGAGAGAGACCTCATATATGTTTCATTCACCGACACCCTGCATTAGATACTTTGATAGTAGCTCTAAGTCAAAAGCTTCCAAAATCCATCTCAAACTTCCTCTTTGCTGCAACTGTATATGTTGTGGGACGGTTTCTTAGCTTACCCCCGGAATCTTCCGCATTTACGTAAAAATCGCTTATTTCAAAGGTCCAAGAAATATGAAATGCTATGATATGGCGCTGAAATGCATGCTGTTGGATAAAACGCTATAATACGATGTTATAAATATTAGTAATCGTTTGTATTTTAGATTTCATTAAATTCATCACAAGCGACGCGAAGCGGAGCGCTGCGATAAATGTGTAAAATTTAGAATATAAACAGTAACACATTTATAGTTTGACCTCACATTATGGAACCGCTTCCCGTTTCATTGAAAGTTTCAAGTAATGGTTCACAATCAGTGTCGTTGGGTACATGACAAAACATGGCGTCAGTCGGTTGTGAATCCATCGGTACTTGGAAATATTCTGTAGAAATGGGTGAGGTGTTCCAAATGACATGACATACGCAGTCGCCGCCGTAACTAGCTCCGCTCAGTCACGTGACGTAAGCCCCATACCATCATATTTTCTACATATCAAATCGGATTCATTTTACGCGATATGTTTCTTAAATTTGAACTAAATACACTTGGAGCGTTTCATTAAACGATTGAGCGGGACAGCGAAACAGCATTGTTCTTTATGGTATAGCTTAGTGGATCTTACACTTTTAGCAGTCTTATACGGCATGGTATAATTTTATATAAAGCGAGGAACGGTAGAACTCGAAACTACCGGGTTACATTATGATACATATAATATTATAATATAATAATAAAAAAAAACGCACTTGCATATTTAAAAATGGCATTTATATTTTAATTTCATAACTTCTAAAATATTTTATCTCTATCTGTTCCATGAACTCTACAAATTTCTGTATCACGTGAATTTGAACGAACTCCTAACAAGTTTTATCATTTTTGATAGATCAATATACATATGTTTTTTTCAAAACCAAATGAAGATTTTAATTTACAGGAGTATTGTGATTTAGAGATTGAATCAATAGATTTATTCCATTCCCTAATAAAATGATCACGTAAACGACGCTTAAATGTTGCTAAATAGGGGACTGAATGAAGAAGAAAGAAATTCTCCCCGTATAAAAAGTTTCAATCATTTTATTAAATGAGAAAACAATTATCTTCTTTTATAATTATTATAACAAGTAATAATGTTGTATCTTGTATCGGGGGGGGGGGGGGGGGGGCTAATATATGAATATAAAGATATAGAGTTTTGAATGGATATAGGATATATTTCATCGACAATTGATAGTTTTATATTTTTCACAATCGCGAAATACAATATGTATTCCATATCCACTTGATATACTAACACATTTACACTTTTATTGTATGCTAACTGATGGTGTATTCGACCCTGACCACACGCGGATAAATATACATGTATGTGAATGTTTGCAAAGGAAGGCAAAGAGTAAAAACTAGAATGCCACCAATACATTTACACCAAAATCAGCTCCATTTATAATTAAAAAAAGTAGTTTCGACGGACCTATATCACTCACAGTGTGGATGGTATCAGTGAATGAAAGGAATTCTTTCTCATTGATAGAAAACTGTATTTCATCAGTTACTTTAAAATCATTCGTTGACATTAAATTTCGTTGATTATGGACCTAAATGAATTTCGTGGGTATATTTATTCGTGGATCTTTTCCCCCTATAAAACGTGAGGTCTATAAACGGGACAAGTTTTCGTGGGGATTACTATTCGTGGATAAAAGCCTCTATGAAATCGACGAAAATTAGTGTCCCATGAAAATCATTGATTTCACATTAGCATAAAATAGAATATCAATCCTTTTATATGATTCCAAAAACAGGTGGATCATGAAAGCGGTGAAGCACCTTCTCGACCAACTAACCATAAACTATATACTGGTTGGTCTGCCCTACGCTGTCCTGCACTATGTCCTGCATACACTCAGGGGAAGTAACCTGTCTTTCGACCTTCCTTCAGTCAGCGAACTGATTATCCACCTTGCCGTATGCGTCATAATGGAGGAAATCACATTTTATTATTCACACAGGTAAGAGAAATTATTGTTTACTTGTTTGTTGGGGTTAACGTCCCCCCGACATTTTAGTCATTTGGAGACGATGTCCACTTGAGACAGATATAGTTCTGCCGCACTACAGTATCACGACGGCATGATACCTCACCCAGTCATATATTATCCTCTCACCAGGCCAACTAGTTCTGGAACTACCCTTGTATGATGTGTTAAACCAGTGTCATTTTTTTTTCAACTTTGGTATGTTGCGGCAAGAGATCGAACCCACCACCTCCCGCTTCCAAGGCGGAATTATTTCTTGGTTTTCACTTTTATATTCAGTGTCTTCTCGTCTGTATTGTATACCTCTTATTATGATTTGAACTTCAAGCTTCGAAAACGATGGGAATGTTTTAGATATCAATATATTCATGTACATTAAATTTCATTGATACAGAGACAAACTTTAAATGCATGGACATGTGTCTTTTGAATTGAATGAATTAAAGTTAGCAAAGATTCACCAAAGTGTGGAGGCGTTAGGTAGGATACTGATGATTGATATTGAACTTTTAATTTCAGTTATGTGTTATAAGTGAATTAAAAAATATCGAAATCTTGGACCGCAAGATTTCTTTTTGAATTTCTGGAATGCCGGCGACAAATCATGCATTGATTTGTATTCTTCATCTCATGGTTCGCCAGTCCATTATAATGATGACATTTGAATAAATGAGCCAAATATACCAAAATTGTTCATATTTTAATTTGAGAGTATTTTTGTTCACATTCATTCATGAGTTTTATGAATTCCAACTAGTAGGTCAGCAATTTTTCCACAGAATCTTCATTCGAACTTCTTCTACAAAAGAATACACAAACAACATCACGAGTGGACCGCCCCCATCGGCATCGGCGCCGTATATGCCCATCCCCTGGAGTTTGCCTTTGGTAACATCTGGACCATTGCGTCCGGACCTTTGTTGATGGGTAGTTGCCTAGTAACGTCGTTTCTTTGGATTTCCTTGGCAACAGCAGTGACCTTAATTCACCACAGCGGGTACCACCTCCCGCTCCTGCCATCCCCGGAATTTCATGATTATCATCACCTTAAGTAAGTCACGTGGTCTTTATTACAACTATTATTGACTTCTACTATTACTACTACTACTTCTACTACTGTTACTGCCACTACAAATGTTGTAAACACCTCTTCGAATGATACCGCCTCTTCTTTATTTACTGCTATACAACCACATCTACCAATCATCTTTTCGACCAGCTCCTTCTTGTCAAGGGTGTTTTTCTTGTTCAAAAACGTGAAAGATAAATACGGTAAATTATTCATGATACCTAATAATTTGTAAAGCTATCCAAATCTCTTGAACAATTAATAATGGTAAAACTGTATAGCTGATATATTAAACCAGTTACGTGTACATGTATTAAGTCTATGTGTGATTGTGAAGAAAGAGACAGGACAGACAGACAAACAGAAACGTGGGCAGCGGATAAGATTTATTGATGTCAGATGTATGGTACAACTTGTCCCTTACCAGGATCCCAAGAGTCTATGTTTTAGTCTCCAGATTCTGAAATTTAAATTAGTCATTTTTTCTTTTTATAATGATTAAGTTCATGTAAACAGCATACTTTTAATTAATTATTATATTTACATGTAAAGAAAAATGATTGTAGCCACTGAAACATGAATAGATTTAGAAAAGTATGGCTTTGAACATTTGCATTTCATGAGTCGAATTAGGGCCTGGTACCACCAAATGCCATTAACACATTTATTAAGCCTTGCTCAGGACGTCATTTAAAATTGTGTTGCAAGTTTAGGATTTCGCCTTACAGTAGGTAACTGACAACCTTCCTCTCCACAGGTTTGTGGGTAACTACGGAGTTCTGGGAGTTCTTGACAGATTGCACAACACCATGAATCCCCAGTTCTTGAAGAGCAAGCAGTATCGACGACATACCTTTATTTTATCAGCTTCTCAGATGAAATAACGCCAGGCCGATACGACCCAACCTTCAGATTCCAGACTGTGATACCATTGGTGATTTTAATAAAAAAAATATTTTGTAGTAGTACAGGTCATTCTCATTTGTATCTCTGAACCAATCTCCACGCAGTGCTCCCCCTTGCACGCTCACTTAGGACGCGTTTATTGTACACAAACTGGGTTCGGTTTAAACTCGGTTTTAGAAACCGTATGTTTATTCTCTAAAACCATTTACGAACCGAAACTATCGAAACTACCCCCTTAGGCGGTTTGGACGGTTTGATATCCGAATATTGGGGCACTTCAACTGTAGAAACAGTGGCAACCATACTATCACTCTCTTACACATTGGCTTACATTAATTCACCTCTGTGGTGGGCTCACACGTCATCCAGGCCGTTGTTCAAATATTTAATTTGAAGGAGACTAGATAGGCTCCTTAAACTGTGAAATATATATAAATAGCACCACTGATCCTTATCGAAATGGTCATTAAAATTACAAATTATGAAAATAAAAAGCTGGCATTAAATTACGATATCCGGCTGAATCTGTAAAAAATTACATTTGCAGACGAGCGTTTGCGGATTGTTCCCATCGGCGAAATAAGGCAGAAAATAGTTCCAATAATAACAACCGTAATTAATATTTTACACACGTTTTATGATGATTCAAAAAGTATTTATTCAATGTTTCTATACTTTTGAACCGTAAAATTCACTTAAAACCGCGTTAAAAGAGTGTTTTCTGTTTTGACAAGATTCTTGTCATTGAGCACATTGCAGAGATGTTACGTGAGGACAACTCTGATAGGAGATTGCCATGCTATATAAAAATGGAAATAGTTAATATTTGGTTTTATTTTCACGTTTAAGTTTCCTGAAGACATTTTTAATATAATGTTTGTATGTTATGGTTATTCTGAAAATTTGAGAGCCGTAACAACACAAATTTAAAGGTGAAAATCGTAAGATGATCCGCCATGTTTTCAAAACCATTGAAAAAAACAACATTAATTCATGTTCTTACAACAAAACCATAAAAACTAATTCTAGTTTTCTCTTACTTTCAGTCAAACCAAAACCTTTAACTGAAACCAGTTTTTCTAACAAACGCGCCCTTCATAAATGATCTACAGCTGTAAGGGGTGGGGGGTAACTACTTGAGTTTGTATCTGAACATGTTATTTAAACCTTTACCTCGCTTTTAGGTATTGGCAAACAGAGAAGATCCAAATTAAATGTCTGATCAAGGTTTCCCCTGTTTGCTTTTCAGGTTTTATACAGTCTGCACGTCGAAGGAAAACCCATTGTTTTACATACCAGTTAAAATTTAATTAACTACATTGAGGTAGTTTTCGTCGACTGGAAAACAAGTTTATACAACTAGTACTAGATACGTCAACGGTTTAAGGACCGTGGTGCATATTTCGCATCTGGGCTAGTCTTGAAAAAAAAAATGCCCACAATGCAGGCATTGATAGAATCGAGTTCGCAGCTTCCAGGTTCGTGTTCATCAAAGCAACTCGTTCACAGATGGTCATTGACCAAGAACTTTTATTTCAACTATACGTGAGTATCACCGTATGGGAGCGACACCGGAAATTAGTACTAAGCGAAGCGAGAAAAAGTCGAGCGAAGCTTGGCCTAAGGGTAAATTTTATCGAAATTGTCACGTTTCTAAGAATCTGACATGCACTATCATAAATGTATTCATCCATAACAAGTTTTGTCGTCTATCAAACCTAAAATTATTCTGAAACACCGTCATATACTTTATATAGCTCTTAAAACATGTCATCTAGTACCGGCAAAAAGTTATATCTGTCAACTTCATTCCCTTTTAAATAGTTCGATTTCAGCTCAATAATAGCATGTCTGGTCAGGTTTCATCCGTCATAATCTAATACTTATTTAGATGTTAGTTTTTCCTAGTTTTTATTCTTATCAATTATGAAGCTGAAATGTATCTCTCGTTAAATTCCCTCTGTAGACTCTGATTTTATGACAACTATTAACAAGTTGAACTATTAATTAACTACATGTATTAATATTGTTAGTATTGCACGGTTGGTATTAATTAGAATTAATTTCATACAACAATACGTTAATACTTTTTCTAAATATTGTGTTTTATGTATAAAATAAATATAAATAAGTACAATGTAAGTATAAATTGCAAAGAAATTATGTCGTTTTTGTCATCGTCAAGTACCATTATCGCTTACGTGGATTACTGAAAAAAAATCTTAGTCAAATAAGTGCAAACACGGAGTTTGGTTACGTTATGTAAGATACATATATATATATATATGAAAAGGTTATCGTCGAATTATTTCAAGTACCGTATTCATCCAGAAAACACATAGCATCTCATTTTTTTTCAACTTTTCCTACTACATGATTAAGATATCGGTAACTTATAATGAAACGAAACGATTTAAACTTTTTTTTTTATTTCTCTTTTTTCTCTGTTTAAACCATCAATATAGACAATGTATTTTCTGGCTGATCTTAAGCTAAAATTAGTGCATTTGACTACACTAACCGTTTATCAGATGTGGTTTCTTTAGGTGTGTAAGAGTAGGAAAGAGGAAACAATAATAATTATCATTATAAGCAGAAGTGGCATAAGTCATAATAACAAGAGGGCCAAGATGGCCCTTGGTCGCTCACCTGAGAAAGATGATTGCTTAAGAAATAAAGATGCTTGAGTGTAAAAGTGAAATCTGGCATTTTTTATGGTGAAATGGGCATAACTCCTAAATTTACAAGTCAATATCAGTTATAATTGAACCCGATTGTGAGATTATGGGCATAAACATTGTCTTAAAGTTTAAAAATGATTGTTAAAAAAAGAAGTTGGAATAAAAAAAAATCTTCATTTTTGTATTAAAAGGGGCATAACTCCTGACCTAAATGACCCATCTCAGCCACAATTGAACTCAATCGAGACATTATGGTCATTAACAATGTCATAAAGTTTGAAGATGATTGCTAAAAAAAGGAAGATGCTAGAGTGTAAACAACGTGAAATATGGCTTTTTTTATATTAAAAGGGGCATAACTCCTGACCAAATTGACGGATCTCAGCCATAATCGAACTCAATCGAGACCTTATGGTCATAAGCATTGCCATAAAGTTTGAAGATGATTGCTCAAAAGATGAAGATGCTAGAGTGTAAACAATGTGAAATATGGCATTTTTTGAATATTAAAAGGGGCATAACTCCTGACCTAATTGATGAATGTCAGCCATAATCGAACTCAATCGAAACCTTATGGTCATAAGCATTGCCATAAAGTTTGAAGACGATTGCTCATGAAATGAAGATGCTAGAGTGTAAACAACTTGAAATATGGCATTTTTTGAATATTAAAAGGGGCATAACTCCTGACCTAATTGTATGAATGTCAGCCATAATCGAACTTGGTCATGATTTTATGGTTATAACATTGATAAAGTTTAAGAAATTGCTCATGAAATGAAGATGCTAGAGTGCAAACAATGTGAAATCTGGCTTTTTTGAATTTTAAAAGGGGCATAACTCCTGACCTAATGTTCCGATATCAGCCATAATCGAACTTGGCCGAGATTTTATGGTCATAAACATTGATTTAAAATTTTAAGATAATTGCTCATGAAATGAAGATGCTAGAGTGCAAACAATGTGAAATCTGGCTTTTTTGAATTTTAAAAGGGGCATAACTCCTGACCTAATGTTCCGATATCAGCCATAATCGAACTTGGCCGAGATTTTATGGTCATAAACATTGTTTTAAAGTTTGAAGATAATTGCTCATAAAATGAAGATGCTAGAGTGCAAACGAACAAATTGTGGACGACGGACGACGGACGGACGGACGACGGACATTCATCGATCCTAAAAGCTCATCCTGAGCACACGTGCTCAGGTGAGCTAAAAAGTAGTAAAAGAAGTACTAATAGTAGTAGTAGTAGCAGTAGTGGAAGTAAAAAAAGTAGTAGTAGTAATATTTAGTAGTTGGAAGTAGAAATATTCGATCACTGGTATCATTTACCTCTGCAGACTGATCTAGAACTATAGTGATTGTATTATAAGAAATTTGTTGTTCTTTATCGCCTATACGGATCGATACTTCCAAAAGGATCGTCTCTTTACAAACACAGGATATCCACACTAAAACAAAAACGTCCTTTATAGTCAACAAGCATTCAAATATATAATAAATTTGAATAAAACTAATGTAAATTACAGATTCCCCTGCAAATTACAGATCGCAAAATTCTATAAAATACTGATAGGCCCAAAGACGCTTTTAAAATCAATTATCTGGTTGCATCAATTTACTCCAATATATTTTACAAGATTTATATTTCAACAAAGGTCAATTTCTGACAGTTTAATGATTTGTGATAAGCCATTTCGGCTGAAAGGCAACCACAATTTGCGCTAGAACTATCTTTAAATAGTTCACAGCTTTAACATATAAAAAGAGGATAATAATCATACAAATTATTTCACCCGCAAAAATGCGTTTGTACCTATAGACTCAGGGGAAAACACGGACTCATTTCTTTTTTCTAAGCAGCAAAATGACTATTCATGTTGTCGCCAACAACAAGGCGACTTCTTCTTTTTGATCCCGAATACCCGCCACACGATATTGCAGAAATCAGCATTTATCACCACTGGACCACGTAGCCACTATACTGAATCAAAGACTTCTTCACAATTGCAAAAACGTATTATATTACTACTACTACCACTACATCTAAGACCTCATCGACGTATAGTTGAGCCGTCAGTGTGCCGTTGTCGACGATGTGCAGATCGGTCTTCCCCTGCATACTGACCCCTGCCCAAACCATAACCGAGCCCCCACCACACTGATCATGATTAGCTATGCATACTGGTGCAAACTGTTCGTTGGTCGTTCTCCACACCCGGGCACGCCTGTCTGTAAAGTCAATACAGAACCTTGACTCATCAGTGAAAAGTACTGGCGTCCAGTCGTTTAAGGTCCATGTTATGTGATCTCTGGCCCATTGAAGATGTGCTTGGATGTTATTGTGCGTCATTGGAACGCGATTGGCAGGTCGTCTAGCCCTTATGCCAACATCATGGAGTCGGTTCCGAATGGTTTGAGTCGAAACCCGAACCCCTGTTGCATTCTGGACCTCATTCTGGAGGGTTGTTGCGTTCATAAAGCGGAGGCGTCGTGCTTGAAGCACAATAAAACGGCCGACTGCATTCGTGGTAGCCCTCTGACGACATTCCCCATGTCTGTGAACAACATTCCCTTGCGTTGTTGTTGTTGTTGTATTGGGGTTTACCGTCGCTGCGATAGTATTTCAATCATATAGCGACGTCCAGCTAATTACAGGTGGAGGAAGACACAGAGGTACCCGGGTAGAACCACCGACCTACCACAAGCCAGCTGGAAGGCTTCCTCACATGAAAATTCCGAAGTCCCTACCGGGATTCGAACCCACAGCGGTGAGGGGCTGAGAGATTTGTAGTCCACGACTGGACTGTAACCGCTCGGCCACGCCCCCCCCCCCCCCCCCCCCTTGCGTTTGAAAGCGATTCCACATTCTCGCAACAACGCTCGGTGACACGCTAAGATGACGTGTAACGTGACGTTGGGACGCTCCTGCTTCAAGCATCCCAACCCCCTATTCATTTCTTCAACGATTAAACGTTTACTCAAACGATAAATCGCCATTTCATACAATTTTCAAGATGAAAGATTGAGTTTCAAGTGTAGGTCTAAAACATGTCCAAAAATACAGGTCGCCAAGCACCCCATTTAAGTGGTTATTGCTTTTCCCGTGCAAATTAACAGCGCTTTAGAGGAAAGAATCGATAACACAGTGTACTGCTATGTGTGGAATACACAAGCTTTACAAAAGCTGCAAACTTGGTCGTTTGTTATACAAATATAATTCAATAAATTAAACTTTGAAAAGTGATCCTTATCAAATTTTGAGTAGTATATATTCTATATCACCCTTTTTACAAAAAACATATATAAAATATAACATTGCATTAAAAATTACTCGTTCGTCACGGTTATAACAACAATACAGACGAAATTAAAATCTACTATGTACTCATTATAATTATGAGATACCACGTGACGTGATATATGACGTCATTTTAAGATATCACACTTCGAATCGGAAATACGTATAGGTTAGTTCATAGTTGCCTTTAACTAATACATATTTTTTCTTCGCCAATTTTAATGTGGTATAAGCGCATGTGAAGCAGTCGCGCGTTCTACACAAAGGCCCTAATTATGCTGATGTCAGATATACAGTATTTCCTAAAATTCGGGAAAACATTATTAATGATGTGCTTTTCGTGATAACAAACAAATGCTCACGACTTGAATGTTTGGAAATCATGTACACCCGACAAAAGATGCAAAGAGCACGATTTTTCGCTTCACATGCGCTATTTAGAATTGGTTGAGGAATAAAATTCTTACATCAGTTTTCTTTTCTGAATCGAGGCAAAATATACTGCTTAAGGTAGCTTGAATTGAATATGATTTTCACGCTGTAAAACTTTTCAAAGATGGCGAGCATTGATGTTATTAAAGCTGTTCTATTGCTCGTCAAATTTAGCATTTAACATGACCTCTATTTTCGTACATCGCAGGGATGAATTAACGCATATTTTAATCTTCGGCTATTAACGGCCTGTAAGCGGGGATTTATTATGTATACAAATCAAAGCACTGAGAGCACTGTCAGAAGCGAAAAATGAAATGTGTGAATTATTAAGTCAATCCCTTTACTTTTTGTGTGGTATGCATGCAAAAAATCGGGGAAGTTAACACTTATTAAAACAGCAGGTATGATAGATTATTTTATTTACTGGTCTCTGCCAAATTAAACAAAAATGGATAAGGAATAGTGGTTCTTTGTAATGATCCTCTCAATATGCTTGTTTGTTTGTTGGGTTTAACGTCCCACCGACAGTATTTCAGTCATTTGGAGACGATGTCTACTTGAGACAGATAAAGTGCTGCCCCACTGCAGTATCACGCCGTAGCCATGTGGCATGATACCACACCCAGTCACATTATCCTGACACTGGTCAAACCAGTCCTGCAACTACCTTTATATGCTGAGCGCCAAGCAAGGGAGCTAAAACAGTACCATTTTTTAACCAGGTTTTCAACTAGTTGAAACCTGGTTATTAGAATGCCGAACGTCGTTGGGCGGGCGGGTGGGCGGGCGTCAAACTTTCGTTTCCGCTCAATAACTTAAGTTAGAATTTAGATATAGCAATTATATTTGATGGGTAGATACCTTATGAGAAGAGGAAGGTTGGGATTGCTTTTCAGGTTAATCGGGTCAAGGTCAAGGTCACAATGGTTAAAAATAGATTTTTTGTTTCTGCTCGATAACTTGGGTAAAAATGAAGGTATAACATTCATATTTAATAGGTAGATAGCTTATGGGAAGAGGAAGGTTTGGATTGCTTTTCAGGTAAATCAGGTCAAGGTCAAGGTCACAATGGCTAAAAATAGATTTTTCATTTCCGCTCAATAACTTGGTAAAAATGAAGGTATACATTCATATTTATAGGTAATAGCTTATGGAAGAGGAAGTTGGATTGCTTTTCAGGTAAATAGGCAAGTCAAGGTCACAATGGCTTAAAATAGATTTTTTGTTTCCTCTTGATATCTCGAGTTAGAATGAAGGTATAGCATTCATATTTGATAAGTAGATACCTTTAGGGAAGAGGAAGGTTGGAATTGCTTTTCAGGGAAAATGGATCAAGGTCAAGATCACTATGACTAAAATATATTGGAAAATGGATCAAGGTCAAGATCACTATGACTAAAATATATTAGAAAATGGATCAAGGTCAAGATCACTATGACTAAAATATATTAGAAAATGGATCAAGGTCAAGGTCACTATGACTAAATATATATATATATATATATATATATATATATATATATATTTATTTATTTTTTTTCTGTTTGATAGCGGCTTGCTATGAATGCTTTTGTTTTTATGCTTCACTTATGCTTTTCTTCATTTACATAGTTGCGGTGCCCTTGCTATCTTGACAAATATTATACAAATGTCTGATTGCTAGAATTGCTTAATAAACCTTCAATAAGAAATAAAATAAATGCATTTGTATCAGTCTTTGGATAATTCCTGTAGGTTGCTTTTCATGTTTTAAAATATCCATAATTTCCTTGAACTAACATTTAATTTTGAATCTTGTATTTTACCCTGCATTGATATTGCAGGTCAGAGACAATTACCCTTTGACAATCTGATTTCACACCTTTGAGCTTGTTTTCATGTAACATATAGTGACACATTCTTTTATTTGCTTAAATTCTCCTTCTTCATTTCTGAATGCATTCTGCCCAAATCTACACAGTATGGCCAGTACATAGTGACTTGACCTATATTGTCAATTTAACCATATTTCTTAGAGTTATGACCCTTATTTACTCTTCATCCATGTAACATAAAGTATTAATGTTCTTTGGTGATCAAATTATAAATAAAATCTTCATTTCGAATTGGATTTTCCATGTTGAAAACCTGGTTTTGTGACAGTCCCTGTCGCTTTAAGCCTTGTTACGACTTTGGTATGTCGCGGCCAGGTATCGAACCCACGACCTCCCGCTCCCGAGGCGGAAGCTCTAACCACTCGGCCACCGGTGACGGTGATCCTCTCAATACCTTTAATACTTCATGAATTTGCTGCAGACATATATAGTTTGAAAAGAAAAGCAAGAATACGGGACAAGATAAAGTTATTGTTCTTTGTCACTTCACATCTTTCCCATGTGTAAAGAATGGTATCCATGCCTTAAATAGTTTTTAAATTATGTTCTAGAAAAACATAATTTCACAATACAAGTAAGTAATAAAGATGAAGCTAGGTAGAGTTATTGTTCTTGGTAAGTAAAGTTTGACCATTGCATAAACTCAATCCCTAAAGTACTTTCTGAGTTATGACATACAGATGCGACTAGAGACACTACAGTCATTTGAGACTCTAACAAGAAAAGATTAAAAACAAAATGTTCCAAATGACGGCTAACATACTGCCCCCTCTCATTTCTACTGTTTTACATAATAACCAAACTTGTCTATGCGCAGGACCCTCATATTAGAAAAATCGACCTCTCTTTAAATAATTATATATAGAGAGGTCTATTATTATTATTTTTTTTATTTTTTTTTTTTTTGACACTGTCTCCCTCTCATTTCTACTATTTTTACCTTATAATCAAACTGGTCTATGCGCAGGACCCTCATACCACAGTGGTTTGGCACGAAAGGTGTGTGTGGAGGGGGGAGGGGGCATAAAACCCTGTGGGTTCATTAACAAAATGTAACTCAATTGCACAGTGCACGTCAGATAGAAAAGGATCAAATTAAGGTACCTCAAAGTGTTTCACTTTCGGAAATTCATGTCTGACTGTAGCCGGGTACAGGTATTTGGTGATAAATCAATAGGCAATAAGACATGAGTGTCTCGATAGCTCAGTGGTAGAGCGTAGGAACGGTAGTCCTGATGCCCTATGCTATGTCATAGGGTGTATAATATTTCAGGTTTTAGCAATTTAATAAAACAATAAAGCACATTGAAAACGTCTTTGTTCTATATAATGAATTACCCTTGATAATTTACTTGTAATATTCACGTACTGTAGAGTAGCAAATAGGTATCGTAGTGCTGTCGCAATTAAGATAAGTGTAGCGTAATTGAGTTTTCTCCCTTTAACCATTCCTTATTTTTGTAATTGAACTTTCTAACCTTTCTAACCTCTTTAACCTTTTTCAGCACTAGATCGATAACCAATCGCAATCATTTCCGTAATTTATTTGAAAAGATAAACATCGCCATTTTGACATGCTTCAGAAAACCGTGAATTGTTTATATATATTTATATATATACAGGTAATAATCTTGTGTAATCCATTGTTGTATTGTTGTCTTTTATCTTGTATTTTCGATTGTTTCGCATATATTTCTTCGTAATTACTTTTAAACTGTATTGTCAGGAAATGTACATGTATCTGAACTTGTACATTCCAGGGAAGAATGGAGTCATATAAACACGATTCTGTCGTATCTTGTGTTGTCCTTTAAACCCACATTCCGACTTTTTTTTTCAACCTTACCAAGATCCATAGATAGTGTTTGGAGCATTCAGGAGCAACGGTACCTTGGGATCGTCTCATCACCGCCTGGCAATATGTTCATCTTATCAGTGAAGATTTCGTGAGTGCACTCGTTTTAAATTATCGTAAGGCCTTAACAAACATCAATATATTCGCATCTTCATATATATAGAGATCTATTATACATCCAACCCTGAAGTAATCTGAAGGAGAATTTCTTCTATTGGTCAACCCAACTTCTGAGGAGACTGGACTGTGCATAGTCATGCTGAACTGAAAAAAAGAGAAATATGTTATAATATATTTATAGTGTAACACATATTTAAAACTATTTTCTTTGTGTGATATTTATAGCTACTTATTTAATATCACACATATCATTGAGAAGTGTAGATTTAGAGAGAGAGAGGGGAAAAAGAGAAAGAAGAAAAAATAGAGAGAGAAGGAAAGAGATAGAAGGAAAGATAGAGAGGGGAAGAGAGAGAAGGAAAGAGAGATACAAATAGAGAGAGAAAAGAGAGTGAAAGAAGACACCCATTCATTGTGTTTATGGTATTGTAATGCCGGCAAGCATTACTTTCATACATTAACAAAGCTAGTAAATGATATTTTTGTATTATACTGTGTTAAACCTCTCATTTCATTGTATTCATAAAATCAGTAAACGTATTTCAACAACAACTTTGTTAAACGAACATTACTTACCTTTTCCTAAAGAGAATATGGCATGATGTGACTGAAATCTTGATGTTTTATGTTAAACAGAATGTACTATCTCTATTGCTTTCATCATTTCATCATTGTAAACTTTTGACACTGAATATTTGCCTTATTTGTATGTTTGACATTTCACTTTCTTTCCACAGTCAGCCATTTTGTATGATATTTCATTTGTATTACTCTGTTTTCTTCATTGAAAATGCCTTTAGTTTGTTTGGAATACTCGGTGTTTTTCCCTATATTTAACTATTTGTAATAAGGATGACGTCGAGCTCACGCGCAGTTATGATGTCATACCTTACTATAAAAGTTCGGCGCCGCGTATTTTGAATCAGAGTAGATTAGACTCTCAGACTGTATACAAACAGTGATCTTCCTTTTAAGGAAGGACCAGCAATATGGAAGAGGTGTGTACCTCTTATGCATGGTAAAAGTATACCAATGAGTCCCCATTATCCAATATGAACCAATAAATTAAATTTTTTAGTAGAACTTGTATTTTCTTAAACATTATAATACAACTAGTTGGCTAATCTTGACACTATTCAAAATCTTATTCTCCAACTTTATAAACCCACATGTAAACTCGATCTAGTAAAACCTAGATCGACATAGTTTACCCACGTGGTAGCTTGTTGGATATTTTTGGTAATCGTTAAGGAAAAGGCAGTACTTTATTTTTAAGTTTATATAAATACATTGTAGGGAGAATATTGGTAATTATTGTTATTGGTAAAATTTGGTATTGTCAATATTTGTCAATATTTGTCATTAGGCTGAAACCTTGATTTTACCTCATGCTTTAATCAGATATAATCATAATTCAAGTAGATTTATTTGTGTAATCAAAATTTGAAGTTAGATTCTATTGTATTGTATCAAAAATATATTTATTATTACACATTTGTTAGTTGTTGGATATAAAATCCAAAAATCGCTAACCATCTGTGTATATAAAAACAAATAAAACTGTGAACTGTTATTTTGGTGTTGAGAGATATTTTCAAATCCAATATTTTAAATAAATACTCCATCTACTGAATTAACAAAGCCCCTATTTAGTATTTCTGACAACCTCAAGCCAGGTACCAGTCGAACCCAGTCGCACGGCGGTAGTTTTTACTCACAAGAAAAACACGCCCGGCACGACAGTATCATTTGTACTTCATATACATTTGATATCATTTCATTTTCAAATATGTTTTAGTATGTTTCTATTGTATTTCTTTTAATTTTAATTGAGTTTTTGTACAAGGTTGACTTATTTTTGAGCAGGGACGATTTGACACATCCCATACTTACCCATGCATGTATAAGCAAAATAACAATAGCATTATATCCTTTTAACTAACTTTCTCGAGTGTGTCTGTAGTGTAGTGGAGGAGTGTTTGACTGAAACACTGAATGACCCGAGTTCGATTCAAACTTTGAGCAAATTTATTTTGATTGGTTACATGTAATATTGGTTCATGTATAATGCACGTGAACATTACTCGTGGAATCAAGGGTGTATATTTAAACTTATAGATGAGTAGTCCTGAGGGAATATAGACCTGTAGATTCGTAGACGTGTAGAGGCATAGGCTTGTTGTAGAGAGAACAGTTGTATAGACAATTTCTACTGCATCACGGGGTTTATTATAGATTGCATATCAATATAAATCTCTTGAACAAATTTCAAGATTACTGAAGTCTAAATATTTGATTTTATAACTAATGCCTTGAAAATGAATAGCATTTCCAAGGTTTCATATAAAATAAACAAACACAGCTATATCGCGATATTTTCTACGCGTTCGATTGAGAGTATTTCGCAACTAGTTTGTAACATACGGGTACAACACTATTGTGAAAGAAATCATACCTAAGTCCGACACGTTTAGAAAATTAGGTAATAGTCACACTTCGTTGGCCGCGTTTGGGTTAAACTGTCGATAAGAACTAAGAAAATATGTTAACAGATCTGTTGGCACGATAGCGCAATTGGTAGAGATGCCGGCGTGCCGTCTTTGACATGTCACCGTTTTCTAGGACCAGTGGTTCGGACCTTACAGTGTAAATTTATGCATTTTTTTCTTTGAGTGTGTGATTGAGTTTTTGTTCCTTGTAATATCTTATTTCTTTTGGATGGTATTTGTTTAATACTTTTTTTTTTTGTCATAAGAATAAAATTTCCGAAATATACTATTTAATGAAATAGGTATAGTGTGATATTTTTAGTAATGTAAATTTGTAAGAAATTAAAGGAAAAATAAACAGATTAATAATATACACATACAATATTTTTTTTTTAGATAGTAAATTATTTTGATAGTACCTATACTTAGAAAGGATTCATTGTTTTTTCTGACTATAGATATACAAACACAATGACTTATTAATTTATTAATTGATTAGGAAAATAGGAAACAAATTAAAAAACAACAACATGCCTTATATTATTCAATATGATTTGATTTCTTGTTTGCAGCTATTATAACAGGAACAATTTATTGTTATTTTACATTTAAACATTTTGGTGTATATACATGTACATGTAACATTATTAAGAGTTGCTTCAATCATGGAAGATACTGTATCTGAGAGAGAGTACAGGAAACTTAGGAGAAATGTTATAAGGCAGCAATTGCTGGAAAGGGATGAAGAGGGAGACAGACTGTTAGTTTGGACGGATTAATGTTGAGGAGACAAACAGGAATGAGATAGTAATTCAAGAAAGACCAGAGAGTCAATGTTATGATCAAAGGAGAATGGGTATGGAACCTATGGGAAATCAAAATAGTTCAACGCATAGATTGGTTGATGACAGTGGAGATAGGAGTGAAGAAAGGGCTAAAAAAGCTTCGAATTTATATGTCAGTGAGCATTACGCGGTACTGAACCTCCAGAAGATTTTCATACGAAGGATGTAGCAACATGGCAGCATTGACTTTTCACAGGAACTGATTGAATTGGATAAAAAGCTTATCAATTTAAGATAGAGTGTGAATGGAAAGCACGGAAAGCAGGAAACACCAATCCATCAGGATTCTTTCCAGAAAGAGCTGATGAAAACAAAGGAAAGACTGTGTAGGAGTAAAAAATAATCCATTTCTCGAGCCTAATGACACTAATAAAAAAGGGCAAAAATAGAATGGATCTTTCACATTTTAGACAGGCCACTGTCAATCAGAATTCCTTTAATATAGGACTTGATAAAGATGAATGTGTTGCTGCTTGTTCAAGCACAATACCTAAGAAGTTTGATCAGACAAGAGATTATGATCAAATATATGACAGACGTGTCAAACAACAGAGTGAACCTTGTAGAGGAGGTGATGTTGGAAGAAATATACGGAAATACAGTTTTGTTGAAAGCCCTATTTCAGTGAGAGAAAATTATGTAAATGAAGATTTGGTTCTGCCACGACATAGCGTTGCCTATGGGTCAGATAAACATACCAATGCAGTTGACCAAACAAGATGTTTAGGTCCTATGAAATCAGACAATAACAGAACACAGAATATCAAACAAGGAGTACAGTTTGAAGGCCTGCGTGTTGCCATTGCGTATGAAACAGACCAAGAAGTGTATAGACGTATGGATAAACGATTATTGGAGGAGGAGAGACTGAGGATTGAGAGTGAGAGGGAGAAAATGCTCTTACAGAGGTTGCTTGAACGAGACAGACATATAGAGTATGAAAGAAAGGTGAAGGAGCAAGAGGAACAGCAGGCGTTGGAAAGGATATATATAGATTGAAAATTGCTGATGAGGAGTTAGAACAGCAAAGATCTGAAAGGATACTGTTTAAAAGGGAGCTTCAGAAAAAAGAAAAGCTCGAGAGGCTTAGAGAACAGAGACTATTATTATTGAAATCTCAAGAGGAGGAATTATCTAGCAGAGTTGGTATAGATAGTTACAGAGACAGACGTGTTGACTACACTAGAGAACATCAAGTGATGCCAATTTCGCATTTAGAACCAATGATAAATCCAAGTTTTGGGAAACCAAAGATTCCTCCATTTGATGGAAATGATTTCAAGGTCTGGAAGATTGAGGTCGAATGTATAATGAAAAGTAGGATGCATCCAGAGTTTTTGATAGCTCAGGCAATGAGAAATTCACTGAAAGGTCAGACTAGAAAAGTCCTACTGACGATGATCCGATGGCAAGTTCATCTGAAATATTGAAGAAATTAGAAGATATTTATGGTACTACGCAGACTACAGATTCAATCATGCAAGATTTTTTCAATGCCAAACAAGGTGAAAAAGAGTCTACGTCTGATTGGGCACTGCGTCTTGAAACACTCATGCAGTTGTCAATAGAAACGGGTGAAATATTAGATGGAAGAAAGAATGGTTTACTCAAACAACGATTTTGGAAAGGGTTGATGAGTGAAAAGCTTCGAAATACTAGAGTAACTTATGAGTCCGAAGCAACATTTGAGGTCTTGCGGAGAAAGGCTAGAGTCGAAGAGGATGAAATCAAACGCACATCTCCTGGTTTAAAACCAATTAAGACTACGGATCCTCAGAATTCCCACTTGAATTTGAAAAGAGAAGTTCCAGTTAATGTTCAGAAGGATGAAATAACTCTACAGCAGCAAAACCTGAAAACGTCGTCATCGTATATTGATAAACAGATGAACATGATGCAGTCTCTAATGGACAAAATGAATGCATTGGAAAGGGAGTTGGCAAATTTAAAGAGAAGAGATAGAGAACCTACAACCTCTGAGACCATGCAGAGAGGTGGTGGTAGAAGTGATTTTTCATATAGAGGAGGTTATCGAAGAGGTTGAAGACCTTACAATCAACAGTACTTTAGTCAGCCTAGGAGTAGACCTTTTCAGAGAAATTACTATGACAGAGATAGTCAGAGATGCAGCGGACAAGTAAAGACTGAAGGTATGAAGGCTACTGCTCCGAGGTCTAGTGCTTTACGAAATGAACAGAAAGACCAGAACAAAGATTTAAACAAGTAAATGCTTCCATCGCAGGGCATGATGTTAGCAATGAAAGTAAGAACTGCCCTACACATCTATTGATGAATAGATTGATTGGATCATCCAATGAGACAGACATTCTCTTCGAAGGTGTACCGTCAAGAGCCCTTATCGATAGTGGATCAATGGTTAGTTCATTATCTGTAAATTTCTATAACGATCTACCAAATAAGCCTGTTTTACACAGCCTAGACGATTTTGAACTTGAAGTTAAAACTGCAAACGGGTCACTTGTACCTTATGTTGGCTACATTGAAGCTAAAGTAGAAAGCAAAGTACTGTGGAACCTCTGAAAACCGAACGCTTCCGGACCGAGCCAAAAGTTCTGTTTAGAGAGGTTTCCAGATTAGGGAGGTTTTTGTCAAAACCAGGCAGAGATGCATGTGCATGTATGATTATTCTATTATCTCTCTCTCTCTCTCTCTTCTGTATATATTTTTTCTCTCTTCTATCTATTTTCTCTCTTCTGTTTCTTCTTTCTTTTTCTCTCTCTCTCTTTCTTTCTCTCTCTCTCTCAATAAAGTTTAGCTCTGTTCAAATTAAACTATAATTCATATTACGGGGAAGGTGTATATTTATGTATTTTTATGTCATCTTATTAAACTGTATTATGATAACAATACGTGCTTTTAACCTTAATTTTCACAATAGAAAACAGTGAATAAAGTAAGAACCACAGTTCACTTAAAGACTAAATATTTTTGCTAATAATCTACAGTGTATTTTTTTAAAAGTCCATTTTTTTCTAAACACTTACCACGAGAGTTGTTTTGGGAACAGACTCTGATTCCTTAATCAGATTAATCCTGTCCTCAAGGGTTAACTCAACTCTTCGACGCTTACTAGGTGGAGTAGACATGATTGCTTGCTTTGAACACTTGATCATACGATTTAAAATCGTTATTTTCCATTATTATAACAATCAAGCGAAACTATTACTCCAATTATGTTTTATCACCTTTCTAAATGGCATCACCGAAACGGCACAGGGAAGTGTCAGGGAAATTCATCCATGCAAGTTATTGCAGTTTGACTGAATAGACAATAGAATGTAAAACAACACTCTTACCCCTCTTCCGGACCCAACTCTTTCCCTAAACACCCCTGAAAAGGTGTGAAATACTGTCACTCGCGTCAAACCTCTCGAATTAATACACCTGCGTAATTGCTGACACGCGCACCTGTCAGTTAAAGTTATCTTCCGGTAATTACATTTTCACAACTTAGCGAATCTTACGCTCCGCAACGTTTCGGTTTACAATCGATAGCCTGAGGCTTGTCCGATTTTTGGAGGTAGATTTTAATTGAATTGTATTGAATCGTCCCCAAAAATGTGTCCGGTTTCCGGAATTCGGAGGTTCCGATTTCCAGAGGTAGTTTTTATATAAAATAAGGAACAGATGAATTTGGGACCGAACATTTTTTCAGAGGTTCGGTTTTCGGAGGTTCCACTGTATTCGCAAATGGGTATGTAAACACTCTTTTCCTTATTGTATCTGAAACAGAGTATCATCAGGGAGTCCCTATATTGATTGGTACAAACGTCATACGCAAAATATGAGATATGCCAACTGAATGAAGTGAAAGTTCTCCGACATGTGGACATTGGCAGGAAGACTTCAGCACCTATAGAAGAGAAGACAAAATGGTGAAACATACTTACCTTGCTTCACATCAGAATCTGAAAAGAAAAATGACAATCAAAAATATTTACCAAGATGTACGGATACTCCAGTTTCTCACCAGCAGACTGTACCTGAAAAAGTAGAAAAGAGCAGAGATTTTGACTTCAAGAAAGATTATGGAGTACACATAGAAGATTCTCAATTTTCTACAGATCAGAATCATTAAGTTTACGAACTTTTTAAGAAATGGAAATCAATATTTCCTAAAAGTCCCCATGACCTTGGTGGTGGAACCACAAGTGTTCGTCACAAAATAGAATTAACAGACAATATACCTTTTAAAGAGCCTTACAGAAGAGTTCCTCCAGCTATTTAT
The DNA here is from genome assembly GCA_021229015.1 of Solen grandis. Taxonomy (NCBI): domain Eukaryota; kingdom Metazoa; phylum Mollusca; class Bivalvia; order Adapedonta; family Solenidae; genus Solen; species Solen grandis. Next base: position 47,734,317 of record CM037789.1, on the reverse strand, counting down.
AACGAAATCAAGGAACATCTGCAAGAAATGTTAAGAATAGGGGCTATTCAAGAATCAAAGAGTCCTTGGTCATCCAACATTGTCATCGTAACAAAGAAAGATGGATATATTCGTTTCTGTATAGACTATCGGAAACTAAACAATAGAACCAAGAAGGATGCTTATGTTATTCCCCGTATTGACGACACTTTGCACCTTTTGGCAGGCTCCCGGTACTTTTCTAAGCTTGATTTGAAATCTGGTTATTGGCAAGTCGAAATGGATGAGTCTGATAAAGAAAAAACAGCATTTCAAATGTGGGGAATTGGCTTCTTTGAATGCAACAGGATGCCATTTGGACTTTGTAACGCCCCGGCCACATTTCAACGACTAATGGAGAGATGCATTGGTGATTTGAATTTGAGAGATTGTTTAATTAACCTGGATGATATTGTTATCTTTTCAAAGGATATAGATTCTCATATTGAACGTCTAAATGCAGTCTTCCAACGCTTATCAGAAAACAATTTGAAGATTAACCCCAAAAAGTGCGAATTTTTCAAGGATAAGATTACTTATCTTGGCCATCTAGTTTCGAAACAAGGCATATATACAGATCCAGAAAAGACTAAAGTTGTGAAAGATTGGCCAACCCCACAGTCTGTAAAAGATGTAAGAAAGTTTTGGGGATTCGTTGGCTATTTCAGACGGTTTATCAAGGGATTCGCCACAATCGCCAAACCACTGAACAACCTCTTAATTGGACATCCCCTTAAGTCTGAAACACCAACTAAGAAGAAATCCAAACGACAGCCATTTGTATGGGGAAACGAACAACAGTCAGCTTTTGATGACCTGAAAGCTAAACTAGTAAATCCACCTATTCTTGCATACGCAAATTACGACCTTCCGTTTAAACTCCACACAGACACATCTTCAAAGGGTTTAGGCGCAGTTTTATACCAGCGTCAATATAACGTCGACCGTGTAATAACGTATGCCAGCAGGAGTCTTAAACCATCCGAAAAAAAATATCCGGCACACAAATTGGAATACTTAGCTTTAAAATGGTCCGTCACTGAAAAATTCCACGATTACCTTTATGGTACAGAATTTGAAGTTTTCACTGACAACAATCCTCTAACGTATGTTAACACCTCTGCAAAATTGGATGCAACTGGACATAGATGGCTGGCAGCTCTTTCATATTATAATTTTCGCACTACCTATAGATCTGGCAGGAAAAACGCAGATGCAGATGGTTTGTCTCGCCTAACCCCTATGGATAAAGAAGAAAAGACCATTAATGAAGACATCATTTCAGTTATGTCTTTTGCAGCTTCATCAAAACCTTCCGAAACACCACTTGCAATGTCGTTGGTTTCACCCGACTCATTAGATATAGTTGATCCCGTAACATCAAATGAAATTCCTTCTGATATAGTTGATTCATACTCATTTAGTTCAAAAGATTGGAAGAAAGCACAGCATGACGACCCTATCATTGCAGAAATCTTAGACCATTTGGAAAAAGGCACTAGACCGTCAGCTAAGCGGGTCAGTGGTTGTTTGAGTCCAGCGGTCGAATATCTCTGTGATTGGGACAATCTTGAACTAAGAGATGGCGTTTTATTTAGACAAGGACAATTTAAAGACCAAAAATGTAAACAGCTCATACTTCCACAATCCGTCCGGGTAGATGTCTTCAAAGCCCCCCATGATGATTTAGGTCACCAGGGCCGGGACAGAACAACATCCCTTTTCAAGCAACGTTTCTACTGGCCTGGAATGGATCATTTTATTGAGAACAAAGTTCGCAATTGTCAGCGTTGTATTGCGAGGAAATCACATCCGTCTACAGCCCCTCTTGTACCAATTTCTTCAAACCAACCCATGGAATTAGCATGTCTTGATTTTCTTAGACTGGAGCGTTCAAAGGGAGGTTTTGAACATATTCTTGTTGTGACAGACCACTTCAATAGATACGCACAGGCTTACCCTACAAAAAATCAGACAGCTAAGACCACCGAAAAAGTTCTATTTGAGCAGTTCATCGTCCACTATGGCTTTCCAGCTAGACTACACAGTGATCAAGGAGTCAACTTTGAATCTGGTCTCATTCAGGAGTTGTGTAGGTTAGCTGGAATTGACAAATCTCGGACAACAGCGTACCATGCCATGGGGAACGGGATGACGGAACGCTTCAACCAGACTTTGCTGAAGATGCTTGGAACACTTGAGGAGGATAAGAAGCAGGATTGGAAGTCGCATGTCGGTCCATTGGTACATGCCTACAATGTAACAATCCATGACAGCACGGGATTTTCTCCGTACTTTCTCATGTTCGGCAGACAACCTAGATTAGCTATAGATGCCTTACTTGGAATTACTTTTGATGACAACAATTCAAAGTGTAGAAATGAATCCACTAGGAAATTACGAGATAGACTATCATATGCATACTCAAAAGCAAATCAAGCATCAAAATCCACAGCTTCTTTGAATAAAAATCGCTACGATCTAAAAGATAAAGCAGCAATATTACATAAGGGAGATAAAGTATTGGCCAGGAATGTTACCATCAGAGGCAAAAATAAGATCGCTGTTAAATGGGAATCGGAGCCATACGTTATTATCAATCAGCCGAATTCAGAAATCCCAGTTTACAAAATAAAGAAGAACGATTCGAGGAAATCAAGAACAGTACATAGAAATCTATTACTACCATTAGCATCTGTTCAAGTAGACGATATTGATAAAGAACGGAACAATGAAGTAACGTCTGGAGGAAAGATTCATCAAAAGCAGGAAAAAGACCAAGTACGACCAAATCGCCGAAGATGTCAACCGAAGTGGCAAAGCCCCGGCGACTGGGTTATGTAGGTCATGCAAGGAGATATATATTTTTTTAAAGAGAATACTTCCCTTATGTGGTCCAGAAAAAGATGAATTTTTACAGATTTTTTATCATTGATATGTACATGTGCTTACCTCATTTATATTGTTTTATTTCAGCTTACGGTGACGAATGAGAATTGGAATATAGCATTCATATATCTAGATAAGATAGAAGAGTAGATAGATACTTACCTCTGGCAAACTCTTCATAGATGTTCTTCATAGGTCAATATAATTCCTTTCTCGTCATAGCTTATGTTGTGGTGGATATGTTATAACGACCGAAAGGATAAGTCCTTATAATTTCTTTTAAGTCTTGTTTCATTTCATTTCAGGACGAAAGCCACGATTCGGTGTATACCATTATTTACACTAATTTTTGTGTGCTCTATTTCAGATTTGTCACATCGATTATGGAATAAACGTGCCGAATCTAATCGTATGCATCGTTTGTTTTATTTCAGACGATTATTTCAAGATAAATTAAAATCTTGACAGTCTGCATTGCATTTATATTTGGTATTATGACATACTAATATATATATGTTTTGTTTTCTTTAATTAGATTTTGTGGCATACAAGAATGTCGGGACGCCATTTCCTTTTTCGGGGGGGAATATGTCATAGGGTGTATAATATTTATATTTAAATATAACACACGTTATCCCATTTCAGGTTTTAGCAATTTAATAAAACAATAAAGCACATTGAAAACGTCTTTGTTCTGTATAATGAATTACCCTTGATAATTTACTTGTAATATTCACGTACTGTAGAGTAGCAAATAGGTATCGTAGTGCTGTCGCAAGTAAGATAAGTGTAGCGTAATTGAGTTTTCTCCCTTTAACCATTCCTTATTTTTGTAATTGAACTTTCTAACCTTTTTGACCTCTTTAACCTTTTTCAGCACTAGATCGATAACCAATCGCAATCACTTCCGTAATTTATTTGAAAAGATAAACATCGCCATTTTGACATGCTTCAGAAAACCGTGAATTGTTCATATATATTTATATATATATATACAGGTAATAATCTTGTGTAATCCATTGTTGTATTGTTGTCTTTTTTTTTTTTTAATTCTTTTAAATGTATTGTCGGAAATTATTTTTTCTAACTTGTACATTCCAGGGAAGAATGGAGTCATGTAAACACGATTCTGTCGTATCTTGTGTTGTCCTTTAAACCCACATTCCGACTGAGCTGGTCTGCGACATGACGATTAAATCAAGCTAGCAGTCAATAATGATGTACCGGAAATAATTACGTCCCTTGAATTGACAGTGTTTATTCTACGGGACCAAACAGAAAAATGACGGAAGGAGTTGGCCCGGTGTTGTTTTTTTTCCTTCTTTATTCTGTAGTAAAACCAGAACATTTGAACATACACTGTGGACTCGAGAACATTTTCCTGATAATTAGTGGTCTATATTTCTCTTCTCTAATCCTGTCCCAGCAAATGGAGGCCAAAAAAGTTACCTCATCACCGATGAACTTTTCTGCTATCACTGAAAGTTTACAAACACTGTCAATATTTTCAACACACAAATCTCACAGTGCACCCGTTACATCATTTCTGTTATTCATCCACTCAGGCATATAGTCCCGAAAACCCCCCAGAAGAAATCATTGTTAAATTTACCAGAAATGACACAGAAACAATAATGCTCTAATAAAAACAGTTGAACTTTAACCAGTCTAGAAAGGCAAAGCATCAATTTCAAGACTTTAATATTTAAAAGAACTACTTCCTAGGGTACAACGACCCAGAAGTATATCGATACCGGGGTCACACCTAAATCTTACCAAAAATTTTCCTGAGCAAAATTGTTCACACTTTTCTCAGTTTTTACATCTATTTCAACAAGCATAATGCAAAGCATTTGCAATTTTTACCAGATACAGTCTGACAGGGACCGTTTAAGAAAGTGGCCCAATCTGCGGACTTTCTCACACGGCAACTTGAAAGTTTTTGCAAGGAGACAATATTTTAAAAGTACTGTAGCTTCAAAAGTTTCTGATGGATTTTCAAAATTTAAGCAGCTATGTAACTGGCTAATGCTATATTAATTGATTATGTGAAAATAAAGCTTTTAACCCAAGAGAATGGTGTTTGTTTTAACTTTGTGTATGCCATAATTGAAAAACTTCGGGCCGAGACAGACGGTGATCTTTCAAAAATTATTGAATTGTTTACCTGCAATCAAAGCTGCAACTCTGGAGTGCTAAGGGGGGGGGGAGGGGGCTGCAGTTTTTGCCCACATGATTCCCTTGTTTGCACCGTTGATGGTGGGTTGGTAGCTGGTGGTACACATCTACGTATCTATCGCCTCACGGCATACATCACCTGAAAATGACAAGAAACGATCGTGAGTTACTTTCAACCATCCTGGAAATGCGACTCAGTGAGTATGCCGTGCTTAGTTTCTCCAGCAATACATCAACACAGAAATGCGAGGGTTTCAATAGGGCGGTACTGTCAACACTTCCCAAAGAAATCAACTTGTCAAGAAATTTTGCAGGAAATCTGGCGTCAAAAACCCTACAATTAAATGATTCTTTACAAGAGTCAGTCACCAAGAAATTAAGCAGCATTACTCGAAAACCTCTTTCGCTTCGTGCTAGAAGATATTTGAACAATATATCAAATCAAGCTCAAAGATATAAAAAGTACCCAAAAACAAACAAATTTAAACTGCAAAGAAGATCAAACAGAGCAAATCTGGAATTCATATGCCACCAGACCAGAAGTAAAGGACAGTACAAAGAAGAGCATGTGAAAGGTCAGGTAGGTGAAGCCGGTCACAGCAATAAACATTATTAAAATTCAAAATTAAATTTAAAGCGGCCTACAAGACCAATCTAAAGAATAAAAAAAGGAAAAGCTCCGTCACATTCATGGCAGAATGTCTGATGATGGCCTGATGCCGGCCGAAACGGAAAGCTTCAAGTTGCAAAGTATAACACATAACATAACATTTATACAAAAACATGAGATATCAAAGTATAAAACAATATTTACACTCTGAAATAAATTCAAGAACACAATCCCATGACCATCAAAAATGCATATATCCCTGTAAATTAAAGAAAACACATATATTAGCCACAAAAATATTTTGCTAAGTGTAAAAGGCAATCTGGAAGGTGGTTTCAATTTGCGTCATAATGACCACAGCACCTAGAGCGAGAAAAACAAGTTTTTCTTAAATCTTAAATCATTTGAACTATTTCCCTCAAATACCAGATGTTGGACATTTATGCATAGCTTCTTGCTACATAGATGTGATGCCTGTTGAGAAAATGGTACATCAAAATCTCTAAGTTGCACCATCAATGCTACACGGTGACTTGTACGTGTCTTATGCCCTGCTGTCGGTGGGTCTCTCGGATCCCTGAAACGAAACTGACCATAACCCTGTTTATTAACAAAACCACTCCAAATAATGCACTCTCCATTCTCATGCTGTCTGCTAGTCATCTAAAGTTTCCTCTCACACTGTTAAAAAAATCTCCATTAGTCTACATAAACTTTAAGCAAAACAGGCAAAAGAAAAATATATCTAGTGACATTTTTTTTTAATTTAAATTTGAATTTCTTAATTCAAATTTTGCTTGAATTTTAAGCAAAATGCAAAAAATAGTCTGCAATGTTTCTCTAGCAGCTTTGCACAACAGCAGACGACTGAAAAGGAAGTAAGCAGTCAAAGGGGGGTAGCTCTGGTGCCCTTACACAGAAATTTCAAAGTTTTAAATTTAAATTTTGAATTTTAAATAAAATTAAAGTTACACAAACCTGAACAAATTCCTTTTATCTCCTGATTTCCATTGTCAATACTAAATAGCATGTGGAATTTCAACACTTTCCAATACATACTTTTTGAGATATTAAATTTTAACTTTTCGGCATATAGGTTTTTTTTTTTGTTTTTTTTTTTTTCCTTCTTTTTTCTTTAGTAAATCCAGAACATTTGAACATACATACACTGTGGACTCGAGACCATTTTCCTGATAATTAGTGGTCTATATTTCTCTTCTTTTATCCTGTCCCAGCAAATGGAGGCCAAAAAAGTTACCTCATCACCGATGAACTTTTCTGCTATCACTGAATGTTTACAAACACTGTCAGTATTTTCAACACACAATTCTCACAGTGCACCCGTTACATCATTTCTGTTATTTATCCACTCAGGCATAAAGTCCCGAAAAAAACCGAAGAAATCATTGTTAAATTTACCAGAAATGACACAAAAACAATAATGCTCTAATAAAAACAGTTGAACTTTAACCAGTCTATAAAGGCAAAGCATCAATTTCAAGACTTTTATATTTAAAAGAACTACTTCCTAGAGTACAACGACCCGGAAGTATTTCGATACCGGGGTCACACCGGAAAAACGATTATTGCGATATAGGTTTAAGATATTGAATTTAAGATGAAAATTTCTTAAATTTGCAAATAAAAATATCACAAATTAATATCTTATCATCACTTTCATAATATTTTGACAACTTATATACATACATATAATTTTTGTTCAACCAGTACCTTATGGCAGAGGCTATTATAGACTATATAGCTATCGCCATAATAAAATGTAACACAGGTTCATATGTTTTCTAAATATCAAAAGAATAAATGTCACAATCCCTATGGGACACGGTGTGGGCTGTTACAAATGTACCTTCTTTCAGAAAATAATTCAATTTTGTCCCACCATTACGTAATTGCGCAGCATATTGCATATAGCCTTCTCCAAGATAGGGATATAACATAGGTTCATATGTTGTCTACTTAGATGAGTCTGTTCAGTGATATCAAAGAATAAATGTCACAATCCCTATGGGACACGGTGTGGGCTGTTACAAATGTACCTTCTTTCAGAAAATAATTCAATTTTGTCCCACCATTACGTAATTGCGCAGCATATTGCATATAGCCTTCCCCATGATAGGGATATAGCATAGGTTCATATGTTGTCTACTTAGATGAGGCTATTCAGTGATATCAAAGAATAAGTGTCACAATCCCTATGGGACACGGTGTGGGCTGTTACAAATGTACCTTCTTTCAGAAAATAATTCAATTTTGTCCCACCATTACGTAATTGTGCAGCATATTGCATATAGCCTTCCCCAAGATAGGGGTATAACATAGGTTCATATGTTGTCTACTTAGATGAGGCTATTCAGTGATACCAAAGAATAAGTGTCACAATCCTTTTGGGACGCGGTGTGGGCTGTTACAAGTGTACCTTCTCTCAGAGTATCCCAGCATTATGTTATAGCAGAGCGTATTGTATATAGCATTCCCCAAGATAATGATAAATCACAGTGTAAATCCCTTTTAAATTATAAAAAATTATAAAATCAATATTAAGTTATATTTTTCTGTATTGCAATTACAAAATAATAATAATAAAAAGAACTAATGTCTCACATTTATTCACTTTTTTAATTAATGAATACATAACATTCAACCCCATTCTTATTTGAATGATAAGAAATAAATAATTAAGATGGTGAATAATCAGTTGGAAATATAGTTTATGCATTTGATATCTTATCATCAAGATAGGTCTAGCTATTTGTAAATATAAAACGCCGTTCTTTTAGAGTCATTTGAAATATGGAAAAAAAAACTTGAAATTTGTACTTAATCGTCCCAGTTTAGTAGATTTACTTCCCATATTGAATAAATGCCATAAATCGAGAGGAATATTATTTTATCTGCCAGTTTCTACGTATAAATTTTGGCCTGAACATAGCTTATATATATTTCACTGGTGATTCATTTACAAGATATATTCAATAATGTTTTAAAATATCTCTTATCATGTCAACTGCATGAATCTTGCAATGATTGACTCCTATTTTGTGTTTCACAATCTTTGTCTAAAAGAAATAATGTAAACATAATTTCATGGGAAATATTCAGATACTTTGTCTGGTGATATCCTCACACAATATTTCAAATTTTAATACATACTAATAAAATTCTCAAATATATTCAAACAACCTATCAAATCTTTTTTTTTTTTTTAAAAGCTTTACGAAAATCAAACAAGCCTAAGTCTCATCGATGTTATTATTCCAGGTTTATAAATATGACCTGTTATGCTCTCATCCCATGGAATAGGGAATTTTCCAGTGTTGAAAATATTATTGAATGAATAAATGACACAAAGGGGAGAAAATAACACCAACTATGATTTTGTGTGTTTGCAAAATTCAGAAGTCGAACCATCATTGCTTGGAGAACTTACGTTTCCTTGTCTAAATCCAACAGGACATTCGAAATATTTAGAATTACTATTACTTTATTTTACACAGGTTTCACTTTCTTATACATATTTCTTAGCACACTAAATAATTTAACTTGTATATCAGCATGATAACGTTAAAACCACCAAAGTACGTTTCTGTTTGTACTATAAAAACAACGTTTCAGGTCTACAAAACTAACATATATTAGTTTTCCTATATACTATCGTTTTTGGATTCATTAAATCTTTAGACTACAGATAACGACATAAACATTGCATAACATTGCATCAACAGCAGGTTGACCTCTCTTAACGGACAGTATGACAATATTCAATATTGCAGTAGTTAATTTTGACATACAAATAAATAAAGTAGTACCACTATAAGTACTTAAGTAAATATGTACTGTATTTATCAGCAATATTTCGATTGCATTTCTTAACAACTGGTAGGATAAATCCTTCTGTGCACGTTTCAAGAGAATATCCCGAATTTTAATAACATTAATATGACCTGTAAATATGACACAAGAATTACATTGCCAAATATATTCTTTCTAAATTTAAAGATATTATTATCATTATCTATACTTTTAATGATATATTCATTTTAAAGGCATTCAAGCCCGTATTATTTTCTTGCTTCCAACTTCCAAACCGCTTTATAAATTTCGTCACATGTAATATGTTAATCTATTTGCCCAAGGAACAGTGAATTTTTAGCTTCATAGTATATGTATTAAATAACAGAACTCTGTCATTTAATGATGTTGTTGTTGTTGTATTGGGGTTTAGCGTTGCTGCGATAGTATTTCAATCATAAGCGACGTCCAGCTAATAACAGGTGGAGGAAGACCCCGAGTACACAGAGGAACCCGGGTAGAACCACCGACCTACCGCAAGAAAATCTGTGTATTTCGCAGTTTCGTTTCCAGAAAGGCAGTTTAACAATTAATGCTATATTTGCTTTAAACGTTTAGACTGAAAACTATCTTAATCACAACTAAATGTTTAATGTAGATTTCTTTTATAAAGAAATGGTTTAAATCCACATCTAGAAACGCTTTACGGTCTAAACCTTTTTAATTCGTGTGTTAAGCATTGTAATTCTTCTTCTTTTTTTTCTTCACTTTTTCGAGTACTCTATTAGCTTTATACAGAGAGAGGCAATGTCACCAGATTTAGTATGACTTTTCCTTGAGAATTTAGCATTGTTTTACCAGATAATATAAACACCAATTGATGATATAGTTTAATCATTTTGCTTTTTGCAGATGATATGGTTATTTTCGGCAAAAATTCTTAAGTTTGCAACATTTTCCATTTACCGACTAGTATATTGTAACTAACTGGGTATCGAGTTAAGCACGTCAAAAACAAAAATAATGGTATTCCGGAAAAGAGGCGGATAAAAATGGGATGAAAAAATAGCCGTACATTGTGTTAGATGTTGCAGTTTTAATTATTTAGTGACGTTGTTATATATACTACATACTGTGTAATTGCACAAAATTTGACATCCCATTAAATTTAAGGATTTTATGCAAATCGCTTAATTCATTTGTAGGTTTAAATTTAAATGATTACATTCGATTTTAAATTTTAAAGTTTCCGAAAGTATTGTAAAAATACAACAACTGTAATTTATACATCTAAAAAGTATAATCTATAATTATATATGTTTTCATAATATCGTTGAGTGCAAGTCTGTGCATACATTCATATGTGCGTCAAAAAAAAAAATCTGAAAAATAAAATTCCATAGGATAAATTATTTGATTAATTATTCTTTTATTCTGAGATAGGTTCTGTTGACATAGTTTCAAATTATCTGTCAGCTGTACTATAAGAAAAAAAAACGGGCAGTTAGTGTCAAAAATTCACCCGGGTAATTCACATTAGAATTAATGCTAATATATTGCTCATTGCTGAAAAGTTATTTTCAATTTATTATTTCTTTTCTAATACCAGACCAAAGGCGAAATAGAAGTAAATATTTTTTTCATATAAAGTCGATGATTCTGTCCAAAATCCCTGTGCACTAAGGATTCCTCCATAATGTCTAACTATCGGTTTTTCCCCTTCAAAATCGATTTGATATAATTAAACTATACATGTACATCTATTTATACAACAAATGGAAGTACAAATCGTCTCTATTTTTACATAATACAACATATGAATAATCTAAATAACAGGATTGTATTTAAGAGGAAATAGAAAATCATATAATAGGATTAAGCGAGTGAAATCCGTGGAAAACCCACGGAAAAAAAACTTTCCGTAATTCCCAGAGTGCGTAAAGCATGTTCCGACTAAAGTTCTCTTTAATACTTTCTTCGTGCCTATAATCATACTTAATTTTACGAGTCGTGTACAAATATGCGCTAATTTCTAGAAACGTTTTAAATTTCCTGTATTTTCTGGAATTTTAAAAATACTTATTATATACATGCATTATTCTGTCCGACCAAAGCTTTTTTCTTTTCTTTTTTTTTAATTCTTAGTAAATTACAGAGGTAACACTTTATTTGTGTCTATAATCATTCTTGACGTTATGAGTCGTTTCACAATATGTGCGAATAAAAATTGTCTGTTTTCATAATATGTTGTACAATTTTTATATTTCCCGGAAACCATAACACAATCTTTAGAAAAGATTTTTTTATTGTATACCAGAATAAAATGCATTTATAAACATGTATACTGGTCAACTGATCTTTTTTCCCTACGAATATTGCCTGGCATTAAATTCCACGGATTCTTAATTTCACTGAACAAAAACGGGTTTCTTCATTTTAATTGTTTTATTTTGAAATGGTTTATGTTACTATACAAATTCACATAATAAGGGTTAGAATGGTGTTATTTTTTTAATTATTGAGTAGTTTTTATTCTTAAATGTAATATGTTTTTATAATAAATAAATAAATAAATAAATAAGAGAGAGAGAGAGTAAGAGAGAGAGGGGGGGGGGGGGATTTGCCGATAATTGAAGTCAATATTTTGTCATTGTACATATCCATTTCTTCTAAAAGAAATGCTTGGCTTATAAATTCAGGAAACAAAAAAAGAAAAAAAAAAAAAAAAAAAAAAAAAAAAAAAAAAAAAAAAAAAAAAAAAAAAGTCATTGATCATTAATTTCCATCCGACTTAAGGATATCAAATATCATTGAAAAGATATTGCTTTACGATTTCTGAATATGTATTTTTCGATTATTATACTCAATATGTGAGGGAAAAAGATTATCAGAGATGTAAATACCTGCTTGAAATGGACAGCGATTCTATATCCCTGTCAAACACAATAATTCTGGGAAATATAATCGTATATATTCTAAGCTTGTTTTTTTTTTTTAATTTACCCCCCCCCACACACACACACACATACTTGCTTTTCATAATTATGTAGCATTACAGAAACACAGTACACCGGAGTCTCTTGCAAGGGAGATTACTCAATTCTACTGATATTGGATTTAACCAAAATAATATTAAGGATATAAACACAAATAATGGCAAATTGAATTGCATGTTTTTTGTTGTGATGTATAATTGTGCAATAACAACATTGGCTTGCGATTTAATCAGCCATAATTGCACCATGTATGATGATAATCAAGATGTTCAGATTGCTACATGTATGATGCATGATTCCTTTTTTTTAATGAACAATTGACGTTTAATTTACCATCATCTGCAATACTGTTTGATAAATTTAATAACTGTACATCAAGAGGCAGGAATGAAGTTGTATATTGTACACGTAGAATATTATTACATAAAACTATTGCATTTCAGTAAGACAGACTGAAAAATAAAAAGCACAGTGACATTATTTTTCCCATGAAAGAATCACAATTGTGCACTTCAATAATTCATTGAGGCTGACTTGAGGGTACAATGAAATGACATATCTGATTGGTTTCTATATATAATCATTGTAGCTTGTAAATAACTGAATTTTCTTCCAGAAATTATACACGAGAGCGTGTCATTTGTACAACTTTTTTTTCTTTTTATTTCATTGCTTCACTGAAAATATGCCAGATGAAAAAAAAGTACTAATTAAAAATTGTTTTTGCAGATAGGTTTTATAAAGAATACACCAAATAATACCCCTGAATCAACAACTCGCCACTTTTTAGCTTCCTAGCTGTAAAAGGGATGTTGACAAACAAATCTTTGTGGGAATGACACCACGTGGAATCCCAAAATAAATATACAAGGTCAACACAGAAAAGGCATTGGAATAGTGATGCATTTGAATAGAGTATCGTACGATAATAAGGAATGGTAAAAAAGCATAAAGATCCACATGACTTATGACTTTGATTTATAATACAGTGCTATGCTCATGTTATGATTTTTTTTTTGTGCAACAAACTACATACTATTTCTTCTCCTCTTAAACCAAGCCAATGGTACTATATTGTCATTGCTTAGGTGGTGTTGATCCCTTAAAAATTATTCCTGCAGATAGTTGGCTGGTTTTCTTACTTAGTATGTATTGAAACTTTTGAATTGTTTGTATCTAAAATTTGGATATGGTTGCTGCTGAAAGTTAAACTCTAAGCAAAATCAAATGATATGAATTGTTTAACTAAGCTGATGGTAATCTGGTGAGTGTTGTAGGGCTATGATGGCCCTCTTGTTATTGTTTGAATACTTTCAAAAATTATTTTGGTTTTCATTTTCTTAGGTTCTGTATCTCAGTGATCGCGTGCCTTTCATACATACTTTGTTTTTCTTCTTTTTAAAGAAGATTTCTGTAATTAGATATGTAAGTTTGGCATGCAAATTCAATCTCCACAACCACCTTGAAACTTCCCACATGTTTAAGAGGTCATTATTGTGTAACAGGGTGAATTTTACTAATTATCAGTATGTTATATAAAGTACTGGCGTCATGACTTAAATTTGAAGCTGACACTTGTTACCAAAATATGTCATTTCCCTGCAGTATTGAATTATGACTATGAAAAATTGGAGTTCTTGTGGGAGTGTAAACCAATGATAACCATGTATATTTAGCCTGATAATCATGATGTCAGCCCTAATAACTATCAAGACCAATGCATTTACTACGGGAGAAAACTTGCAGGGAGATCTCTTCATTGTTCACCCAGCCCAAGTTCAGCTGCAACTTGTTATTGATATGATACGTTGTATACTTGTTCAGCAAATAAATTTAGTGAGTAGAAAAGAGACACTATCATGTATTTTGACAGATACATGGCCCTTGAAAGAGTCAGCATGGCTTTTTTTACCTATAAAGCACTGAGAATTGTCAAGCGCGCTGTCTTCTTGACAGCTGTTGTTCATTAAATTTAATAGAAGTGTTGTGTTTGAACACTAAGTTGTGTCTACGTGAATCATCATGCATGCTTGAAAGGTGAAGGTCAGGGGAGTTGTTATAAAATAAAATTGTCTTTGGTATTCATAGGGTACATCTTTGTGCCAGGTCTTTAACTTTCATATTTATGGAGAGATTTTCATAAAACATTACTTCATTACTTTTGTCATTACACAACCTCAAAGGTGTGCGAGAGTCCTTCCATCTGTCAGTCCATTCTTAAGGTGGTTGCAGAAAATCCTTAAATTATGTTTACATATTTCATTGAAGTATCTGAGCAGGGGTTTTCTTAAGGATCAGACTTTCACTTGTCCAGGGGGCAAGTTACTTTGAACATCTACTAGCTCCCAGTGAAAACTTGTTGAGAACTTTACTAAATCATTCCAGTAATTCATACTCAGAATCTTTGAAAACAGCCTCTGACATTACAGCACCTAAATGCACTTGTGCTGTCAAAGACAACAAAACAATATTTCTGTCTCTTCCAAACTGTTTGATATTTAGGGTAGAAACACCATCTAGTTTTTTCGAAGCAAAAAAACTTGATTTTACCATATTTTTTTTACCTGTGTGCTATCCACAGAGCAGCATGTCATTTAATCTTCAGTCTATTTTATGTGTGAAAGACAATTATGTGTTCTCACTTAGAAGGCAAGAGAATACGTTTTGCTCATTAGACAGTAATGAGGTTTTTGATGTGGAGTCTTTAACAAATTGTACACATGCATATCTCCTGTTTAACAAAATGATAGGAACCATTGAAAATATGGATGTATTGCCCCAGAAAAATATGGTATTCTCCATCAAAATATTCCAAGCGCCACTTTATATCTTCAAAGAGCTCACCTGCTACCAGTACCTTTTGATTTGACTACCAGTTTTTTGTTAAAACTTTTGCTGGAAAAGCAAGTAGCTGGGTGTTTATTTTGCATGAAATCATAAGCTTTGGATACATTCATAATGCTCATGGTATTATCCATCAAAATATTCCAAGCGCCACTTTATATCTTCAAAGAGCTCACCTGCTACCAGTACCTTTTGATTTGACTACCAGTTTTTTGTTAAAACTTTTGCTGGGAAAGCAAGTACTTGGGTGTTTATTTTGCATGAAATCATAAGCTTTGGATACATTCATAATTCTCATGGTATTCCCCATCAGAAAATAACAAGCCCTTCTTTATATCTTCAAAGAGCTCACCTACTACCAGTACCTTTGGAATTGACTATCAATTTTTGGTTTAAAATTTTCGCTGAAAAAGCAAGTAGCTGGGTGTTTAGTTTTCATGAAATCATAAACTATGAAGACATTCATAATTCTCATAATATTCCCATTCAGAATATACCAATCTGCAGTCAATATCTTCAAAGGCCTCACCAGTTTCTGGTACATTTTGATTTGACTATAAATGTTCTATACAATACTTTAGCTGAAAAATAAACAAGTAGCTGTGTGTTTATATGTTTTTGTTTGTTTTTTTCTTTCAGCAAAAGTTTTAAACAGAAAGAAAATTGAGAGTTTAATCAAAAGGTACCGGTAGCTGGCAACTTTTTGAAGATTTCAAGTAAAGTATTGTATATTAAGGTGGGGAATTCCATTAATAATTACAGTGTAATTATATAAACATGCATATTTTATGGTTAATGAAAAAAATAAAACACCCAGCTACTTGATTGAAGTTAGGCATATTCTGGTAGGGAATACCATTAGAATCATGAATATGTCCATACTTTCTGAATATCCAGCTACTTTTCTTTATATGAATGGATTTTAGATTGCATTTCACTATGTGTAGTATACTAGCTCTAAATGTACTCCTCATCAAGATCTGGATACTGTTGAATCTTTTTATACAATAAACCAAATTTTGCATATGTATCTTTTCTGTTACCAGAAACTGTAATTATATCAAAGTCCATTGAATACTACTTAAAACAAATTATTTTACTAAATAATAAATGGTTACATTAGTTACAAATGTATCTGAAGACTTGTCCTGTCTCATTGTGTCACATCATTTAATCATTCTTCTCTGGCTGTGTCAGAAGTGGAGATCTTCATCACTTTCACTGATAGCTTTAGTTGCCCTTCAAAGGATAAGATTTACACACATTAGTCTACTGACAGACATTTCACAGTGTTTTGATTTTCAAAGAATTCAAAATGTATTACCAAAGTGGTATGATGTACATGTAGGTGTTTGGGATCACTTAGCCATATTACTCATTCAGATTCAGTATCTTAAATACTGTTTACCTAAGTATTCAACACCTATTGAAAAGAAGTTTCTGTACACAATAATTTAACCTGGACTTAACTTCTAGGCTTGTCCTGTCTCATTTGGCTTATTTTTCAGAAGTGAGGAATTGGTTGAAGTCTTTTTATGTATGTTTTAGTCATGTCTGAATCAGAATTGATGGAGATGATGACCATTATGAATTTTTTCATTGCTGTTTTAGCTCCACTTTTCAAAAAGTTGGTTAAGGTATTCATTCAGGTCATTTCTCCAAATCCATCTAATATAATCACTTCAAACTTTGATATATTTGTTCACTATCAAATAAGGAATCCATTTAAAAAGGACAGCAAACTCTAAAAATTATTTTGGCACAATTATGGTCCTTTTAAGACTGATTATTTTCTGCACAGGCTAAGTTTTTTCCTAAAACCAACAGACATATTCACTTCAAACTTGGAATACTTGTTTCACCTAAAAGGGAACCAATTTCAAAAGGGCAGGAAACTGTCAAACATATTCATCATCAAGCACTCAGAAAAGTGGAGCGCACTGTCTTGGTACAGCTCTTGTAAAAGAATGTTTGGATAATAATTGAAAATATTCAGTAACCAGTATGGTATTTTTATTCTTCTATTTAGTAATCTAAGTAGTATAATATAATAGCACACACCTAGCTTTTATAGAAACTGTTATGCACTGTATGTTGACAGTTACAACTCTTGACTTTATCTCTGTTGAACATTAAAAATAGGATTTATTGCTCAGTGATTTTATGTTCCTGTTTTTCTGTTGCATTGTTCTGCATGCCATGCAGATGTCAATAATTTTAGTGCAGCTAAGTTGGAAGCCCCATAAAAAGTAAGGTTGTTAGGCATGAAAGTATTACTACATTGAAATATTTAGTTACACTGAAACCCCGTATTCTGCAATTATACATGGATTCATCATTGACATTGCGTTTTATATATATATATATATATATATATATATATATATATATATATATTAATCACCAATGAAGAATATAAAACAGATATATGTTAATTTAAAGGGGTACAGTCTTTTATTCTGTAATGACCTTACTTCACAAAACAGCTCATTACTCTTGACAGAAGTGAGCATTTTTTTTTTAATTTGAGAAATATATCCACATGTCAATGCTGAACAAAATGGTACAATACTCAACAGATTTATAACATTCAGTTTTATACATTTGATACATTAAAAACATAATCCAATAGTAAGGGAAAGAAAAATATTTCTTGTGCTCTTTAAACTTCACATTCTTGAGGCATCCTTATTTTTTTAACCAGGTTTTCAACAAAAATCCTGGTTATTAGAATGGTGTATGTTGTTTTGTGGGTAGGTGTCAAACATTGATTTCCGTCGAATATTTCCTCTTAAATAGAGATACAGTTTCATATTTGGTAGGTAGATAAGTTATGGGAAAAGGAAGACTTTGTTTGATTTTCTGGATGATAGGATGAAGGTCAAGGTAGATTTTTTGTTTCTTTCAAATAACTTCTTTTAGAAAATTAATGAGGTATGATGACCAGATCTATTATATAGATACCTTATGGGATGAGGGAAGATTGGGATTGATTTTCAGGTCACTAGGGTCTGTCAAGGTCGAAGTCACTGTTACTAAAAATAGTTTTGCATGTCTGTGGCAAGTTGAAAACCTGGTGGTTAGATATGTTATGGGAAAAGGAAGACTTTGTTTGATTTTCAGGATGATGGGTGAAGGTCAAGGCCACTAACTAAAATAGATTTTTTTTTCCTTCAAGTAACTTCTTTTAGAAATGAGGTATGATGACCAGATTTATTTTATAGATACCTTATGCGATGAGGGAAGATTGAGACTGATTTTCAGGTCTTGGTCAAAGTCACTGTTACTAGAAATAGTTTTGCATGTCTGGGGCAACACTTGAGAAAACCTGGTTTCGCATCAATTGATGTGCTTCTTGTTTATACATGTGGTTCAGTCATGCAATGATGACATAGATTTGTAATCAAATTAATTAACACAATTGAAGTACACCATTTTACTAGTCAGCTTGCAACATAAACAAACAAAACTGACATTAGAATACATGTATATGAAATAGTACTTCATGCTTTAAACAGATTATTTGAAGTCAAAATCAATTCATTTAAAATATTGCTTGATACTTTTTGCAGTAAAAAGAATGGTTAAAACTGGGTACAAAATTAATTTGGATATACATACATAATATTCATGATACATTTTGTAGAAGTACATTTTTATAACATTGACCATACAGTAGCCTATATATAATTAATATCCTTTGGTGTATGTGTGTATTATATCATCTAGAGATAGAGATAGAGAGAGCACATGAATACATGATTATATGGAATATTTGATGTTAAGATTTTAAAATCCTCTGTAAACACATTATTGCTACTGTTTTTGTTTGTATTAATGACTATAAACGTTTAACGTTTAAAGCTGAAAAAAAGGTTCAGTTTGAAAATATGTACTTGTTATGTATTATTTTGTACAGGGACATTTGTGAAATGTAACAAGGAACAGTATATAAATTTTTTAATAGTTTTAAAGTTTTATGGTCATCCAACCCATATACCGTAAAATCATTAATGTTTGTGGGGTACTAATTTTTATTGACTATCCGCGTGATAATTCTCTTATTTAGTAATTATCATATTTTCAAGAGCAAGATACCATGAATATAATCATAAACGCACAAAATTTGATTCCAATACAGATTTTATAAAACTTAATGTCAAATAAAAGTAGTGATTATAGAGTATCTATCATTATTATTATTTATTATAGAGTATCTATTATTATTATTATTTATTATAGAGTATTGTATTAATTTTATTTTTGTCATAGATATTGAGGTAAAT
This sequence comes from Solen grandis, assembly GCA_021229015.1. Classification (NCBI taxonomy): domain Eukaryota; kingdom Metazoa; phylum Mollusca; class Bivalvia; order Adapedonta; family Solenidae; genus Solen; species Solen grandis. The sequence goes on along the minus strand of CM037789.1, from coordinate 47,714,686 downwards.
ACTTTTCTTTCAAAAAGTTTTTAAATGGATAAGTTTGAGGTACTCTCATAGTTCTGCCCAATTAAAGATCAACTTAATGTATTCAAGTATTACATAACAAAGGCTTTATAGTATAAGAGTATTCAGACACCCTTTCCTGTGACTGTTATATGATAATTGTTTTTGGATGTTGACTGGTGTACAACATGTAAATTGTATTATGTACTCCCAATATACACTGACGGAAAGTTCTAACTGATCACTTTTTAAATTATCTGTTTTTAAAATCAATAGGGTATATATTGAAGTAAAAATTTAACGATATATAACTAGGTTAATTAGGCATTGTAACGTTTTGTAATTTGCAACCACTTTCAATGAAATTTTGCACATGTTGTTCACCTTTAATATACCCGAAAAGGAAATAAAATTTGATTCTTAAGATTCTTTAAGTTTTGAGATGTTTTATAAATATCATAAAAAAATGAACAGTGTATATAATATGATAGGTTCCCTGTATTACATGTGTAATAGGGTGAAATATATTGATGCTTAGATCTCTATAATGGTTGGTGTCAGCTTATTAGCTCACCTGAGCTTTTGTGATCTTTTGAGTGTCCGTCATCCGTCGTCAACAGTTTTAGTGTGTACAACATAGCTTCTTCTTTTCTTAAGCAATCTTCTTCAGAATTTATAATAATGTTTATTTAAGTTTGATTCTGACTGATATTGGCAAATTAGGTCAGGAGGTATGGCCGTTTAATTATTAAAAAAATGTCAACAGTTTTAGTGTTTACTTTCTAGAAGACATAATTTTGATCCAAACTCCCACAAACTTGCTCAGACTTTATGAATATGGGATATTGTTGGCTCAATCTTTCTTTAACTTGCTCATAATGTTTATCTTGATACTATTTCTGTCAAATTCAGTCCTGGGTGGGACGGGTCAAAAAATAGGTCATTAGGTCAAATCTTAGTATAATCCTGTTTATACTCTATGGGCAACATTATAAGCCAAATCTTTCTCAACTTGATCAGAACGATGATATCTCGGTCAAGTTCAGGGGAAGGGTAAAAAGTAGTAACAGTCAAATCTTAGGGGGTCACATTTTCAGCCACATCTTTCTCGAACTTGTTAAAAATGTTTGTATTGATATTTCGGTCAAGCTTGATCATGGGTAAGGCATGGGGCCACATTATTAGCCAAATCATGGTCAGAATGTTTTTTTTTTTTTTTTTTTTTTTGGGGGGGTCTTTTTTGCACTCTGGGGCACCTTTTTTGGCCCATTCCTTCTGAAACTTACTAAGAATGTTAATGATATCTTGGTCCAGTTCAGTCATGGGTGGGGCAGGTCAAAAATATCAAATTTTAATACAATCTTGCTTACTCTCTATGGGCTACATTTTTGGTTCAGTCCTTTGCAAACTTGCTCAGACTGTTATTTCAGTCAAGTTCTATTATGGATGGGATGGGGTCAAAAAGTAGGTCTCTAAGACAAATGTTTGTAATATTGAAAAAGTCAAGCTAGTCATTTTAAAACACCTATTTGGCCATCCTGCACATCTTTCTGTTATCTACAAGAATACATAAAAGGTTAATGAATTCATGACTCTTCATATCATTTTTGTTTTTTCATTTCTTTTTCAGTCCATTTAAAACACTGCCAAACAGCATTATCTTTACAAATTATGTCTTGCTCAATATAATGGGGTTGTTGTGGGTGGGGGGGATATTCATTTTGCCTGAGTCGTCTATGTTTGCATATAACAATGAATTTTAGAATCGGCATATCAAGAGTTTTATAATATGGTGTACAAAAAGCAGAGCCGGATCCAGGAGTTCAGGTTAGGGGGACGCAATACTAAAAAAAATATAGGGAGTGACCATGCAAGTGGCTTGCTGCTTTGCTCAAAGCTTGAGAAGGGTGTAGTTCCGGTTGGATTTGAGTCCAGGGGTACTCTCCTGCAAATTTTTTTTTTAATTTGAAGCAGTGAATAGTGCTTTCTTGTGAGTTTTTTGGGGGTTATATGTCTACATTTATGTATGGGCCGGGAATTTTAGAGGGGGTACGCACAGGACCCCCCCCCCCCCTTTGAAGTGAAAAGGACTTTTATTATGTTGATTTTGGCATTGTTATAACCTTAACTTTTCAAATCTAGCAAAAATTAAAACATCAGGTCACCTAAAATGCTATTGTCAATACTAACCCTGAAGTACAAACATGTATCTCTAGATCATCATACACAGGTGAGCAATTCAGGGCCATCTTGGCCCTCTTGTTATGAGACTGGATTAGGAATAATATTTCACTATTATTTCTCTCTCTCTCTCTCAGTAAGTATGTCTTGCTTTATTGAAGTTGTATTAAACTATGCACAGGATAATATTTACATTTAATAAAATTACCTATTTATTTTTATTTATTTTTTTTGGTTAAGATGGTGTAGCTCAAGAATGACTTATGTTATAAAGATTTTATTAATTCTATGCATGTATGGTTTATAGACTGATATTTATCAAAATAAAAATGGATTGCATTAAACAGAGTTGTTCATTATTTTGATTTTTAAACGAGATGTTTTTTTTTTATTGTGTTTAAGGCCCCACCGACAGTATTTCAGTCATTAGGAGAGTAGGTCTATTTGGTAACATATTTGGTAACATACCATAGACAGGGTACCACACCCAGTCATATTATCCAGGAACAGGGCCAACCTACCATCTACAAAGTGGAAGCTCCAACCACTTGGCCACCAGGGATATTGCACCACAATTCACTCCTCAATGGATGGCCTTATCTATGTAGACCAATAATGAAGTTTTATTGTATCCCTATCGTGGGAATGCTTATATAGCTCTACAATAATGTCATGGTTAAATGAAAGTACTTTTTTCCCCAAGATAATGTATACATGTAACATTCAACACCATTTCCCAGAGGGAATGCATCACCTTTTCCTTGGTATAAGGGATAGCCTGGTCTATATACACTGCCTGGTCTAAGTAGGCAACATGTGAAACATTGTTATATCCCTATTTTGGGGATCCCTATATGCAATACGCTCTCTGGGATAAAAGTTTGTATATTTTTAGCTCACATGAGCACAACGTGCGATTGCCCTTCATCCGGCGTCCGTCGTGCGACGTGCGTCGTCAACAATTTGGTTTGTTAACACTCTAGAGGCCATATTTTAAGGCCAATCTTCATGAAACTTGGTCAGAATGTTTGTCTCCATAAAATCTTGGACAAGTTCGAAATTGGGTCATGTGGGGTCAAAAAGTAGGTCACGAGGTCAAATCTTAGAAAAACCTTGTTAACACACTAGAGGCCACATTTTTGTTTTGGCTAACTTGGTCAGAATGTTTTCTCCATAAAATCTTGGACAAGTTCGAATTTGGGTCATGTGGGGTCAAAAAGTAGGTCACGAGGTCAAATCTTAGAAAAACCTTGTTAACACACTAGAGGCCACATTTTTGTTTTGGCCCAATCTTCATGAAACTTTGTCAGAATGTTTTTCTTCATAAAATCTTGGACAGGTTCGAATTTGGGTCATGTGGGGTCAAAAAGTAGGTCACGAGGTCAAATCTTAGAAAAACCTTGTTAACACTCTAGAGGCCACATTTTTGACCAAATCTTCATGAAACTTTGTCAGAATGTTTTCTCCATATAGTCTCGGACAATTCGAATTTGGGTCATGTGGGGTCAAAAAGTAGGTCATGAGGTCAAATCTTAGTAAAACCTTGTTAACTCTCTAGAGGCCACATTTTTGGCCAAATCTTCATGAATCTTGGTCAGAATGTCTGTTTCCATATTATCTTGGGCAAGTTTGAAGTTGGGTCAAAAAGTAGGTCAATATGAAAGATCCAACATAAGTTGCTCATTTATAATCAGGTGAGCGATTCAGGGCCATCATGGCCCTCTTGTATCAGATAAATTACACGTGTAACCGCCCACATTTCCGAGATTATTTATTTATTTATTATTATTATTATTATATTTTTTGGTAAAAAAAATGTCTTCGATTTCTTGAAACTTTGCCGGAACATAGTCCAAAGGGTGCTTATTTTCAGATTCTATTAAAATGATGGCTTAGACAAAATAAAAATAAAAATAATATCTTTATCTTCATTCTAGATTCAGGTAGGGGAATGGTATTTCTGACCCCCCCCCCCCCCCCCCCCCCCCCAAAAAAGAAAATCTTATCTTTATTTAACCGCCTTTTTTTCGCATATTTTTGCTCTACGTATGAAATCTTAGTACTATGCAGTAGACAACCTGTACACGTGCGCACCTAGGTATGATCTATGATAAACTAAAGCTAAGCTACAATATTATATACGAGTACTGCAATCGCTGTTAGCTTTCATTTATTTTAGATACTGGGAAAATACAGGTCGAAAAAAGATGTAAATGTCCGTCTGAGGTGTAAAATGTTGAACTCACGCACACACACAATGAATAATATGTATCCAACTACACATAGGCTATTCAGACCGCATATCCAGTTTTTATACTTAAAGAAATAAACTATTCGGAAGTCCGCGCTATTATTTTATATGGCGATAAACCTCCACGTACATCAGAAAGAACGGCACTGTATATTTGTGTCTGGTTTATTATATTGGATATATTCAAGTATGTACAGGTGGTTTTAGCAACACATATAGCTGTTTCTATGTCGGTAGAGTTTTATTTAGTGTCCTGGAATATTATGTTATTGAAACCTGCGTACGGACAGACGACTATATACGGTCAGACCAAAGACCTAAACCCTAAGACCTACAGTAAGTGTCCCACGCTATTATATCAAATAATACACCTGCTTTCATCCGACGATATACGACATCATATTTTTACATATAATTATAAAGGACATTCCAAACAATATAAGCCTTTTTACAAGTCCCTATCTTTCTTAATAAGTAGATATATCCAGCTGAAATATGTGAGAAATATGATACAAAATAGCGGGGAAAAAACTGCTAAAGATAGATACTTAAGTATAATGTGTAGTGTATTGGGTGTGTTTTATAAAATTACGAAGAAATATGTTATATTTTATAGGCTAGTTTTTCTTTTCTTATATAATAAAAGCCGTACACAGAATAAAATAATCTCTTGACATTAAAACAGCTCAATAAAGTCATTAAATAATCAGTATATCTTCAAATATGAATGCGGATATATATCGAACAAATGCATAGCGAACGTTCGTCCGTTTGTACGTATAGTTATATCGAGCAGCTTTGCTGCATTTCCATTTAGATTCCTGTTTTAACTGGTTAAATAAGGATCTGTACGTATGAAATAACTATATAGCGCATACAATACTTACTGTCATTCATAAGTTATCGTGTGCGCACACTTGGGCATGCGCAGGCGATATAATATTCAGATGGTGCGCATATGTTTGACAAATGGAATTCTGTTATCTAATCTCGGGTGAATCAATATTTTAAATTATTAAAACACACACATACACAACAAAACATCTGTTTTACAACATATTTTCTCCACGCAATGTAAATATACTTGCATACTCGTAATATATGTCAATTTATTCATAAGTAAATTATATTTCCGATAGCACATACGATAGGACACATCCTGATTTTTAGTTTATTAAAGTATATTAAAAGTATACATATATCCTGATCTTGAATGGTTAGAGCGTCTCCACGAGACCATGAGTTCATGGCTCGATCGCCGGCTGCGATACAAAAAAGTCGCTAAATTTGTAATGGTAACGTTACTGGTATATATCCTCTGTGTTTGGTCCTCTAATTCCAGGACTGACGCTAAATTAGTACTGGTATATATCCCTTGTGTTTGATTATGACTATTCAGCGACGTCCAGCTAATTACAGGTTGAGGAAGACCCCGAATGCACGGAGGCATCCGGATAGAACACCGACCTACCGCAAGTCAGCTGGAAGGCTTCCTCCTGCCGGGAGTCGAACCCACGCGATGAGGGGCTGAGTGAGTGTTAAAGGCAACGACTTTACCCTCTCGGCCACGGAGGCCCCTCCCTTGTGTT
>CM037789.1:47658568-47708568 GCA_021229015.1 Solen grandis | reverse complement strand
AAAACGGTGGTATCATGCCACATGTCTACGGCTTAATTAAGAGATTATATCCGACTGAAATACTGTCGGTCGGACAACACATTTCTATTGTAAACTGAGAAATCACAGTGCCTGGGAACATATTTCCCTCATTATAATGTAGAGTGTAGTAATGTATAACTGCAAAAATATATCTATACTGTCCAATAGTCTAACATTTAAATACCATTAATTTGAAATTTCGTTCTAGTAATCGTCTTATTTAGTCTCACTGAATGCAGGAGAATCATTGGAAGGTGGACCCAGATTGTAGACTGGTTACAAATTTCTCTTCTTAGACTTGTGACTAGGCTATTTCTAGTACTAAATCGGCTCCACGTTGGTAAGGTCATTCATGAATGATATAAATTTCTCAGAGCGCATGAACGAAAATATTAGATTATAGTGAATGAGCTGAATTGAATATTTCTTCATTTTGTTTATTTAGCTCGAAAGGAAATCAATTTCGAAAAACATCATGACAGGTTTTCCTGATGTGGTCTCAAACAATAGTTAATGCAACTATCGAAAAACAAATTCCAAGAAACGTTATTGATAATGATATTGACATGAGTATCATAAAAAAAAAATGCGCTAAATTGCCATTCTTCTTAAAACCAGATAAAAATAAAATAAAATAAGAACACGATACAGTCTGTATGTAAGATTAAGATTTTGCAGAAGAAGAAGAAGACGAAGAAGAAGAAGAAGGAGAAGAAAAAAACCTGCAACCAATGGCTGGAATATGTTCTACAGATACGCGGATTTCCCATATAGATCTATTGCAAGAGCTATCATTTTTCGTGGCACGACCGGCCCTCAAATTTTGACCAGCGACCGTGTTTTTTTTTTTTTTTATTATTATTATTTTTTATTTTATTTTAAAGAAAAGTATTATTTGGACAAGACATTTAAAGATTAAATAATCTCCATTCATATATCTAGAATGCAGCTCAGTATAGTCTGGCAATATTTACCTGAGACATCTGAATATTCAGTGACCTTTCTTCGGCAGTTATCGATTTCCGAGGTAAAACATACGAAATTTAAAGTATTGTAAAAAAAGTTAAAACTTTATTTATTTTACATTGATTACGAAACAAGTTATTACAACTTATATTAATCACTCTGGATGGCTCTGGTGGTGACGTATGTGGTCATTATTGTCGGCGGAAACCGGAGAACCCGGAGAAAAATCCACGTGTCTGGACGGGCGACCAATGTGCCCTCTCATATACGTGACCAGGAATCGAACCCGGGAGGCATTGGTGAGAAGCGAGGGCGTTACCACTAAGCTATCTTTCGTATGGTCAAACACGTATATATGTAAGACTTAGAAGCACATGTGTATCACGGACCCTGCTAGCCTCACTGGTAATGAGATAGAGTTCGATGCTGAAGGTTGTGTGTTTGAATCTAGCTCTGACCATATGTATTTTTCAACGAATTTAATGTACCACACGTAAATCACAAATGGCACGATTTTATCAATCAATCATATTGCTGAATATTTTAGCTGGTTCCTGACTGCATATAGGATTAAAAATGCCGTGTAAGGAATATTCTAAGCAATTAAAACCAAACGAAAATTCAACAAATCATTCATCAATTCACCCACACTGCAAATATCTAAAACCAAAAAATTATAATGTGAGAAGAATTATGAATTCAATAAAAAAAAAGTTTGTCTGCATCAAGGTTTCGAACCTGCACTTTGTGATTACAAGACCGCTGAACTTACAAGAGGGCCATCTGGACTTATTTGAAGTGTAAAGCATTGCAAACCTAGATCTACTACTGTTAGGATTTGATTTTATGTACTGCTCCTTTAACTTTATCAATCGCGTGTATAGGTTTGTTACAACCTAGAAGAGGGTTGTTAATCAGATGTACTGTTTTCTACTTTTGAATCAATACAGTGTATAGACAAACTATAAGTACATTTTTTTCAGCTAATATTTTTGTTGAATGACCCTCACTTGTTGTGATGGAATTCGTGTGCAAAGCATGTTTTTTGACCAGAAGAGGGTACACTGTATATAAGCTCGATATTTTTGTACTGTCCTCAGTTGGTTCAGGACAATCAAAGATAACCTACACCTTCCGTCAGAACTAACTCACCCTCTTTCTCTCTGCTTACTCTCCATGGTTAGAAAATGTAAAATAAAATTGTCATTGAATAACCATATTTAGAATATGTAGAAATTAAACTGTCATTGGAAAAATTGAAAAGCTGTCCTAGTAATAACAAGGCATCAAAGACGCCGCGCATGTTTTTGAAACACGTCTTAAAAATAAAGCAAAGCCATACAGAAAAGGTCCAAAAACGACAAAAAAAACTTATCAAATTATTCAGAAATATAGAACAGACATATACAGAACATACTTTAATCATAGTAGACACATTATGTAATGATGATTTGAGATGGCATAAATTAAATACTTTAAAGTCATTTATTTTCGTTGTCATGAAATTTCGTGGAATATGTGATTTAATCAATTTCGTTGGTATATATATATATCCGTCGAACCATGTACTAGGAATCATGAGGTCTATGAAATAAACAGTTTTCGTGGGGATAAATATTCGTGGATAAAGTCATCCACGAAATCAATGAAAATTAGTCCCCACGAAAATTAATGATATTACAGTAATCTATAGATCAATGAAAATACACATTTACAACAGGTAATTCCTTTCTTATATAATTATTGGAATAGTTAGGGTCTGCAAGATGCAATTTCCAGACAGTAAGCTACTAAGGCGGTATTAATGTCAATGTAAAAAACAACAACAACATCATTATTATCAGCAACAGCAGCAACAACAAGGACAATGATAAAGAAACAATTAAGCACAGATAAGTTTTTATTTGGTAAGGGAGTTAGGTACAGGTCACGGTATTAACTAACAATCTTCCTTATACGAAGAGTGTTCGAAAAGTATCCGGAAAAACCGGGGGTGGGGGGGGCTCGATGAATCCGGGCCTGTGTTTTAATATAGCGACACAGATCTATTTAATGTTCGTTTACTAATTTGGGAATTTAATCACAAAATGTAACATCCGTTATCCTGGTGACATAAGTCTTGCTAAATCGGTTACTTCCCTTATACCCATAAAGGGAGATCACTTCTCAGATGTTGACAGATAAAATATCGTGACTTCCGGTCTAGTTATTTTGCAAGAATAATTTATATTTAGTCACAATATTGAATGATCGTTACTTTTATATTTTAACTTCACTTACTCATAATGTTTACCTCGAAGATTTTGATGTAACACATCATTTCTTCATACATCTAAAAACATTGAACATTAGCATTTTTTGTTTAAATCCGTCGTGACTTGACTTATTATTTTGGAAGGGATTTTCAATTTCCTGTAAGTTTAACTTCTTATTTTTGAACACATTAAACTTTCATGTTTGATAATGAATTTTTGGTTAAAGTATGTGTTAAGGCAAGTGCAGTCCGACAGTCTATTATGTTCGTTTGTAGCTGTAACAATTTAGAATAATTTGTAATGTGTAATGCATACTTAATTGTTAAGTGTAAAAAAAAAAAGAGTTAGAACATGATGAAATCGATTGAACTTGCTTTTCTTTTAATGGTGTCGTGTTCCAGTGGTAGCATATCTGACTGCAGATCTGAAGGTTGTGGGTTTGAACCTCAAGGAGTCCAATGGTCCAAACCAGGAACACCAACCAGCAAGAGGGATATATAAGTTGAAAGAAATTGTTTCCCAATTGATGTGAGATGAATAAGTTCAAACTACCAAACTATCTGCTTAATCTTCTCAACATTGAGCCTGAGTCCTATGTTTGATCCAGGTGATGGACCACTTTTACTTAGTGACTCTGGACATGCAGGTTCAAACCTCTGTAGGACCAAAATTACTAAAGTTACAATTTCTTTCATTTCTGATGATTTCCAGGGCTTACGCTGGGGGATTCATCACATATGTTGCGTGCATTGGACCAGTACTTTGCTGCTCAGAGGTTCATGAAAGATTCTTGCTCCAAATGGGGTTCAAACCCACAACCTTTGGATGAGGCCCCGATGTTCTTGAAAATAATTACAATTTCATACTCAAGTTTGAGTATCATACTCAAATCCCTATTGAAACTAATGGGCATAGGTGAGTTTGAAAAACATGACCTAAGTATCATTTTAATTTTTGGGAACATGGGGTCTGCAGGCATATTTCCTATCACTGAAACATGTTAATATTGTGAAAAGTCTTCATCGTATTAATTTTTTTTATAACAAATTAACATTATGGTTGTCTCTTATAGCTCCACATCATGAAGTTCAAGACGGTACTTGAAGGAGAGCAGGCTGTGATATTTAACCACTTTGGTGAGGAAGATTAGTGATGGACCTCTACGAGTAAGTCAGCTCTCATGATGGCTAATCTGCTATGTATTAATTAGCATAATTACTTACCTCGATATGTACAATACAATATAATACAATATCTTTATTCCACCGTAATGGTGATATTTGTATATGTACAAAATAAGTAAATAACAGAAAAAAAAAGAGAAAATCAACAAAAAGCTTTGATTAAATTTTTTTTTTTCACATATTGAGAAGACTGGGATCTGAAAAACTTAAATATCCTATGCTTACCCTTATCCTTTGTTCCTGGGTTTTAATAACCTGTATTTTTTTGCCTGGAATAGTCATGATGGGAATGGTTACCTTTATTGTAGACCGTCATATTTGCTTTTCAAAATAAACTTGATGTTTAATATTGAAGATGAAAGAAATAATCAACCATAAATTATGGTTGATTGTTTCTTTCATCTTCATCTATAGAAACATCAATAATATGATAATCAACAGTCTTTACTTAGACACCATGATTATGTACAACCAGGTATTTTTGGTATTGTAAATCCCTTATGCAACTGTTATAATCATATTGGTCAGAGATTTGTGTAAGCTGTCTCAAAACTCAGTCAATTGAGCGTCACCTGTAAGTGAGAGGTCCCTGGTCCGCATGCTGTCTGGCTGCATATATTTCGTAGTTATTTATTTCTTTCAAAGAAATTAACCTCTTGATGTAGATTCTTGATGTTTAAAAGTCATTGTAGTTATTTTTTACTGTTTATAAGCCATTCTTTTAAGAGTAGACTAGTGCTTCATTATAACTTTTTTTTTTTATTTCTGAAATTTCTTTAGATTGTAGATTTAAAAAATACTATTAATAGTATGACTATCATAAATGATTCCATGATCTGACCTTTAATTGCAGGTGTTTTTGTACAGAGAGAGGTTGCAAAAGTTGAAACGCTACTCGGCCAGTCAGTATGAATATCTCAAAGTGAGAGACAAGGATGGAGTTGTCACTCATAAGAGAGGGTAGGCACTAATTTATAACATTTTTCTGATTAATCACTCCCTGGACAAACCAGACTCAGTTCTGGCGGCCATGTGGTTAGAGCACAACTGTGTACTGCTATAACACCCTTTCAGTTTGCATTCAGCTTTCACACATAAAGGTAGTTTAAACTTCCAAAACTGTTGGCTAGATACCATGTTTGCAATTGTTAATGTCAATTGTGACTTATATTACCTTATATCTTTATGAAATCTTTTCACTTATGTAGTGTCCCTAAATGACTGTAGCACTGTAGATCTGATGCTAACAAAAGCAAAAAGTGACTTAATGAATTTGCTTTTTGTGTATATGTTTAAGAAAACTTTTTTATTTACATACAAAGTAGTTTAAAACTAAAAATAAATAAAAATCTTTTATAAAACATTTTTTTTTATATTTATGAAATTGTTTCAGACCCTGTGAGATTTTCTTTAACCCGTTGATACACGAGAGTATACAGGTGAACGATGCTTTAAAACTGGACGCTAATCACATGGTGATTCATATACAAGCGACAGAAGGACAGCAGCGTCCAGCGACGAATCATTCAGGGCCCCACAGTCTTTGTGCCAGAAGCAGAGGAATGGTATTTATTTTCCTCCTTTTGACTAAAAGGGATACATATGAAAAATATTTGTATAAATGATCATGATCTTATACCATAGGAGATATATATCATCTATTATGACAAGAAAAGTTTTATAGATGTCCAATTCTATTACAACATAAAACATAGTAATATCACATTGATTAAGCTGGTTAAAAAGTAAAAATAAGTGACAAGACATTAAATCAAAGGGTAACTTTGTGATTAATAGCATGAAATAAATACTAGTATGTGTATATATTTAATTTTATTGTCTGTTTGTCACATAAGTTTAACCTTGACCATAACATGGAAGTCCTTCCACCTACAGCCTCCAAACTCTCAGGTGCATGCACCTTGATGAGCTCTACCCGCCAAGTGTCTATGACCTTCAGTTGACCTTGACCCCAAAGGTCTACGGTCCCCTATGGGGGCATGGCGTTCATTGGAACGTAGCTTGTTTTCTTTTGTGGCTAGGTCAACTTTTCACTAACAGAATCACAAAAAAACCTGTTATCTTTTGTGTGAACTGGATCAACCAATTTTCATTGGATATTTCATTAATTTTTGGATAATCTGAGTAAATCTGTAAACTGTGGAATTGTCTTGGAAGGTTTTAAAGGCATTTAGAATTGGTATACATGGAATGTGGCACCTTGCTGGGTATTTCAAGGTCTAATCTGGCTGGACCAAGCAGGAGACGGAAATGGCCTTAGGGGTAGGATGGGAAGGGTCACAGATATCTGTCGCAATTAGTACATGTTCTGTCCATTTCTCATCACTTCTTGTGTAGCTTTGTGACTAGATTTCAAATATTTGCACTATTTGATAAATTCTTTTAGTCACACTTTTGCATAAAATACCATTGTGTAAAATATATTAGGCAATGGAGTGGTAAATGAGAAATAAGGACAAATGTTCACATTTTCATCATTTTAATTACTTCTCATAGCAGCAACAAAATTACAAGATTTTTTTTCTATGTTCACAGTTGGTAACAATGGTTAATAAAATTGTGACTGTGACATGCTTTAATATTTTGTGTCTACAGTAAAAACTGTGCATCAGAGATGCAATATGCAGAGGTGGTTTGATTTCACTTCTGGGGGGAAAGGTGTGTCTGGTGTGAAGGGGCAAATTTGTGTTTTAAAGCATCAAAAGGGGGAAAACACACTTAAAAAACAACACCAAATCAGTAGTTAACATGTTTCATTGTCTTATCACTAATCTATTCTAGTTAAACATTTGTAAAATGTCCTTAGAGTAGTGTGTCCCTGGGTCTTAAATGTTATTCTTTCCACCTCCCCCTGGCTTAGTTCCCTGCTTGCTGCTTGCGGAGGGGAAACTTTACAGATCAAAATAGGGAAATTAGTAATATTTTAGCAGAGGAATAAGTCTGAAAAAACACTGCCATTTTGGGATGGCCTATCTGTTAAACAATATTTATAGGGTAGTAAGTTTTTTTTTTCCGAGCAGGTGCCTGAGACATGAAAAACAAATAACCATGTAACAGTGGGCAAAGGTGGGATTTACATAGGTGTATACATGTACATATATCTAAACAGCATAAGTCAGAAAATGTTAATGAAGTGGACGTAGTGATATGCTTATTGCATGTGAAAATGATGTGTGTGTTATAGGTTACATGAATTTAAGTGGCACGGGACAGACCCAGAAAATAAAACACGGATGATTCCGGGTAAAGACAAGTTTCATCAGCTGTCTGTCATTCCCGAACAGTTCTACTACAATGTAAGTAGAGAGAGAGAGAGAGAGAACATATCAATAAATAACATCACTGAAACCTAAAATTAGTAAACATATCAAAATATAGAGATCATCTTTATAGATCCTAGTAAATTCAGCAATCCTTACTAAATATCTTCCTAGTTGTTCCTCAGAGATACCAAATATTTATCATGAACAATATATATCTTTGGCTATATTGAGGATCCATACATAAAGATTATTTTAAACTGACTTTTTATTACAATAAGTTTCTTATAACTAATGATAATCCTTGATGGTCTCTGGATTGGACCAGTACTTTGTGTTTGGGAATGTCATGTAAGAAGGGTTCGAACCCACAACCTCAGGATCCGCAGCTAAGTTTCCATTGGACCACGGCATCCGTATAGAAACATAGAATCTTCCTTGGCATGTCAGTAAGGATGACTATGCTAAGTTGATGATAATTGTCTTCCAAAAGATTATTTTTTGCCTTTTCAGGCAGTTGTACAGTATTTTCCCTCAATTATGTGAAAGGCAAATGTCTGCTGTGACAAATTAAAAAAGAATCTGCCTGCATGTAACTCTTAAGCTAGAAATGTTCAGTAATGATTTTTAGATAAAATGAGAGGAGAAGAAAGCTTTAGGAACCAGACAAATAGTTTCAATGTGTGTTGTAGTCTGGTTCCTGGTCCACAAGATAACAGATAACATAGTGCAAGGGGAAGGAACTCCAGCCAAGAAACAATGAAACTTACAGGAACTCATTGAAACACATTGTGGGTGCAGCTCGTTGTTGCTTTAATTGGTCTCAGGCAGGTCTAGCTTTTCATTGGTTGAACTTTTTATGAATTGGCCAATTGGAATGGTGAGTGTTTTAATAATCAAAGAAATGCTGTCTGTCTGACTGTAGGTTCGGGATGTCCGCACCAATGACGACACAATGATCACCGTGAAACTGATGCTGTTTTACGAGATGAAAGATGTTCTGAAAATGGTAGGTGGTGCATTTTGCTATACCAGCTTGGGATTAAACTAACAGTGTCCTATGGACCTCTCCTGTTATTGCAGTGAAAAGTTGAGCCTGTGTGCTCTTTTTTATACTGCAAGATTGAATTTTCTTGGCTTTAAATTTCCTTCAAAATTCTGAATTGATATACCTGTATGATTCTGAAGTTTTATAGGACAGGTATTAAGCAGAAACATGTTTTAAATATGTTTTACGTATTTTCTATATTGATTAAAATTTTGAAAATTCCTCAATATTTTTTTCCAACTTTTCTTTCTTCAAAACATAAAAAATCCTGGGATAATGTTAAACCTGTCTGTGGTCAGTTAAAAGGAATTGGCTGCTTTGTAGAAGTACAATTCCATTTTTGCTGCTAATAACAGACTACTAACACAGAATTAAGGGTATTGCAAATGTCTTTCAGCTGGACACAACTCATGACCCTATTGCAGACATGATAAAGTAAGTAGAATCTCACTTTGTCTGAATTGTCTTATTACATTAAATTCTGCTGAAATATATTGTCTGCCCTGCGCTCAGTTACCCTTAAAAGTCCATAACGTTAGCATTTGTATCCCTGTTGTACCATAGCGTATAGAGTGTAAGCTGGGGACCAAATCTGTAAGAGTTGCAAGCATTATGGTTAACTGAATGCAGGGCTGGTAACAGGCAGATCAGAATTGGAAATGTTTAATAGAATGACCTATTCAGGCTTACCGTGGAAATTTCAGGGATGAGTCAAATGGTGCAACATTTTTCTCTCTGTGAGCCAAAATGAACCAAAGAATTGACATTTTCAGTTACAGTAAACAATTTTCATTTGAAAGAAACTGATGAATGCAAAGTAGATCCAAAATAATGCATTCTATTTTAACACGAAAAAAACAACAGCAACAACAATGAACATGTTCAGTGGTATCGGGCTATCATCTGACATCAAACCAAAAATGTTTAATTTGTTATTTATTTAGTCTTATGGTACATTTTGTGATAACACAGTTTAATATAGTCTAGACTTGGTCCCTAAATATAAAAGTATGATAGAGTCAGTTGTTTAAAATGTTTTAGACAGTTTGTATAGATTGTGCTACGTATCTGAACAGAAAAAACATTGAGAATGGGGCATAGTTATAGTAAAATACTTATGGTGGAATTCACAGATATAAAGTTCAAGATAAATATTTAAAGCCCATTTTTACAGTTTTCTTGTATATACTTGTGTCATTGTTATAAAGACATGCTATATGAATGTCATTATAGTCATTGGATTATGTCAAAATTATTTTCAGTGGAATGTGTGCAGATGTGATTGCTTTTGTTGGAAAACTGAGGTGAGTGTTAAATGATTTAATTTTTGGATACTCATAGAATATTTACATTAACAATCCATTATATACTAAAGGCCAGTTAATCAATAAACATTTTGTTTTCAGTAAAGTTTTAAATCCAGCACAAACATTTAGCAGTTAATGAAAAAAAAGAGTATTTTTGGGAAATTATGTTTTGAAAAAAAAATCTCTTTCTTAAATAAATGGTATAAAAGTGCTCAAAGAAATCAAGACTTTTTATGCTGATGATGATAATTATGAGAGAGAAGATGAATTACTATCTATTTATTGTTTCACATTAGTGTTTCTTAGAAGATTGTCTTTACACAAACCTTCAGAATTGGTCATGACCATCATATTGTCACCTTTACTAATAGCATAAAACATGCAGATTATGATTGTAGTGTTATCATTTTCAGAATGTAAATGCCTTATGTTATGTTATGATCACTGTCAGTGATTTCTGTGAATTTAATGGAAGCATAGTGGACTAATTTACAATCTTTATAATTAGTATTTTGGAATGTGAGTCGGACTTGATTACTGGTTATCAGTTATGCAAAGTTGTTGGGCTGGGATAAACTTTCTGTTTCTTGATTGTAACTATATCGTGTTCTGAGAAACTTTGAAATACTTTTTAGCTCACCTGAGCACAAAGTGCTCAAGGTGAGCTTTTGTGATCGTCCGTTGTCCGTCGTCCATCGTCCGTGCGTGCGTCCGTCGTCAACTTTTCATTCAAACGACTTCTCCTCCTAAACCACTGGATGGATTTTGACCAAACTTCACAGGAATCATCCTTATCATGACCTCTATCAAAGTTGTTCAAATTATTTTGATTGGTTAATAATTAAGGAAAAATTTTTAAAAAATTAAAAAAGGGGTTTTATTTTTCATAGGTTTATATAGTGAAAAACTTTAAAAATCTTCTTCTATGAAACAATAAGGCCTAGAGCTAAGATATTTGGCATGTAGCATTGTCTAATGAATCTCTACAAAAGTTGTTCAAATTATGACCCTGGGGTTAGAATTGGCCCTGCCCCGGGGGTCACTTGTTTTACATAGACTTATATAGGAATAACTTTAAAAATCTTCTCCTATGAAACCATAAGGCCTAGAGCTAAGATATTTGGTATGTAGCATCATCTAATGGTTCATTACCAAGATTGTACAAATCATAGCCCTATGGTGATAAATGACCCGGCACCAGGGGTCACTTGTTTTACATAGAGTTATATAGGAAAATCTTAAAAAATCTTCTTTTATGAATCCATAAGGCCTAGAGCTTAGATAATTAGCTCACCTGAGCACAACGTGCTCATGGTGAGATTTTATGATTGCCTTTTGTCCGGCGTCTGTCGTCTGTCCATCTGTCCGTGCGTGCGTGCGTCTTGCGTCAACTTTTTCCATTAAACAACATCTCCTCCTAATCCGCTGAAGGGATTTTGACAAAATTTCACAGGAATCATCCTTATGTTGTCCTGTAACAAAATGTACAAATTATTATGATTGGTTGAAAAAGTAGGTCACAGGAGCTAAAAATAGATTTTAAAATGCAATCTTAGAAAATCTTCTCCTGCAAAACTGTTAGGCCTCTACAGCATGTAGAATTGTCTTATAAACCTTTACAAAAATTGTTCATATCATGGCCCTAGGGTCAAAATTTGCCCTGCCCCAGGGGTCACTTTATTTTACATAGGCTTATATAGGGAAAACCTAGAAAAATCTTCTCATCAGAAACCACATGGCCTGGTGTTAAGATATTGAGTATGTAGTATTGTCTGGTGGATCTCTACTTAAGTTGTTCAAATCATGGCCCTTGGGTGAAAATTGGCCCTGCCCTAGGGCTCACTTGATTTTACATAGGAAAAATAGAAAAATCATCTCCTGAAATACTGCAAGGCTTAGAGTTTGGATATTTGGTATGTAGAATTGTCTTGTGAACTACTACAAAAGTTGTTAAATAATGACCTCTGGGTCAAAATTGCCCTCGCTCCAAGGCTCATTTTATTTTACAAAGGCTTATATAGGGAAAAACTAGAAAAATCTTCTTATCAGACACCACATGGCCTAGAGCTTAGATATAAGGCTTGTACCATTGTCTAGTGGATCTCTACCAAAGTTGTTCAAATCATGGCCCTTGGGTCCAAATTGGGTCCGCCCCAGGTGTCACTTGATTTTACATAGGCTTATATAGAGGAAGAAAGGAAAATCTTCTTCTCAGAAACCACAAGATCAAGAGTTAAGATATTTAGTGTGTAGCATTTTTTAGTACATCTCTATCAAGTTTTTTTTTTCAAATCATGGCCCTGTGTCAAAATTGGTCCCACTTTAAGTATGTTCATATTATAAACCATTGAAAGCAATATTTCTCAGGTGAGCGATTAAGGGCCATCATGGCCCTCTTGTTCATAATTATGAGATGGCATGCAGGTACATGACTCAAAGTCATAGCTCAAATGTCAAGGTTTCTCTCAGAAGTTAAAGGTCAAAATAAGTTCTTTTCTGATAGAGGGTCTAGAGTTTTTTTTTTTTTTTTTTTTTTTTTTTTTTTTTTTTTATAAATAAATTGCATTTTAATCATCAAGTAATACATTTGTTCTATTTATAGCTTTGAGCAGTTCCTGAAATGCTCAAGTCAGCTGAATAAGCATGAGACTTATCCCCAGCTTGAACAGAGAGCAGATAGGATCGGGTACCGGCTACAGAAGATTGTTTTCAGGGGATATCACTCTAGCGACCAGCTTCAGGTAACTTAAGAGAACATAACTTCCCATGCTTTTTTATTTTTATATTTGACAAGTAAGAAAAGGTTTTAAGCATAAACGGTTTAAAGAAATAGTAGATTTTTCAATATTTAATTTTTATGCCCCCCCCCCCCCCATCTCATCCACCATGAATGGATAGATTAGTGTGGCATATTTTTTTGTTCTGTCTGTCTGTTTGTAACTAGGCATGGGATTGAGGGGTATTAGACTATAAAGGTATATCATTTTTGCTTATTTTTACCTCACCTGAGCATTTTGTGCTCAGGTGAGGTTTTGTGATCAGTCTTTGTCTGGCGTCCAGCATGCGTCGTCAACTTTTGCTTTAAACGACATCTCCTCCTAAGCTGAGCAGA
Organism: Solen grandis; assembly: GCA_021229015.1. Lineage (NCBI taxonomy): Eukaryota > Metazoa > Mollusca > Bivalvia > Adapedonta > Solenidae > Solen > Solen grandis. Next base: position 47,695,394 of record CM037789.1, on the reverse strand, counting down.
TTTCAATGAAATTTAACAGGAATGATCCTTAGGTGGTACTGAGCAAAAACAGCTAAAATCGTTCTGATTCGCCAACCAAGATGGCCGCCAGTACTACCAAGATGGCTGCCAGTCCTAAAAATAGAAAAAACTTTAAACAGCATCTCCTCCTAAACTGCTGAGCAGATTTTGATGAAATGTTACAGAACTGATTGTTTTGTGGTACTGAGCAAAAATAGCTAAAATTGTTCTGATCCGCGAACCAAATGGTCGCCTTAAAAAAAAAAAATAGAATAATCTTTTAATGTCATCTCCTCCTAAATCGCTGAGCAGATTTTGATGAAATTTTACAGGAATGATTCTTAGGTGGTACTGATCAAAATTAGCTTAAATCATTCCAATCCGCCAACCAAAATGGCAACCAGAGTTAAAAATAACTTCTTCTTAATGGCTGAGCAGATATTGATGAAACTTTACAGGAATGATCCTTAGGTGGTACTGAGCAAAAATAGCTAAAATTGTTTAGGTCTGCCTACCAAGATGGCCACTAGAACTAAAATTAATAAAATTTAAATACTTTATAATTTATTATGTGTAAATTTTTTTTCTTACTTAAGCATTAGTAAGTTCAATCTCTAGGAGTTGAATGAATACAGGTGAGCGATTTAGGGCCATCATGGCCCTCTTGTTATATACAGGGAATATGAAGGGCAAAAATTGAAATAGATTTCATTTGATTTACCAGCAAGCATTTCAAGTAGGCGAGCATGCTGTCCTCTAACTACTTTTTTTAGTTATCTCCCTTTATTTATTTTAAAGTTAGGCTTAGACTTGTGTTTACGAAAATATCTTGTTTATAGTTCAGTTTTGATTTTTGTGCTTGAAATAAATGTAAATTTGACTATAAATAATGACTTATTAACACCCTTTTTTCTGAGGAATATCCCCAGATTGGGTACACATCCTGTGATAGTATCATATCAAAGAATGTAATTGCATGTATCTCTAAACAAAATACATTGAGACCAAATCTATATTATTATTATTATTATTTTTCATTTTTTTATGTTTTTCACGTTAGCCCACGCAGCAACAAAATATGTTTAATTCTATTACAAGAAAATTGAAATAAAAAAAGTGGGTCTCCAATATGCTCTTTATTAAATCTACAGAACTATTTTGGAATTGCAGACAATTTTAACCAACCTTTTGATTAATTCATCTGTGTTAGGTTGAGTTTTGTTGACAATTGCTTAATTATCCCAAGTTGAAAAAAAAAATTCACAACGTTTGAAGAAATAAATTAAGGCTGAATGTCACTCATTGCTAAGGAAGTATTAATAATGAAGGTTAAGGCTGAATGAGATAGTTTATCAAGTTGAGGGATAAGATTAAGCTGGATTTTTAGACTAGGATAAGCATTTGAATTTTTATGCCCCCCTTCGAAGAAGAGGGGGTATATTGCTTTGCTCATGTCGGTCCGTCGGTCTGTCGGTAGACCAGACCTTGTCCGAGTGATAACTTAAGTTCTATTTGACCTTTAAGTCTCAAACTTCATGTGGTTGTTGCTCGTGATTAGTAGATGACCCCTATCGATTTTGGTGTCATTACCTCAAAGGTCAAGGTCACATGTTGTGTATGTATAATACCAGACCTTGTCCGAGTGATAACTTAAGTTCTATTTGACCTTTAAGTCTCAAACTTCTTGTGGTTGTTGCTCACGATTAGTAGATGACCCCTATCTATTTTGGTGTCATTACTTCAAAGGTCAAGGTCACAAGGTTGCATTTGTATATACGTTTGATGACTTGGCCACTATATGGAAATTATGCAAAAGACTTTTTATTACTTAGATCAAGATAACATAATATATGTTGTAATGTTGTTTTGTTTTAAAGTTTGAGATATTTGAGGATGATGTATCATTTCTTTCATTATTGTGGATGCTGATTTGTTAATTTTTATAATAAACCTAGAGCACTAAGTCTTAATGTTTTGTTTGTTTATAACTGACAATGTTCTTTCACTTAAACCTTTGTGGACTTGTGTAAATATTTCTCCAGCCCATTTATTTCAGTAAATGTTTAGTTCCACATTTTAGCACATTATATTTTCACTCAAATTTTTGAAGTTTGAGAATGTTTTGTGACAAGCCAACATTATGAAGGCAAACTCCTTGCATGTAATAAAGCTATATACATATTATGGCATATGAGGGGGGCATAAATGTTTCACAAACATTTCTTGTTTGTTTTTTGGTTGCAGGCGATGCAGAATAGCGCAATAGAGACAAGAACCCAGCTTCGTCTGAACACAGAGATTGAGGAACAGAGACAGAGGCTGGTGGACTTTAAAGTGACCAAGGAGCAAGAAAGAACAAAAATGAGTAGGTGGACCTTCAGGCACCAGCTTTCCAGCTGGCTTGTAGTAGGTCGGTGGTTCTACCCGGATGCCTTCGTGCATTCGGGGTCTTCTCCACCTGTAATTAGCTGGACGTCACTATATGACTGAAATACTGTCGAAGCGACAGTAAACTCAAAGAGAGTCAAGTCAGATATTCAAGTGAGTTTAGGTGAAGACTTCAGTGCAGCCAGTGGATTAAATGTGTATTAAGCATGGACGGGAGTCAAAGCTTCTAATTCTTGAACTTACTTCTATCACAGCAATTGTGATACAAGTATTTTTAACTGATGTCATAACCTTTTAACTGTTCCTGGGTTGGACCTGTAACGTGCTCTACGGCAGGTTGTGAAAATTCTTATTCTGAGCAGGCATTTTATAGTTAATGAAGGGCACCGTGGTCCAGTGGTAAAGTATCCGATTGCGAATCCGAAGTTTGTGGGTTCAAACCCCGTTGGAGGCAAGAATTCTTCATGACCTTCCCAAGCGCAAAGTACTGGTCCAACCCAGGAACCGTCAAGAGGGATTAGTAGAAGTTGTATGAACTGTTTCCCAAGCGACGTAAAAAAATTTTTTTTAATTAAAAATGAATATTTATGAGTTATCCTTAAATTTCGTTACTTACAAACTTACAGTATTGTCTTTGAATTGCACCTAGGACTCTTGTCATGTTTTTTATATCCTTGCAAAATTTTTAATAGGGGGTTAGTTATGGATATAAGGAGTCATTGGTTTTTGCAATATGTTTTTGTCACAAAGTGGTATCTCAATTAAGATTTTTTGAATTTATGGCAATGAAACTTTGTTTAATCTTAACAGTGTATATCTATCAGATTCTGGTGACTATGACATAATAGTGTTAGTGAGTTGATCCTTGACTGTGACTTTGCAAAGAAGTTACAAATGGCACTAGCTTTTTCATGAAAAGCCATTAAATGAATTGAAATTGCATTTAAATCAAACCATATTTTATATGTATTTGGAAAATATGAACTTGTTTGGCATTTATGTGAAAATAAACATCAAATATGTTTTTTTTTCATACCATATTGGTTAATACGTGTTCATGCGTGTGTGCCTGCAGGGCAGGAGATGGAGCGAAGCAAGCAGGCTCACCGCCAGAAGAAGGAGGAGTTGATGCAGGCCCATGAGTTGACCTTGGAACATCTGCAGCACAGTCAGCAAATGCAGATACAAGAGACTATGTCCAAGGCAAAACTGGGTGAGTTTTATAGTCAACCCTCATTGTTGTCATATGTGAGGGTCAGTCAAAAAGTTCATTGATTTAATGATCTTGGTAACTGTATTAAGTATTGCAATGGTTTTGTCAAAGGTATGTCAAATGTAGGAAATCTTCTTTTATAGATACTTTATTTTATGTTATTTTGCTTTCAGTATATGTTCAGGTTCCATAAAGTCTTATATTTTTTGCAGAAATCCCAAACATGAGATCTTTAGAAAATTAAAAAATTTGATCAAAGTCATCTTAAATCTACCTGAACCATTACAACAATAACTAAGTTCAGAAAGATTTATTGTGTGTTGTTTTGTACCCCTCATAGTTTTAAACCCAATTATTTCAACATGATCATCAGTTGGGGAAAAAACGTTTTATGACATTTACTTAATACCTGACAACTGTTCCTGGGTTAGACCAGTACTTGGACCTGGAAGGAACAGGGCTGGAGACCACATCCTTTTGATCTACAGTTATTTAAGCTTTAATTGACAATGGCACTTCTATTTCTGTTTATCAAAATACAGCATTAGTTAGGTCAATTATATGCTGTCTTATATTAATTAACAAGTACTATTGCAATTATTTTCCTGTTCTTCCATCAAATAATAGTTTTGATATTTTATGATGATTTAAAATAAATAGACTTACTTGTAATAGGTTACAGAGTGATGTCAACTTGAAACATGGATAATTGGCAAGACTATTTTTATGAAACTTGAAACATGGATAGTTGGCAAGACTATTTTTATGAAACTTGAAACATGATAGTTGGCAAGACTATTTTTATGAAACTTTAAACATGGATAGTTGGCAAGACTATTTTTATGAAACTTTAAACATGACTATTTTTATGAAACTTTAAACATGGATAGTTGGCAAGACTATTTTTATGAAACTTTAAACATGGATAGTTGGCAAGACTATTTTTATGAAACTTGAAACACGGATTGTTGGAAATATGGAGATAATGCTGATCATTTTATTTCTTATATTGAGAAATGTAGTTGATATGGCAACAAATATACATGAAATATTGCAAAAATGGTGATATACTTTCTTTTGAAGCCCAATAAATAACTATTTTAAACTTGCTCATGTTTTGGGTTCAAAAGTCCATTTTACATGTCATGTTCCCAACTCTGATATTTGATTTCACAAAAGTTATCCCCCTTTTTCACATCAAAAATTCTCCAAAAGTCTATATTTCCTTGAATATTTCTGGAACCTTTTGATTCATTTGATTGAGACTTAACAAAATTTTTATTGGTGTTATTGTTAGTTTACAGATCAATTTTATTTTTTTCCATGTTGAGAATGAGATTGCTATGGCAACAAAAAAGACTTGAAATCTTGAAAAAATAGCCATATACTTTTGAAACACTATAGATATCCAGTTTAAATTTGCTACATGTTTTGAGACTCAAAAGACAAGTTCACATGTCAAGTCCTGTAACTCTGACCCTTGATTTCACAATGTTATCCCCCTTTTTCACATTGAAATTTTTTCCAAGAATCTACATTTCCTTGAATATTTCTGGAACCTATTCATTTGATTAAGACTTTATACATAAATTATTGGTGTGGTTGTTATTTAACACAATATATTCCATAATACTTTGTATGTAGAAAATATTTAAAAAAAAGTATGCCCCTTTTTTGTGCTGCACAGTGGTTTTTTTTTCCCTTTTGAAAAGAAATCTTCAAAAAATGGTGCCATACAGATTGGTTTGAACAACCTACCCATTAACTTGGATCTGTCCTGGATATTGCTTTTACTAACTATCCAGCTTGAAATTATCATGTAGCCAACATACCTGTGTACTATTCAGGCCACCACCTGATCTCTCATTGTCGAATACCCACGAACGATTGATAGATCATCTATAGGCCGTGGGATGTTACGGCTAAATTTGGTCATTTTAGGGTGTGTCAGATTGCGCTTTTTCATTGGTCACATCACGTTTTTAAAACCAATCATAAAGGCAGTTGTATACAGTTGCCAGATGCAGTCATATATTTTATTGTTTACATGACTTTCAAGCCTTCGCGCCGAAGAGTGTTGCCTTTAAAAGTTGTGTTTTCATTGGTCGATAATTAAATCAATAGCTACTGTATTACAACAGTTTGCTTGCCTATTTCCCTACGGCATGATGTCATGTGGTGAAAAGGAATAAGTCTGCCAGGGTATTCGACAATGCTGATCTCTATCCACATGAAAATCTATTGTATTAAACATAAATTACCTTCATGTATCATTAACAACAAACTTTTGATTTCAGATAACTTTTTGTCAATGTTTGAATTTTAGTTCTTTTTAGTGTGACAATGCCCTTTCCAGTAGGGGATTTTAATTGCTTGGCAATAGCCTTACTTGCTTTTTCTTTTGTTTTCTACCATACCTACTCATTTAATATGCTTGTATTTAGTTTTTTAACTTCTAAAATTTGTTTTTAGAGAGAGGGAATGGGGGAGGGTTAAAAATATACATTGTACTTTTCCTCTTGTATTTTTTTTTCAGTTCAAACCAGCTTATAATCTGTGCCCTATCCCACCCTTTTCTCTTGATTTAGGTGGACTGTACTCAGTTACTGTGATTTGGTCATGCAGCTCATTGTTGTTGACTTATTTACTTCTGTTCACTCCAACACTGTGAATCAAATATGGGTCAGGAAGTTTCAAATTAAACAACAGAAACAACATATTAATATAGATGGTGCTACTTATGTATTTATTCCTCATATGTTTCAGATATGAAAATAGCGGAGGACAATTTTGACATTGAACATTTGAACAAACTGAAGGAAATCGACGTGGACCTGACAGCCTTCCTGACCTCCCAGCAGCCTCAGCACATTACAGAGGAGGTCCAGTTTATCTGACCCTTGACCTCTAAGGTTGCGTTTGTCTAAACTCAGATGTCAAGTTTTCTTGACCTCAGAGGTCCAGCTTTCCAGATCTTTTGGTCTCTGAGGTCAATTTAATCTTACTTGAGATCCAGTTCCTCCAATATCCTTATCTATGAGGTCAAACTTTGTCTGACCTTCATATCTCTAAGGTCAAGATTGTCTGACACCCTCCCATGACAAGGTGTTGTTTGTTTGACCTTGTGACCCTGATATTGTACACAAAGTAAGAGAGATTTGGTGTTTATTTTTGTATAGGAAAAACATCATCTGGAGAGTATATTGTTGTTATGCTTATTTATGTATCAGTTTGTCAGAGGACATTACCAGTGACTGTCTTAGTCAGACTTCCAGTTGGAGGCGTGTTTATCAACAATACAGAAACAAATGCAATCACATAGCTTTTACATAATGAGTATTATACTCCCTAAATCTACAACCGAGGCTTCAAATCAAAATTCTAGTGAATATTACAATTCACTGCACCAAGTAATGATCTATTTGACTGAAGTTTAATTCTTCATGAATAAAGAATTTATCTGAAGGATATTCATTCCTATGTTGTCATATGGAATATTTTAAATTTTACATTGCCTCAAAAGTTTGATTAACTTATATAATATATAAAAATATGTTATAAATAGATTAATTTATCATGTATGATATATAAAGTTATGTTATAAATTATCATTACAGTTTTCTTAAAACATGTTTTTGAAATTTTAATTTTTCCTAAAATTTAGTGAAGTTTGACCTTTTCTAGAGGACAAACCACGCATTTCCTAAATTCGCCACCCCATATATTTTGTGCGTATATGTCTTGCAAATGGTATGCAGCAAACAGAATTCTTCTATCTGATCTCTAACAAAAGTGGGAAGGTTTTTCGTAGACCTACCCTCATTATTTCATTATATTCATATTTTTTTCAATTGTTGGATAATATTTTACGTATTGACAAATGTCAGTTGATTTACATATCTCAGTTCATAGCACGCCATGTATTAGTTTGTATGCAGTCATATTTTGTGTATTGGATGTAGTGTTATTTATCCATTAACACATTTATACAATGTGTTATCAAAATGGTAAATGTTGGGATCAAAATTTGTTTTAGACATAAATACTCTGTAATTAAAAAAAAAAAAAAAAAAAAAAATATGGTATATCCATAATATATTACAAAAAATTATTCATAGTAAAAGCTGTGCAAATTAAATGGAAATAATTAGTATATGCAGCAATGTCTGCTTTTTCCTAGAACTTATACATGAAGCCTTGAGATTTATATCTTCAGAGTAAATAAACTGTTTTAATTGGTGTATTTGTTAAAGCTGTCTAAATTTTAGTATGTCAGTAACAGTAGTGCAATAATTAATTATAGCTTTCTTTTGGCTATGACTATTCAGGTTTTAAATATAGGACATTGTTTTTATTTTTCTCATCATTTTATGATTTCTTTTTTTTTTAACTCATCTTCTTTTTGGTAGTAATGAGGATTTATTTGTTTTTTATGTACTCAATAGTTTTATTCATTTTCACTTGTGTACATTCATGTTTTATTTGTTCTCTTCTGTCATTTTTTTCATTTATGTAAAAACTAGTAAATTAATGCTTGTAATATTATTGATGTAAACTTTAAATTACTTTAGAAGTGTCTGGAATATGATTCATTTTACTATCATAAAACCAGATCAACTTGAATATGGCTTACCTGCAGGTCAGGCATTATATAAATCCCCCCTATCCTTTTAGATGGAAAAGTAACATTGTAAACTTATCTGATTGAAATATATATAATGCTCTTGACAAAATGATTGAGAAATATTCATGATATATAAATCATCATACACCATAGAAGATGAAATGTTATCATTTTCATGATGATAAATATTTCCTGCTTGGCCCTTTTCTAAATGTCCTATTACAGTGACTAAGTTGTGTTAATTATAAACAGACTATAAAAAGAGGGTGATGTGGTCCACTGGTAACATACATGACTGTAGATTCGACGGTTGTGGGTTTGAACATGTTGTGGGGTAAGGATTTTAAATGGCCTTCCTGGATGCAAAGTACTGGTCCAACCCAGGAACCATCAAGAGAGATTAGCATAACTTGTATGATCTTCTCGCTATATCAACATGAAAGTAAATAGGTTTAAACCAAACAGATTGATAGGGTTTTAAATTGTTATTCCCCTTTGTGCTATATAAAAACTGTACATACTGAAATTTTTTCTGTCGGAAGTTGTGATGTAAAATGGCTTTATACTTAATTTTGAACTTAACATTAAAATTTTTTTGATGAAATGATGTTTATGTTTAGGCATTTGTATTTATGGCATAATGTGTTTTCTCCTTTGTAGCAGTATACATGTAAAGGTCATTATATCATGTTGTACTCCTCTGTTTAACAGCATAAACATTGTACATAAATGTGTCTATAATTATTTTCACATTTACATACATTGAGTATTTTATCTAGTGTCTAGATATTGAGATGTTGAACAATTCTTCCTTGCTCAAAAAAAAGAAAGAAAATATTATTTTTTGAGATAGCTGTTTTTTTAGTCCTTTACCGCCAGCTAAACTTGAAGGAAATGATGTCCAATATAAAGTGTGACCAGACTTGCTGGCTGATCAGGTTCTGTATTGTTTGCCATGCATTAGTATCTCAGAAAGTAATGCAGTAAACATTTACAGATTCAAAATGGACCTTTCCAATGTTTACAGCTGTATTCAAATTAAGATTTGATATTATCCAATAGAAACACTGGGATATCATGTGATCAGTGGTTGACCTAGTTTGCACAACACAATACATGGGTAACTTTTTGTGTGTGGTTGACCTAGTCATAAATGGAGAATAGTCTTGAAGAAAAGTCACTTAGCTCCTCACTGTTGTGGGTTCAAGTTTCAGGGTAGTTCTACCCAGGTGTCTCTGAGTATATGGGCTCTACCTCAAACTCTAGTCAGCTGGATATTGCTGTATAATTGAAACGGGGTTGCCTTGACGGTAAATTTAAGAACAATCAGCTGAAAAATATGATGATTAGGTCAGAATTAAGAATATGTTCATTTGTAGCGCTCTGACCGACCCATTTAAATGACCTCTACTCAATTTTTTTTAGGTCTTTGAGGTTGTTGTTTTTAATTGTTTTTTTGTTATATTTTTGTGTCCATTTTGTAGAAAAAAAGCATGTTTAGCTTTATCTTTATCATTTGAAATTAAAAAAAAATACCTACTTCCTACACCTACACACCCCTGGAATTCACTACAAACAATTTTTTAATGTGGCCTTATTGTTAAGTCTAATTACATCTTTACATTCTGTAGTTATCTAATTTCTGGGGGATAACTTTTCAATTCTGACATGACTAGATTGAACTGCTTACAAATTGCACCACACACAGACCTGTATGTTCTTTTGTGTAAACCAGGTCAACCAATGATCACAGGATAGTATAGTGTAGCTACCAGTATGGGATAATCTGATACTTTACATATGTTGGTAAACATTGGGAAGTATCATTTACATGATACTGATTATGTTAACAATGTGTAAACCAAGTAATTTTCTATATATATTTTTATACAGATTTGCCTTAGCGTTTGTAAAAATAATAAGAGAGAGTAACTACAACAATCATGTTCAGTTTTGCCTCATAAATTCTCAAAAAGTTAATGCTTTTGATATAACTTTTCAGACTGTGAAAAAAAGGACACATTTTCATCCTTTTTGAGTTTTGAAATTTTGTTGATATGGTCTTGGTATATTATTAAATATTTTTGCAGCTCTTGAATGTTTCAACATACATTAAAAAATAAGTAGATCTAAATATACTGTTATTACAGAATGTACAGTCACATTCATTTTATAGCTGCATAGAAGCTGTGGGAATACAGAAATTATGATCCATTCCATCGTACACTCACATTACGTGATGACAAAGTGGAATGCAGGGGTAATTATCACCTTTAGTAATAGTATTAATTTAACCTTTAGTAATAATTTTATTTTTTGAACATATATGATAGAGATGTTTTACCTTAGTCAAAAACATGTGAAACAATTTAGAGGAGGCTTTATTTTCACAAAATTTTACAACATTATCAATTTTATATCCTATTACCGGTATTTATTTTTACACATAGAATTTTGTGCCCATTGTGTCTTCCTGCTTGAATGATCTGTTATTAATGTGTATTTCCTTCTATGACTGCTGTTCAACAATCTACATGTATCTCACATGTAGCATTTATCTTGTGCCATATTGTAGTCTGGTACTTTCATATGGCAGACATGACAACATATGGCTGTTTCCTGGAACCAGGTAGTATGTATCTGTTATAGATATGATGTAATATGACTGTAATATTTAACTGTTGCCATATGGTACTATGATTATACAACTGTCCTATGCTGTCAGATATAATGCCATATGAATGTTTCCTGGTAGCATTTGACTTATTCCATATGGTTGCTAACTTAATGTTAACTAAACTTAAGCAATAATTACATTGGTCAGTTTATGGGATTTCTTGCTTCATACGGCAATAAATATACTGCTTATTTTTTGAGCAGATGACATTTGATTAATATCTAAAATGATTGGATTCTACTGAGTTACGTAGTTTGCATTGCAGTAAACAATCACTCAAATATGAAAAATCACTGGTATATCAGTTATTTTAGCATTTCTTGCTGATGCGATATGGTTGTTCATAGTTCTGTTTTTGTCTTAGGAGAATGGACAGTGGTGTCAGACACCGTCCTTTGACAGCATGTGTCACCAATATACCAACTTATCATAGGGTTGTCATAAGGGCCTGTGTCACAATTACTTACACTTCTCTCTATTATTACTACTGCTGTTGCTTCACTTGATTCTGCTACTGTATTTTCTGCTCCTATATATTATGTTCAAATCGTTGCAGTAAGTGGTGCATCCGTTAGAATGACATGAAGCCCCATTCATTGTTTCACTATGTTTCTCCAAGTCGCGTAATGATGGTTGTCATTGGCAAATAAGGTTAAAGTTTCATACATCCATTAAAATGTATTACAAAATGTTAAAAAATGTAAAAAAAAAATGAATACTATTATCAAATTTGATGATGATTTATTTCTTTTTTAATTATTTTGTTTAAAGATGTATACATGTGTTAAATCTGTAATCTTGGATTTTCATATTTTTCTTAAACATCTTCCATGGCGATTTTTCCGTATTTGTGAATTTACCAATGATAGAAAATATTTGATGTTTTAATATGCTTCAGTAGGTGTTGTGGCAATGTTACGTCTCTTTTAATATGTTTATCTATTTTAAGTTCATACCATGTTAGTATATATAAACTTTCATTCACAATACAACATGTATGTAAAATAAGATACACAGCTTTACAGCTCATTTGTCTGAGACAGGGCTGGAGTCACAAGCAGTAAAATGTCAGGTATAACGGTTCAAAAAAAAGAAAAGAAAGTAATCTCTGATATAAGTGAGGTATGTGTCAGTTCCTGTCAAACGCGTGGTCTCCAGCACTGGTTCATCTAGCAGCACATGTCAGGATAACAGACTGCATTTGTTGAAATAAATGTGTTAAATTTCAGTATAATCTCCGAACATATACATGTATAAGGAATTATTTCATATTCTTGTTTAATTTTTTTTTTCAAATGGTCGGACGCCTACTACCTATTAGTTGCGTTTCTTCCCATTTGCCAGCCATGGATAATTTCTTTGTCTACTGTTGTTTTCTAGCTGGGATTAAACGCATGTTCCACAGTAAATAATGAAGCGACCAGTGAAATTGTTGCAATGGAAACAGTTCTTACTTGTTGTAAACCATCGTCTTTCTTACGGGGAATATCCACTTATTCCTTAAAAGACTGGTCATTTATTAGCTTACAAGCAGTAAAAATTGATCTACAAATGATAAAAATTCTTATATACTTGATAGTTTTGAGCATCAATGCCATTAAATTTTCCATCTCATCGAAATTGCTGGCTTAATCTCAATTAAACCCCTTTCTTAGAATTTCTAAATTCCCTTTCACTATTCATTGTGAATTTTCAAAATGCATGTTGGAATTGTTAAAATCTTGATATATTTACATGCATACATTTACACTTTTGGTATCCCCATTTCTATTTTCTTTTTTTTTTATTATTTGAAAATACTGCTAAGAGCACAATTCAAGCTGGAGAGTCAAGTTGCAACCGCTTGTTTTAAAGATGAAATCGAAACCTCTCTATACCTAGTCTGAATAAAGGACATATTTATCTTTACCCAAATTTACTAAATTTATCAAAAGTATTCATTGAAAGAAATAAAAATCACAACTTATTTAGATTAAAACGTGTCTTATGCAAAATTATTATTTTAATTATAAAATTTAAATGTTTTAATATGATATTTTAGTTACTTTCTACAACTTAACTGTTATTTTCATAATTTGTTGGTATATTTGTAGCAAAATAAAGATCAATAACACACATATGTAATGTTTCATTTACCAACCATTTACCAACATCTGAATTCACGGACACACTTTTAATTATACCTTTAACCCTTTCCCTCATAGAGGACACCATGAAAAGACCTATGCGAACAGCATAAAACCAGATCAGCCTGCGAGTAACTCGCAGGCTGATCAGGTTTTATGCTGTTCGCTGCTCCTCAGTGGTCTGGAAATGAGGATTTTGTAATTAAATTTGGTAAGGTTTAACTGTGGTTTTCTGCAGATCAGGCTTTATGTGATACCTATAGAGGGCGTCAAAAGGAGTATATATGAGGGAAAGGGTTAATTATACAACCCGCTTCATAGAACTAGTGGCTATAGAGGAAGCCTGCTCGTCATGTCACGCTCTGTTCTCTCACATGACATGAAAACAAGGTGGCATATTGGGGTATTTAATCCGCTATAGTGATAGTTCTAAATGTTCTGGCATTTTCTACGGGTATGTTTCTGAGAGGTGGTTACTAGCAATAAAGATTATCATTATCATTATAAGGGTCGGGTGGTAAAGTTGTTAGCTGACGTGTACTACCTCTTAGTCCCTCAACGCTGTAGTGTCCGATAGCGTCACTCCAAATTGGCATGAGAGGAACCCTTCCAGCTGGCTTGAGAGGAACCCTTCCAGCTGGCTTGCAATAGGACGATTTATTCAGTCTGCATGTCATCTGATGCTTCTATGTGCCCAGGGTCTTCCTCCACTTGTATGACTCAGTTATGTCACAGTGACACCAACCAGATGTAAAGATGACAAAGCATTTATGATATTTACCTGTTTACCTGTATAAAACCTTATAATATCCTTTACCACTGTAATGTTGCCTATTGAAACATAATATTGTAAAAACAGTGTACGAGAACCCTCGTAAATCTCTCTCTCTCTTGTTTTGCTCCTTTTTTCAAAAACTGTTGAATGTAATCTAGAAATTAAAACAATAAAGTTTAGATCTACATCATTTTCATTAATCCGTCCATTTTGGTCATGTACAGCACTCTTATTATGACCTATCAAGGCTGCTGTCGTGAAATCTGAGGGTGGCACGCCTACGCATTCACCTGCAAATGTCCAATTTATTTCGATGTTTTCTTCTATATCCCCCACCCCCAACCTGCATACATTACATTCATGATTATTGAGGCAATGCAAACAAGTTTAGCTTCTTTTACATGTATATGGCTTAAGATGATCTATATTGCATTAGTGAACTTTATTCCTGCCCGCCAAATACATTATTTGCTAAATTACTTGCATTATGGAAAAACAATTAGTCTTCATGCTATTTCACGTTATTGAGTGATTTTTATTTCGATATTTCATTTAAAATATGATAGATATACCGGTAAAACTACCGTCCATGGTGGCCTAGTGGTTAGAGCGTCCGCCTCGGGAGCGGGAGGTCGAGGGTTCGATCCCCGGCTGCGACATAGCAAAGTCGCAGTTGCAGGACTGGTTAACCCGGTGTCAGGATAATGTGACTGAATGTGGTATCATGCTACATGTATACGGCGTGATACTACAGTGTGGCAGCACTATATCTGTCTCAAGTAGACATCGTCTCCAAATGACTGAAATATTGTCGGTGGGACGTTAAATCCAACAAAGAAACAAACAATACCGGTAAAACTATATTCACCGTTCCCGGTGGCCTAGTGGGTACAGCGTCCAATACATAACCTATCTGCCTTGTTCACCCATGATCTTGATTATTCCGCCCATATACATTCGTGCGCTTGCGCGAAAGTATGCAGGTTTAATCAAAGCAAACGCACAAAAGCAATGCAGTATTATATTACTTAAAGTACAAACGCAAACTATAGAATTGGGTCATATAAATAATGTAAATTTTGTCGTCCCATCAAATTTTTTTTTTGAATGTGTCAAGGCTATCGGATATATATAAGTTAAACATTGCTGAATGCGACGTTAACATTACAGCACGGAGATCATCGGCAATCATGAAACCAACAATGGAGGGAAAGGCACAACATAGCGAGATCAAAATTGAGAAGTCTCCTGAGATGGTAAGTACGAACATACACTATACTTTCGATAAAAAATGTATGTTACAGTTAAACCGTTGATACAGGCTTTAAGAACTGCGTTTATATCAAACATGGCTGCTTGCAATTCTGTTTTATGGTAGGACTAAATTTCCCTCTTTTTAACTACGCTGATATACAGTTCAAAATTTTGTTTTCTGTTTTATCACACAGTGATGATTATTTGTGTTTGTTACAATACGATTGCATTTTGGATGACGAAAAAGAAACTGTGTTAGTAATTGATGCATGAGATAACGTGTTATATAAACTGTAACAAAAAATAAAGAAAACGCATAAGCGAGTCATTCGCAATACATTCGGAGACATTATAACTTTAATTTGCTGGAATTTGCTAGGAGACTCTTAATTCACATCGGCGGGGTTCGCGAGTTCGATATCA
Source organism: Solen grandis (assembly GCA_021229015.1). Taxonomy (NCBI): domain Eukaryota; kingdom Metazoa; phylum Mollusca; class Bivalvia; order Adapedonta; family Solenidae; genus Solen; species Solen grandis. Next base: position 47,679,914 of record CM037789.1, on the reverse strand, counting down.
GCCGGGTGATTTTTTTTTTATAATATTGATAATCATTTCAATTTAATTATACTAAAAAGAAATAATGAAATAAAACTACCACAAATAATTAAAATTGTTTCCTTTGATTTGAATACACTTATTTCTGTAAATCTTATGAGCTTCAATGTGCCTATTGTAAGCAGTCCATGAAAAATAATTCTTTCTTTATCTTTTCTTGTTATAATCGTTTTTACGCATGTCTAAGCGGTTTTAAAATGGATTTATTGGCATTGCGTTGTTCATTAAATTTTCTATAGAATACAACATAAATGCGTCAACTTTACATTAAAAAGCCGTTCAGCGCTTTGGCTCTATGATTTTTTGTTGTGCTGGGACTTTGGAACTAATTAACCCGAGTGTACAGAACAACCGATCTTATGGTAGCGATTTGGAAGCTTTCCTTATATATACAATATCAATTTTGAAGCACGACTTAAATAAAGCAAAGCCATTTCAGAATATCTTAATAACACGTGCATGCATCATTTACAAACAGCAGGTCTAATATTTTCACTAGACAATGTTACATGTCATTTTCACAAATATCTTCAGCTTGAGGCCGTTTCTACAGAGATTTCTTAAATGTGTTCTAAAAAGTTCATTTAAATCAAGAGTGCCTTTGGCCTAATTTCCTTTTTTTTCCCCAAACATTTTCATCTATTAAATGTGTAAAAAAGTCATAAAACAATGGAATATATGACCGATGAAAAACTCATATTATCAAATTATACAGAAATATAGATTAATTTAATTTTATTATAGTAGACGTGGTCTATGAAGATGATTTGAGATGCCATAAATTAACTAATCCATAGATCAAATGAGATACATTTTACAACAGTTAATTCCTTTCTTATATATTTACTCGAAGATTTGGAGTCTGCAAAATGCATAGCATTCCCAGGCAGTAAGCTACTAATGCGGTGTTAATGTTAATGTAAAAAAAAACAACTCATCATCATCAGTAGTTCAACAAAGGACGATGATAAAGAAACACATTAGTACAGATAAGTTTTCATTTTGTACGGAATTAAGTACAGGTCCCGGAATTTAAAATCTTCCCGATATTAAGAGTAAGGAATTCTATTTGTAATGGTGATATGTATGAAATTAAATATATATTTACAAGGCTTTACAACATATGCTACAATTTTCAGTTAAATTCACTCATTTCAAGCACTATATCATACAGGAACCGCTGATTGGGCCTGGAGCCGTCAATTAGACATGTCCGATATGGCCATGTGTATAGTGTTTTGTTTTCTGCCCTTTCTACATTGTGCTGTAATGTGTATCATTAAACTGTGGTTTCAATGATTTTTCAAGTTGACGTTATGTATCTAAAAATCTGAATATTTTCAGGGTATTAAAACATCTTCCAAAACCTATATTCTGAGCTTTTATGAATCAGGTTGCTTGCAAGGTCCATTAAGCAAGTTTTAAAACCCCGTGGCCTAGAATTTATGAAGAAGTTACCAGATTCCCATTAAATGTGTTGAATTTCTTTTTAATAACGATTAAAGACTTACGTATTTTGATTTTTTTACATCACGTTATATCCTTTGCGCACCTGTAGCGTATTGAAACGATTAAAAAAATCGTTGCCTTAGAAACGGACCAAACTGTACAGTGAATGCCTATAGCGTATTTAAGCGAGTAAAAAAATCGTTTCCCAAGAAACGGGCCAAACTTAAAAGTGAATGCCTATAACATATTTAAACAGGTAAATTTTTTATCTCCTCAAAACCTGACCCCAATTAAGCGTAGGCACCCTGAAAATGATTAATTTTAGAAAAATAATCGCCAAATTGATATATTTAATTAAAAAGTTCTATTAAAATGACTTAAAATGTAATTTAATATACGGGTTATATAAGCGTTTGCATTTGTTTATATTAAGTTTCAATTTTTTGGAGATATAGGATATATTGAATTTAATCATAAAAATAAATAAATATGTAAATTCAAATTTTAATAAAACATCAAACTACCTGAAATATTCTAATTTAATAAAATCGAGTTTGAATGTTTATTTTTATGACTGATGTGGATTACCAATCGACAGATCATTAGAATGAATTATTAAAACTAATTGATTATATTGATTACGCATTTATACGCTACAGGTGTTTTGATATTAAACTACACACCTGTAACGTTGAAAAACGTATTTTAACCATTTTCAACGTTAATCTTATTATATGTTATTCCAAAATATTTAATATTCGTAAGCATTATAGCTTTTACATACGTTTCCATACGCTGCAGTAGTTAAATTGTGTCCACAAATGAAGGTTAACATGCTCAGTGCTGAAAAACAGCGACAACCGGGAAAAAAAGTATTTGGGTTAATTTTAACGTTGTCAAACATACTTTTTTTTACTAAAAATATATCGAATCTCGCGTCCGGTTTTAAACCTGCAAAAGGGCACCCATCTCATAACGTTGCAAGGAATCGCTGTTAAAGATTGGCCCGTTTCTGCGGCAACGATTTTTTTACCCGTTTCAATACGTTACAGGCATTCGCTGTAAAGATTGACTCGGTGCGCAAAGGATATTTCGGGACTTGACCCACAGCGGCGTGAGGCTTAGCAGAATAAGTCAACGGTTATAGACAGTCTGTCTGGGTGGCCCATCTTTATATATTGAATACTGACAAAGATAAAAAGTACCCTTTATAGACACTGTGAGTGGCTAAAGGCTCATTATCAATCTTTCCTGATATACTGCTGTGAAGTTAGTTTTATATTTTAAACTCTATTTACTTTATTTTAAGAAAAGCTGTATAGTTTAAGCTCTAATATTTGATTTATTCTACAGGTTACATCTAACAGGCCAGTTTCAAGGTTGTTGATCTTTGCAGCAGTTGGCATTGTCACGGTTGCAGTGGTTGCCGGGATAATACTGGGGACCGCCTATTTAGTGTCGACAATGAAACAGGAGGCATACAAGGTATTTGGCCATCATTCAGTATTAAAAGTTACATAAATAACCGTCTTCAGTGGCCGGGATGTCTTGGCGCATGGCTGTGAAGTCAGTCAGGTATTGTGGTTCGATCCCCAAAGAAGTCGTGTTCGGCCTTCGTGACGAATGGCCTATATTTTTTCCCGATAAATATTCATTTTCCACCGCTATTTTTAATGGGCGATGTTCAGTTTAATGCGGAGACTCATAATCCCGGGTAATCGTTTAACTTGTTAGATTAAATGACCATTCCTAAACCCTTGGTGGTTTAAATAACGCTAAAATAATTAACATAATGCTGTGAAAACATTATTACTCGTATCTAAAACAGATAAATATTTTTAAACATATTATAGTTTCATTGTAAACTGTTTTACTTCTTCCTTGCGTAATTCCCATTTTTTTATGGTTTATATTTACGATAATATACATACTCTTTTATTATATTTTCAATGTTTTTTATGTTATATACTGTCATCTAAAAGCGTAATATAAATGTAATGTTGTTTTGTAATTAACTGTCACTACGACAATATTTCAGTCAAATAGTGACGTTCAGGTAATATCAGCTGGAGGAAACCAAAGATGTAAAGAACTACGATAGGCTATATATGCTTACCAAAAGGATAACAGATATAAATAAACGCACAAAAATATATTTTGATAAGACTATTTAACATATTCTGAGCAGGGTTTGAAGTATCACCATTACTTTTAACGCCTAAGGAAAATAAAACGTTTAGGAGATCAACTGCGTTGCGCATAATAATAACGAATGGTCACGTGCGAAATTTCAAGATTTTTTTCTGACATCATACCTCATATAATATATTAACTGTTAGTGTTGTGCAATGTTTATTATCATTGGTTTTAAAGGGGAGGGTATATCTGGCTTCACCCTGGAATCGAACCGTGGGCCTCGGATCAGCAAGCCGACGTTCGATATTCCTGAAGTGGAGAAGTTGAAAGTGTACCAATCACTATATGCATGCACAGTGTAATCAGGACACATGTATCATTAAGAGAGAGAGAGAGAGAGAGAAAGAGAGAACGTAATTTATAAAAGATGCACATCTCCAATGAGTAAACAGAGCCAAAATTGTTTTGATGTTACGATTGATAATTAAGTACGAAATACACCTTTTTCGCTGAAGAGCTTTTTCTGCCTAGGACGCTTTTCAAAATAGTGGTCTTTAATGGTCTTTCTTTGATTATCCAATCATATTAGTTTATGGCAATCTTGGGATCAATGTGTGATCTTCAGCTTGGTAAAGGCATTACTACACAGAAAGCAAGAACCATACTCTTTGTGTTGATACGAATTCTTTGCTTTCTTCACAGTTTCTTATAGAAAGTTCCTATCGTATGTCCGGCCGCCCGAGGACGAGCCGGAAAAAGGAAATGATTAATAAAAACTGGCTGTTAACAATAATAGTCGTAATGCAACGTGCATAATAGAATAACGTATACATTACGATTAGAAAGTGCCTCGATAGCGTAGTGGGGGCTTGGATAGCATAGTGGTAACACGCTTCACTTCTCACCAGTGCGTCCCGGGTTCGATTCCTGGTCACGTAGGTGACAGGGTACAGGGTACAGTGGTCGCCCGACCAGGCACGTGGGTTTTTTCCGAGCTCTCCGGTTTCCTCGCACAAAAATGACCACCTACGCCGCCATCAGAGCCACCGAGAGTGATTAATATAAGTTGTAAGAACTTGTTTCGTAATCGATGTAAAATAATTAAAGTTTAAACTTAAATAGAAAGAAAAGTGAAATAAGATCACAAATCTAAGACTTTTTTAAACAAAATTACAATAGTTTAACATGGGCCGTAGAAATCCGCTGCCCATTCTTCATAAATCAACGGATTGTGGCAACATTAGCAAAATTAGCCAGTTTTCCCCTAAGACCCGATTGTAGTGTCTCAAAGAAATGAAAATTTGATACGAAATATCTTAGGTACGAAGGAACGTTGACTGTCTTTAGGAGTACCTTCATCTTACAGTAACACTCACTCAGCCCCTCACCGCGTGGATTCGAATCCCGACAGGGTCATTCGGATTTTCATGTGAGGAAGCCTTCCAGCTGGCTTGAAGTAGGACGGTGGTTCTACCCGGATGCCTCCGTGCATTCGGGGTCTTCTTCCATCTGTAATTAGCTGGACGTCGTTATATGACTTAAATATTGTCGAAGCAACGGTAAACTCAAATAGTCATGTCAATAATCATTTTACAGACTTGTGTATGAACGACTCGGAAAATAAATTGGGTAACTCCCTAAGATTAAAAAACGGAATGGTGTAGTTAAAAATGGGGATACATTTTGGAATTCGTGCCTTGTTACACTCATCCCCAGAGATGTAGACATGATTGTCAACACTACGAAGAACCCCCACACGGTGTTCCCAGAAATTTCATTATCTTTATACATATCCATTTTCGATGGAGGCACGATAAATTCTTAAAACTGCGCAAATTTCATTTAATTTGAAACACAACTCCTGAATAGTAATGCTCTTAATGCAGTGTTGAACGTAACGGCGACATACCGACGCAATATACCAGATATACCAGTTCTTTTTTTTTTGTAGCAAAGATGACGACAGAAGATGATACTTGATCGAGTTCCTACGATATAAATTTCATCGCTTTATGTCAAAATGATTAAGCATGTTATATTTTAAACTTATTGTACTTGATCCGCATGCACAAAGGAAATAATAAATTGTTTCACATATTTTATTAGTCTCGACATGAAATGGTGACTGGCGTATAGTGTTACAACTATGTCTGTCACTCTGTGTGTGTGTGTGTGCGCGCGCAAGAAGTCGTGTTCATGCTAAAACTTTGATATGTATGGTCGTGTTTTGAAATAACTTGAGCCTAAGGACAAGACGATGTTTTGCGGTCGTAAGTTTGAGGGCAAAGGTCACAGCACTAGACTGACCTTAATATTGTGCACGATTGTGTTTTGAAATAACATAGCTTAAAGTATTCCTAGGAATCACTTGGTTGAGGTCGGAGTCATAGCGCTGACTTGATTTTGAAAACATCTTTTTTATTTTCAGTGTTTTATATTCACTGCCAAAAATATAAATCTAAAAAAAATGGGCGTGTCCTTTGGAAACATATTTAGTTTTGTTTTGTAGTGTAATGTTTTTTTCTAATTCAGCATGTATTTTCCTTTTCGTTCTGTTCCCCAGGAGGCCTGGGTGACCCTGATCAACAAGGACAACCCCGGGGAGACCATTAGAGAAAGGGTGACACTTTCAGACTCAGTGAAGGATGTGACAAGACATGGCGTCTATGGGTTCATTATAGAAAGGCACCGGGTAACTTTTTAATTTAATATTATCCATTAACTGATTTAATGCGTGTATAGATTGATTTATTAAGTGAGAATGCTTTTTAAGAAAATTCTAATATAATCGAATGTTAAAGCCCGTTGTCTTGACGACTGTACCATCGAAGCCTGTATATAATAAGGAAGTTAGAGAAGCAGCTTACAAAACATTGGTTAGACCTCAAGTAGAATATGCCTCTACAGTCTGGAGTCCTCATACACAGACATATATAGATAAAATAGAAAAAGTACAACGCAGAGCAGTCCGATGGGTTAATAATAACTATTCTTATTACGACAGTGTCACCAGCATGCAGAAGGAACTTGACTGGCAAACCCTTCAGTACAGACGTGATGTCACCAGACTTCTTATGTTTTACAAAATAGTAAATAACCTTGTTGCTGTCCCATTACCTGCATATCTTGAAAGACCAGCGAGGATATCCCGCCACTTACACTCTTTATCTTACAGGCAAATTCATACTCCAGCTAGCTACTTTAAATATTCCTTTTTTCCTTATACAGTGATACTTTGGAACAGCTTACCAGAAAATATAGTCTCACAAAATGATCTTTTAGCATTTAAACAAAAGCTCCTCTCGTTTCAGATAGTAGACCGTCCCTGAATCAACAAAAGAATTTTACCCCAGATCTTAAACCTAACATATTCACCTTTTTTTCATAAGAAATTTCTCACCTAATCAAAATTTTATTTTAACAGTTTTATCCTTGCACAGACGCGCACCTGCCAGTAATACCCGAAAGGGGAGTTTGTGCAGTATATATATATAGATAGATAGATAGATAATAAGACTATGAATAGCAACCAAAACAAATCACGAGTAATCAATCAGGAATCGAAATCTGAAAGACGTTTATTGATTTGAATTTTTATGTGGTTCAAATGACTATCTTTTAACTCATTACTTTGATCGATTTAATCATTGCAGAACAAGATCGTTATTCTGGGTGATGAACCAGCAAGTGCATATTACTTGGAACCGTGTCTGATTGCTGACCTTGATACTTCGCTTGTTACAATCGACCCACTAGTTTCTGATCAGGTATGTATTACTTACATGATGGTGAGGTTATTGACAGAGAACGCCTTTAAGGCCTAGCACATCTGACTTCGGTTCTCTTGTACCCTTTCTGTCAGGGTTGCCCTTCCTCAGCACCTCTAGACAGGTGCACCTACACACAAAGGCAGATGCGACTACAAGAGATTCGGGTGAGCTAGCCTAGCTCGTTCCGAATAGACCCCCTGTTTCTTTAACGTGCCACACGCAAAGCCCCTTAACCACTGTCTGGATGAACCAGCGCTAAGCTTCTTATTAGGCTGGGAGCACTAAAAAGTGACCTAGGTTCAACCGAGATTTTAAATTCGGACACTTAGATTAGCTGTCCAACGCTTTACCACTGAGCCACCGCTCCGCCTACGATAGATACAATAAGTAATACATTGACAAACAGATTGATGTCTTTAATGCACAAGGATCTGCAAATACATGCTTATTCGTACTGCTTATCTTCCAGTTCAACCTGACGATATCGTTTGACAAGTATCGCAGGCAGTACCAGTCCACGGAGGAAGAAGTGGACATCTCCACCTTGTCTCCCAGGGCCCAGGACATGTGCTTCGGGCGGAAGGTAGTCAAGGCTGTTGATATCACAGGTAATACATATACACTATATTTATTTCACTTACCTATTTCTTCGATATTTCTAATTCCATGAGATTTCGATTTGCATAAACACATGTATTACAAAATATTGCTGTAACGTGTGTCTTTCTTTCTCACCAGGCACTTCGAACACAGACGGCAAAGCTGATGCAGATCGTGTCAAGAGACGTACCTTCTTCCGCTTATTATTAAAATAATGTTGTTTCCATCGTGCAACTTCCAACTTGGAGAAAAAAAACTGTAAATAATAAAATGATTAATTCATACGTAAGAGAAGCCTGATAATCAGAACTATATTTTATCAACACACACACACACACACACACACACACACACATTCCTGTAGAAAGAATATACTTTACTTTGAATTAGTTTAAGAGTTGTTTAAGATAGGTTTTCCTGAGTGATAAATATTTCGCTTTATGTAAATTGTTATATAGCATGATGGATATGCTATTATTCTAGATCTAGTGCGCGTGTGTGTAAGAAATCTATCAGATATATATTTTACACTTTCCTAAAGGTATCGCGGTACTGACGACTGGAAATGAAGTCTTATCTTCAATTTGTTTCTGTATGCCAATGTTATTTCAACTATGTACCATGGTTTTAAAACAGTCTAATTTGTTCAGCCTGTCCAGTAAGATACTAAAATACGTTGTTTGGCCTACATAGAAAATCCTAGAATTCTCGCGATAAATTCCGCTGGCTCAACTCACAAGTGTCGCTATAAACCAAACCAATGGATGGTTCCTAAACTGTCAATCAAGTATGTTTACATTAATCGGTTTATTCAACCAGTGAAAGTGTGAAGCACATGACCTACTTTACACGAAGGAACATATGCTTTTTGTTTGCTTGACCTAGGTATGAATAGAAACTGTCAAATTATCAATAGGGGAGGCCTATTAACTGTCGAGTATGACCATTCTTCTTTTATGTAATAAAACGTTTTTTTCGCAGACATTGGATGATAGGCAGACAATAGAAGGAAATTGGTTTACTGCAAGTTTATCTTAACCTTTCCGGTAACATATTACTTTTTTTAATTTCAATAAAAATCACAACTGCCTGTTAACACAGTGATTTTTTTTGACAAAATGAGATATAACCGCGATACGAGAGCACCCGCAATCACTGTAATATCTTGTTTCATGTGCTTTACATGTATCATAAAAGCCCTATATATATATATATATATATATATAAAACCAGTTTTATATTTGATATTCTAGTTTCACCCTTATTCATGCATGTGAACTTCTAATTAACGCACTAATTATTTAATCATTTTGTAAATGCACATATATAAGGCTTAATAAAATATATACGTGTATATTTGGGTTATATATTTTGATTGATATATTCCGATTCTTTTTTTTCCATTCCAATATTGAATACATTGTTACACATATACCTGTCGCAAACATATACCTGCCGCAAACATATACCTGCCGCAAACATGTGCCGCAAACATATGCATGTTCTTACAGACATTCTATACCTCTCTCTCTCCCCCCCCCCCCCCCCCCCCTCTCTCTCTCTCTAAATGACATTCCAGAACTCTGATCACGAGACACAGCTTTAAATCGTATTTCCTTAATAAAAATAAATGTTTTATCATATATACATTTGCAAACATCATGCTTTGTATCAACATTACTTATGGGATAATATATGAATTTCTAATTTCGAGTGTATTGCTACTTTGCAAGAAGGTACATGTGTGATATGTCATATTGTATCCATATGACCGAAATTTCTTTTTTAAACAACAACAATAACAAACATCAACAACAAAACAAGACCGCATTAAATAAAATGCGTATTACTCAGTGCATCCTGGTAACATGCGCTTTATCCCCGCAGTCCTAATTTTGAGAATAAGGTTTTCCCACAGTACTGAATGATCAATCAAAATTAAGCAACATGCGGTTTCAGTTGATATTTCTTACCCCTGTTCAAACAACTCACTACAGACAAACAAAGAATTCACAAACATATATTTGTTTGATATTGTTAATATTTGCTTTGGCTGCTCGTCCCACTAACAGTATTCATTTGGGAATTGTGTCCACATGAGACAGATATATAGTGCTGTCAAAATGCATTATCACGACGTAGACTGGATTCACATCCAGTCACATTATCCTTACACCGAGCACAACAAGTCCAGAATTACCCGTATGTGTTGATCAAAAGTCCAGAAAATATAGCAGTACTCACACTAATGTGGAATCCATAATCAACCATCGGTACTAGAATATTTGCACATATGCTTTTCTCTCTCCCGAATATCTTCGCATTTCCGAAGTCTGAAGTAATACAATTTCAATCTTTTTACGCGTGTAGTGCGAGTGAAAATTTTAATACTGTATTACTCAGGGATGAGGTATATCCCATATACACTTTAAACAAACAACTTTTCTTTTTATTTTATGCTAACTGATGAAGAAATAATGTAACTATTTTGTGTATCAAGTCCTGTTCACGCGCGGATGTATCCATATGAATATTTGTCATTTTAAATGAAAATAAAGGGAGGCAAGCAGCAAATCAGCCACATATATAAAAAAGTATGTCCGACCTTTATCACTCACACTGTTCGTGATATCGAATTTTACTCACGGATAGAAAACAGTACTTCATCAGTAAGCAAAAACAACAACAACAGCAACAACAACAGTCTATAAGTATTTGTAGTTGAATCTGTTCTGTTCACTTCCAATAACTTAGATGTGTGAATGTTTCACTTGGAAAGCATGCTTGATATGTAGGGAAGTGTTTTGGTTGGGATGTTGTGTGTGTGTGTAAAAATATTATAAAAGATTGTGTATCTGACAAAGATCCAACACCGGGAATGACTATATAAAGTATGACTAATACTATAGGTGTATCTATAATGTATCTGATATATGTCAGAAAATTATAAGATATTACGAAATATTCAATTCTGATTTGTGCATTTAGTGGTAAAATGATGAGTAAAACTGATTTATTCGGAATTGCCTCACTGGAAATAATAATACATAAGAATGCTATGTGTTTTGATTTGAGATCGACAGAAACTCTAACCCTTCCCCCTTCTCTCTCTCTCTCTCTCCCCCTCTCTCTCTCTTGCGCGCGCAATGTTATTTGTAATTTCACTCTGACTTTTGAACAGAATATTTATTCTTTTTATTAATAAAGAACGGAAAATAGAAAGAAATAAGGGAGAAAACAAAAACAAAAATTATTATGTTATTGTTGTTCCTGATGAATTTGATAATGAGTGTTTAAACAGCTTACTTTGTTATAGTTTTGAGAGAGAATAATGTATCAACTGGTAAATAGAAAAATTGCAGATATCGTGACGAAAGAGAAACCATGAAAAATAGTTGAAATCAACATCGATTTATTACTTAGTTTTATTTTTTACATTAATTTTCTTAAAATCAGAACAAAAAAATATCTGGCTGCAGTCTCAGCTTCTGAAAAAATGAAATAAATAAAAAAAATAAATAAATAAAACGACAAAAATATTAAGAATTAGGAATACATAAACATAAAAAAGGTTTATAACTAAATGTTTAGTAATAAATGTACTGGCTGTTACAAATGATTTTCAAAAGTTCTAAATGATTAATTGATATTATATTATATTGATATATAATAATTGAACATAAATTAAAACTTACCTACAACTCAAGTAGAAGGTGTCTCGCGGAGGCCACATATCTTTCTACTCTTTCCAGTATTCTTATGATCTCGTTCTGTAATAAAAATGATAATAGGCTAACAATAATAATGATAATAATAAAAAAATAAAATTAATAATAATGCGACTATTAAAACTCCTCCCTAATACGAGTATATCAGAGCTCAAGTCTTATATAGCATAAATACTTTATTTAATAATTTCATTTATTAATTGTTTGATATTCCAATTTTAATCACCGATTATTTCGACCATTCAGTAAATTTATACAATCCTTTGTTCTTTAGACCTTATCAACCGATACTGGAAGCCTGCAATGAGTTAATTAGTCTAAGTTAATCATACAACAAAGAATTTATCATGATGTGTTCATATAGAAAAGTTGGAACGAGGCTTGCATCGTCCATCCTACATGACATCCCGAGTTATCTACATCGTCCATCCTACATGACATCCCGAGTTATCTACATCTTCCATCCTACATGACATCCCGAGTTATCTACATCGTCCATCCTACATGACATCCCGAGTTGTCTACATCGTCCATCCTACATGACATCCCGAGTTGTCTACATCGTCCATCCTACATGACATCCCGAGTTATCTACATCGTCCATCCTACATGACATCCCGAGTTATCTACATCGTCCATCCTACATGACATCCCGAGTTGTCTACATCGTCCATCCTACATGACATCCCGAGTTATCTACATCGTCCATCCTACATGACATCCCGAGTTGTCTACATCGTCCATCCTACATGATATCACGAGTTATCTACATCGTCCATCCTACATGACATCCCGAGTTGTCTACATCGTCCATCCTACATGACATCCCGAGTTATCTACATCGTCCATCCTACATGATATCCCGAGTTGTCTACATCGTCCATCCTACATGACATCCCGAGTTATCTACATCGTCCATCCTACATGATATCCCGAGTTGTCTACATCGTCCATCCTACATGATATCCCGAGTTATCTACATCGTCCATCCTACATGACATCCCGAGTTGTCTACATCGTCCATCCTACATGACATACCGAGTTGTCTACATCGTCCATCCTACATGACATCCCGATTACGTCATTATGCTCCATTTCTACATCGTCCATCCTACATGACATCCCGAGTTATCTACATCGTCCATCCTACATGACATCCGAGTTATCTACATCGTCCATCCTACATGACATCCGAGTTTCTACATCGTCCATCCTACATGATATCCCGAGTTATCTACATCGTCCATCCTACATGATATCCCGAGTTTCTACATCGTCCATCCTACATGATATCCCGAGTTTCTACATCGTCCATCCTACATGATATCCCGAGTTTCTACATCGTCCATCCTACATGATATCCCGAGTTTCTACATCGTCCATCCTACATGATATCCCGAGTTATCTACATCGTCCATCCTACATGATATCCCGAGTTGTCTACATCGTCCATCCTACATCCTAATGAATCCCGAGTTTCTACATCGTCCATCCTACATGATATCCCGAGTTATCTACATCGTCCATCCTACATGATATCCCGAGTTATCTACATCGTCCATCCTACATGATATCCCGAGTTGTCTACATCGTCCATCCTACATGATATCCCGAGTTATCTACATCGTCCATCCTACATGATATCCCGAGTTGTCTACATCGTCCATCCTACATGATATCCCGAGTTATCTACATCGTCCATCCTACATGATATCCCGATATCTACATCGTCCATCCTACATGAATCCCGAGTTTCTACATCGTCCATCCTACATGATATCCCGAGTTATCTACATCGTCCATCCTACATGACATCCTACATGATATCCCGAGTTATCTACATCGTCCATCCTACATGATATCCCGAGTTATCTACATCGTCCATCCTACATGACATCCCGAGTTATCTACATCGTCCATCCTACATGATATCCCGAGTTATCTACATCGTCCATCCTACATGATATCCCGAGTTTCTACATCGTCCATCCTACATGAATCCCGAGTTATCTACATCGTCCATCCTACATGACATCCCGAGTTATCTACATCGTCCATCCTACATGATATCCCGAGTTATCTACATCGTCCATCCTACTATGACATCCCGAGTTATCTACATCGTCCATCCTACATGACATCCCAGTTGTTCTACATTTGTCATCCTACATGACATCCCGAGTTGATCTACATCGTCGATCCTTACAGATATCCGAGATTATCTACATCGTCCATCCTACATGATTATCCCGAGTTGTCTACATCGTCCTCCTACATGAATATCCCGATTTGTCTACATGTCTCCTATTGATATCCCGATTATCTACATCGTTCCATCCTACATACATCCGGAGTTATCTACATTCGTCCATCCTACATGAATCCCGAGTTGTCTACAACACTGACTTGATCCGATTGTGAATTCGCCATTATTATGTAAACTTTTTTAAACGTAAAATGACATGAGTAACAACGCCATCCTACATGATATTTTGTTCAAAGATTGAGTATTATATAATGAATTTCCCATTTAAGATAAACTTTGCGTTTAAAAAAAAAAAAAAAAAAAAACCGTGCCGCTAAGACTTTTTTTTTTAGATTGGTATTTTAAATGACACAAACTCCCATAGATCAACAGTAATGTTGTTATTAAGTATACAACTTTCTATGCTATTTCTACTTTCTCCCTATTGAGTATTAATTTCTAACCGGATGTGTGTGTGTGTGTGTGTGTGCTACATTTGTTAATATCCCCTCTACTTGGGTAAAATTTTTGTCCTGTTCTTTTCTGTTTTGCTATTGATGTCCTTATAGACTTAGCAAGTCAGCATCATTGCCATATCCGTCTAAAGTATTGAAATGATTAAATGCGCAGTGGTCCAGTGGTAACAAACCCGACTGCGGGTCCGAAATTTGTGGATTCGAACCCAGGGATTAGTTAAAGTTTCAAGAACTTGTTTCCCAAACGACGTAAATAAATATGTTTAATTCAAATGAGTGTTTTATTTATCAAAATCTTATTGTTCAAACACAGTTTGCCTTCGGTCGTTTGGAGTTCAAGTTATGAAGTATGGCTAGGACACGCAATTAATTGATACAATAAGAACAGTACGTTTAAATTAAGAAACACGTAATTACCAAGGGTATCTTTGCGCATAATTAAAGCTTCTTTATCTAAGTTTGATTTATTACGTAGCTGATTCAAATTACTCTATGACATCAATGTATTGTTTTTATTTCCTTTAGGTCTAAAATGTTACTTAAATATTTTGACGAATACTAGAATATCTTGTACAGCATAAAACGAAAACACATTCAGATTATATAACGTTCAAATAACCCATATTCTATTTAATTCTATTTTCCAAATCCAATTTCTAAGTCATGTGAGCATAATCTAAGGTGAATGAACTGTTTTCGATACGATTCATCTATAAGTGTATCTAGGCAATTTCCATATAAAAAATAAAATTATAAAATGTTGACATATGATTTATAGATGCATTCCGGTTTTAGTTTTACTGTCAGATTATATACCCTTCTTCTGAGCACCGGAAAGTAATTCACATTAATGTCAAACTTATTCAGTAAGATGAGAAATGATAAGTTATAAGTTAATGCAGGCCAAAATTGAGAATACTTGCTGTTTTTAAATCACCACTGTATTTTTATTTTCCAGTCTATCTTACTGAAGTTTATGTCAAATTAAACAGCATTAATTAATAATTGTACCCCCAGATACGAAGTATATTGGGGCTATATTGGTGTCACGTACGTCGGTCGGACAGTCCATCCGTTGGTCTGTCTGTTGACGAGATTTGTCCGCGCTATTTCACAGCTATCTTTAGTTAGAGTGATCTTGAATGTCATTTTCGTCATTTTAGGCTAAAACATTTGACAATGATTGCACATTTATGTACCCTGCATTTCTTTTTTGGTTGAATATATCCTTTTCTATATAAATGTTTATCTAATACAGATATAAAAATGAAATCCTAAGCTCCATAAAAATTGATTAAACTCTATATATTGTAATACAAATTGGTCACCAAGGTAACCATGATAATATGTGTGTTCAAAATTAATCTGTTAAAATCATATATAAAAGAACCTTGTACTTTGATAATTCACTAAAAACATCATTGCTAACCATTTTCGCATAACATGATTTT
Source organism: Solen grandis (assembly GCA_021229015.1). Classification (NCBI taxonomy): domain Eukaryota; kingdom Metazoa; phylum Mollusca; class Bivalvia; order Adapedonta; family Solenidae; genus Solen; species Solen grandis. Next base: position 47,664,020 of record CM037789.1, on the reverse strand, counting down.
CTATCATTTAAGATTTCAAGTCAAGTGCTCTCTGTACCAGGGAAAATATTCTTTGTTTTATGAAAATTAACTTTGACCTCTTAGCAACATTTAAGGGCAGTATTTCAACACATTTTATCATTCACATTTAAAAAAAAAATGAAATGATTCACTAGCAAATTTCATTGTGTACTAAAATAAACAAAATATGATGATTTGCCACTTTTTATTATAAAATCAGCGATGGATGACAAGTTTGTGCTTATCATATGTATGTTTGAGTGGGTTGATTTATCAAAGAGTTATGGCCCTTTGTATTTTTCATTTTATGTATAGTACATAAATTGTTCATACATTCTTGTCCGTACTTTATCTCCAAAACCCCTAACCTGATTTGGATGAAACTTCACAGAATTGGTCAATACTAAGTCTAGTTATGCATATCAGCATCATTTTTAATAAGAATGTTTAATCAGAGAGTTATGGTACTTTGTTTACTGGTATTCAGTGATAATGATTTTTTTATTATCTCCCTTTATTATCTTAATATTGCATGCAAAGAATTGACCTTTGCTTTTTTCTGTGACAAAGTAATATGTTGGGGATTCCATCACCTTCCGTCTGATAGTTCTAATTTAAGTTGGAATATTCGAAGAAAATGGAGGACTATTGTACTTCTTTTGCATCATCATCTTGCATGAAATGCCCTTTCTCACAGACCATAGATGTTATTGCTTTGAAAATTCACGCACTTATTAGATGTCATCAGATGAGTTTGAATGTTAAGCCCTTTAACCCAACATACCCCCTTTTTGAGCTAAGGAATTCTCTTTAAAGTTTTGCATGCTACTATATTTAATGTCCATATCACAGTTACTACTGTGTGTATTGCACTGAAACTTAATACAGCAATTCATTCTCAACCTTTACACCTATGCAATTGAAACGTAGTTATTATGGAACATACAATGCTCATAATGGCCTTTTTATAATTTGACTCAGAAATTTTGAAAGAATTGCATGCATGCAACTACAAGAGTTGATCAATAAATTTGTGTTATTTAGTCAAAGATATATCAATAATCCTAATTTTTGCATGGTGTAATCATCAGCCATATTCCTATATTCATGTGTCATCACAGCTAGGTAGGTCACATAGTGTTCTAAATACTGGCTGCTAAAGCAACCCTATTCTAATTCTCCATCGAAGGTGAATTCTTTTTGAAAATGCTCAGTTTGTTCTTGAAAACCAGCAAAAAAATCGACTGAAAAAGTACCCTTAATCAGATGACGTCATTCACGTTTATCTTAACGTCATTTCAATCAAGCACTTAAGTTTTTGACTGTCATAAGGTCAGAATTGTCATGGAATTATATGGTGATTGTTTTTATTTTTATACCTGAGATAATCCATTTAAATATTGATAAATACCATTCCTTAATTGGATGTAATAATCCAAGTAGCCTAGATTTTCTGATTACGTAGATATTTAGATCGTAGTAGTAGTAGTTTGTTATAAAGTATCACAATGATAGTATATTATATTACTTACACTGACTAACCAGTTTGTTTACTGGTTTGCCGCTTAACATATATCACGTGACTACTGGGGTCATGTGGTAATCGAGCGGAATGGATAATTCCCTGACCCTAACTTTTATTTGAATAAAAATAGATTTGGCCACAAACAATGCCATGTGCTCCCTTGTTAACATCGTGTTTGTGGGACAAAATCTAACTGTAATCTATTGTTAAGATATGCTAATAGGTGGGTCATGGAACTATGCATTTTCAAATGCGTAGTCGCCATGACTGGCATGTATTGATAAAGGGGATATATTATACATATATTCAGGTAAATATATTATTTTCCTATTGTTTATATTCATTGATATATATATATATATTTATATATTCATCATTGTTGTACTATTAAGTAAATTTTTTGAGTCACGTACTCACTGTATAAGCCAGTACATGTACTTGTATATACATTGTAAACAAGTTTGACTGTAGATATGTTGTCGCTTATTCTCATTGTAAACTTATGATTGCATTATATTTCAGATTTCATGTATTCGATTTATTCATTAATTGACTGATCGATTGATTGATTGATTGTGATTATCGTCACCATCCTGCCATCCTCCATTAAATTTATAAACTTCATACGTCGTCATTTACTCGCGACCCATATACATGTAATATATACAACACTTTGAGCTGACCGGGTACGACGATATGACGAATAATAATAATAATAAAAAAAAAAAAACAACAAAAAAAAAACAAAAAAAAACGTTTGTAATTAATGTCAATGAAGACGGTGTCATAAAAGAAAACGTTAAAATGCGTCATCTTATAGCAAAGAGAAGTTATAAAATATGTGTAAAGTTTGGGAAGTCATCGATATAAAAAATAAAAAAATAAAGAAATATTGAAACGAATGGAATGTGTTTATGTAGATCTCTGATATACAACTGCCATAAACACTTTAGTGATGGCAGACAGATTGAAGTGATGACGAAAGGTACGGTCAGCCTACTGTTCAACACACGACGCCACGAGAGCAAGCCGTTATAAGGACATATATCATTTTTAGAATGCTCAACTTACTAGAGCTTAGTGACTTAGTTGACATGAGTTCTGGGACAGTGCAGAAATGTCTTTATGAATAATCTATGCATGTAAAGGATTAATGCCGGCTGGGTGTCGAGGCTTCTATATCCATGGCAGAGAAGGAAAAATCTAGATTTTGACATTAACGTTATGACGTTATTTGAGCTGCGGTGAAGTACTTTACTTTTATGTGTTTAAATGTAAGTTATTGTACAACGGTTGATTGTATTTAAATGAAATTTCAGCATATGATACAGAAGACATTCACATCTATTTCATACAAGTTTTATACTTGTTAAAAATATGTTATAAGGAATTTATTGATCAGCCCTCGTACAATAGTATCTCAGTTATGCCAATCTGTTAAGGACTAAGGACCGCTCTATTGTTCTTTTAATAGGTTAAAGGAAACATTTGAATTTCGTGGTTTTTAGAACCAGTATTCAGGTTAGCATACAAGAGCCATCATGACCAATTGATTTTCTTTTTCTTATTTTTTTTTATATTCACAGGGTTGTTGTACCGGTATTATGTGATGACACTGTTTGCCCATATTTCCAACCATATGGTTTCTGACATATAAATGAGGAAAGCTCAGGCCCAGGAACCTCAAAACTTAGTAGACATGCAAGTTGGTCATGACAGGCTTCAATCCCCTATTGCTGGTTTAGGTCAAAGTCACAGTGACCTTGATCTGAATGGTCGTTTCATACAATAACTGAAGAATATCTGGGCCAGGAAAGACTTGGTAGGCAGGTTGTTCGTGGCCAACAGATGGCCACTCCTGATTTTGAGGTTAATGTTCAAGGTCGCAGATACTTCAAGCTGAAAAACAATTTCTGATCTATTAAACTGAAGATCAGTTGGGCCCACAGAAATCTCAAATTTGGTTGGCAAGTTGGTGATGCCAGTATATGACGTCTACTGATTCAAGGGTCGGTAGGTAAAAGTCAAGGTCACAGTGACGTTGTGCTTGAAAAAAAAAACTCAGTTCAATAACTAAATAATTCTTTGGCACATGAAACCTCAAACTTGGTAGGCAGTTTTGCCATGACCAACAGATGACCCATATTGATAAAGGTCAAGATTGCATTTCTTATCTTGTTTTGTTTTGCTTCAGGTTGTGCTAAAGGCTGGCATGGACAGGTTGATGCCATCATAAACAGGGAGCTGCCATTTGCTGTCCTAGAATCATCAACTGATGAGAAGAGTGAGGAAATCATACCATTTACATCCATACAGTAGATGTTGGCACAGACAGAAGTGTTCTCCTTTCTGCAGGAAAGCTAAATTAAAACACTTTAAAAAGTAATATAATTTGATACCTGGAATAGGATTGTGTGCAGACACACTTGTTTTTCATTTTGATGATTGTGTAGAAGATGTGCCTCTTGAAATGGAGCCCTTTGGTCTGACTGGAGAGGATAAGCAACTCAACATGCAGGGGATTATAATATTATGGCTGACATTGAAGAACTTTTTTGCACTGGGCTAAATAATGACCTCAAACAATTTGAATTTAATTTCCATGAGATGCAAGGGCATTTTCTTGACGTTTATATGAAAGAGATTGAAACACCTGTGCATATAAGTGCTGATATTAGGGAAGAATTCAAGCCTACCCCTGCGAAAAAGGACTTCATGAAATCAAGAATATTTCACTCCATCAAGAATTATTCATGAAGTCTTCTTGATTTCTTCTTGTAGGGTACTTCATGAATTATTATTCATGAAGTAGTAGATGGCACACTTCATGAAGGTTTTATGCATAGTTGAAAATCCGTGAAATATTCATGAAGTCCAATAATGAGTAAATCAAGAATTTTTCATGAGTATCATCCGTGAAATATTCATGAAGTCCAATGATGAGTAAATCAAGAATTTTTCATGTACAATATACATGGTTTATAAAATCTAAATGAAAAGCACATTATATCAATATAAACTATTCAGGGATATGTAAACAAATCTTGTTTATTACAGACAAAATTATGATGAATACTACATGTAAACTATCCAAAGAAATACAGTCCAACTTGTCTTAAGCAGCCACCCAAGGGACGGCCCAAAATTGACTGCTTAAGACAAGTTGGCTGCTTAAGACAAAATCTACAAACAATAGCAGTAGCTACACTGCTAACCAACAATACAAATCTTTGAAATGTTGATTGGTTAGTGTTTATTTTTCACACTTAAGTTAATTCTGGGGCTTTTACTTCAATATAGCATGACCAAGCCTGTTAGGTGTGCGAACAACGATGGCACTGGTGGCATTTTCTGTGTCAATAAATACTAATGTAGAATGCAAGAACTCCACTGGAATGGCCGTATAGTCATTAGTAATTTCAACAGGTCTAAGCTGCTTGGCTGCTTCATAGGTGTAGAGCCACGAATCATCACTTATTTTCATTTTCTTAACCACAGCATACACTACATTGGTATGACATACAAGCACAAAATATTGTACAAGTCCGAATTGATCTTCTGAATACAACACTGCATGGCAGTGCCTTCTCCTCATTCGAGAATATTGCGCAGAGTAGTATTTGGTCCCGCTTACAATAACTCTTTCAGCCTTTCTTAGTTGTGCATTATTCTCAACATCTAGTGTGTTCAGGATACACAAAGAAATAGCATGTTGAATGGGCTTAAGCAAACCAAGAACTGAACAATTGTTTGCCACGTGTGTAACCTTCAGTTTAGCAGATGTATTACTTTTCACCTCAACTGATGACCGAATGTAAATAGAGATGTCTTGATTCCGCAATGCTTGTTTGACAACATCCCCAGTCCCATGGACAGACTGCAAAAGCATTGCATTGGCATCCTCAAATGCAAAACAACTCCAGCACC